>OU898276.1:86670493-86723831 GCA_918026665.1 Diabrotica balteata
AGTTATGATGTTAAAAAACTTTAGCTAGTAACAACATAGTGGTGTTTTTTTTTGTTACTATGTGCAAAAAAGCTTATTTGTTAACGTTGGAAATGTATGGTGGCTTTGAACTTAAAACGCAAAGGTTTACCCAAGGTTAATCGAAAAACCCAATTTAACTACATTTAAAGGAAGTAATTCTTTGAATTGTCGGCAATAACTAAATTTTTGATTGTTGTAAAGTTTGAATGTGAGCTTCTGTTTTCATAGAACGCAAGCGCCGAACAATTACAAGTAGGGCTTTTGAATATCTATGTCGTTAAGGTTCATTGGTAAAACCGATGAAGTTAGATCCCAGTCTGGGGAGATATTAGTTTAGAATTTTCTTAATTGAAATTCTTTTTTTTTTAATTAGTATATTGTTCATGTATTATTATATCTTATTGAGATGTATCTAAGAAAAGCAAGGGAATGTTATCTTTTTTAGTTAATGAAAATTATTATTAAAGTAGGTTAGTTGTTAATAGATATATCAGTCAAGTTAGTTATCTGTGATGTTGTATTGTTCTTCGTATCTGATTTAAGTAAGAAGTGGTATATATCGCTTAGATTCTTAATGTCACTCTTAACATTAATGGAAAAATCGTTAAGGAAAATATAAGCCATTTCAATGAAATCTCTTTTAGATTTATTGTTCTCACGGTGGAGAATTGTAGTGTTCGTATAGTCCATGTGATGACCAGTGGAATGGACATGTTTAGCTAATGCATAGCGGTCAGGGTGAAGTCGAGAATCACTTTTGTGTAGTTTAATAAGTGATTTCAATAATTGAGATGTTTGGCTGATGTAGGAATTGTTGCAAGAGAGGCATGGAATGTTGTAGACAATATTACTAAGCCTATCTATGGGAGTCTTATCTTTTATCTTCGAATAAAGATTATTAATTGTTAGGGCTGATCTACAAGCCACATTAAGTTTAATGTTATTATTATTATTCCCAAAGCTATTTCAAAACTTTTTAGAATCCTTGTTAACCCGGAGTGATATTTCTAAAATAGGGTAATGAAAAATATTTATTGATAGGAGTATCCGAGACTGTGTTCCTACTTAAGACATTAGGATCAGCATTGTTAGTCACGATGGAAGGTGAAGTATCTTTGTTATGGATAGTGTTAAACAAAATCTTATTTACTAATGGTGTTGGATAAGAGTTTGAAATAAAAAGATTCAGAAGGATTTGTAGGTTTTTTGTATGAAATGAAGCATCTGATAGTTTAATTACTCTATTTTTCATCTGTTTGATTAAGTTGACTTTGGTAGAGTTATTATGGTAAGAGTGGTAGTTAAGGTATCTACCAGAATGTGTCGGTTTTTGATACCAATCTATTTTAATGTTGTTGTTTTCTCTAATCATCCTTATGTTATTGCCGACAATTCAAAGAATTACTTTCTTTAAATGTAGTTACATTGGGTTTTTCGATTAACCTTGGGTAAACCTTTGCGTTTTAAGTTCAAAGCTACCATACATTTCCAACGTTAACAAATAAACTTATTTGCACATAGTAACAAAAAAAAACACCACTATGGTGTTACTAGCTAAAGTTTTTTAACATCATAACTCGACATTTCTAAAATTTACGGTAAGGTAAATGTTTTTTATTAGATAATATATGGTAGCTAATTATAATTTATTCTCTTTCAGCCCTGAAGAAGCCAAATTAATTCTCTTTGGCAAAAACGTTAGGCGAAATAATTGATACACATTAGAGTTTTCTTGCAGATTTCCCCAATATTTAAGAGTTTACTATTTAACTTATCTGCAAAAATTAAATTTCTTTTCTATATATATATATATACATATATATATATATATATATATATATATATATATATATATATATATATATATATATATATATATATATATATGTCCGGATAAATTTCCGCGGTCAGATGATATTTTATATTTTATAGATATTTTAAGTCATGAGTGTTTCTTTCTTCAGATGCCCCGTTTTCATTCTATCTTCCCTTCCATAATAAGCTTTAAAAACTGATACTTCGAATTTAGAAATACATGACCCAGATAAGAAGTTTTTCTTGTTTTATGATTGGCAGCAATTCTTGTCCTTTGCACATTCGATTTAATACTTCGACATTTGTTTTGTGATCTGTCCAAGGAATTTTAGGAAGTCTTCTAAATACCCACATTTAAAAGGCCTCCAGTCGACTTATCATATTGGGCCTTATTATCTAGGTTTCTACACAATATAGCAGTATGGAGTAAATGTAACATTTTACAAAGCGATATCGAAGCGTTAAGTTAAGGCTGCTGTTGCTTAGCAAGGTTCTTATATTAGTAAATGCTCTTCTGGCTTGCTCAATCCTGCTACGTATCTCTATGTCTGGATCTTGATCTTCAGTTATCCAACTACCGAGATATCTGAAGTTGGGAACCTTTTGGATGTTCTTGTTGTTTACTCTTATATTTAATTACATATTTCGTGTTCTACTAACCACCATTACCTTCGTCTTATCTATATTAATCTTCAAGCCCAATCATTGGATGACATGAACTCCTTTTTTTTTGAGGATAAGTTTTCTTACGTATTGGATTTTGACGACAACGTCAGCTATCACTCAAAATTAGTGGAAAAGTTACCGACGGTCTCATGAACAAAATTAAATATAATTGACTGGCTCCAAAGCAAAACAATAACGTATGATTCGACTATGCTTAAAACGAAATTATCACGAAGTGCGAAGCAAAATAAATCGTACTGTAAAAAATATGTCATTGACTAAATGGAAAAAACAAAAAAAATACGGTGTAATGTTTGCCTCATTATTATTGTCAATTTATTGTCAAATATTGTCAACTATTGTTTGCCTTCCTATTATCCAATAGAGTTAATATGGTCTCAAGTAAAAGGTAACGTGACCAGACTAAATACAACTTTTAAATTGAAGGATGTCAAACAACTTTTATTAAATTCCACAAAAAATGTAACAATAGATAACTGGACCCATGCAGTAAATCACGTCAAAAAAAGAGAGTTTGTGAACTATTGTTAATAACATTTAAGAAATTTGTCAATCTATAATCATTTCATACGGACAAGACAACAAATTTTACATAAAATAACAGAAAATATTTTCAAAGGAACGTCCTATCTATGTTCCAAGTTTTATCTCATTATTTTTTTTTTCGTCCCCCTGACAACAAATGAGCAATCCTCGCACTAATGCCGCACCTTGAATAATTTTAAACTGTATTTTTAATAGTCACCCCTTAGTTTTTCTATTGTGTAACCTACCTTTCATCATTACTATAGAGTCAAGCTTTTTATCTAAAAATTCTCTAAATATTCTTGATGGAGAAGAACGTTCACTGTCAGTCATTACTTCAAATTTTCCTGAATTTTTTGTTAAAAAGGTCAACCAAGTAGCTCCCATCAGGTACATTAAAAATTGGTAAAAGTAAATTGGTTCAAATGGATAATGGGCAGAGCACAGGCAGCTCTCTGGATTTTTCCATAAAAAATCATCAATATCAACAAGTTGAATGCCTAAAAACAAATATTGGTTAAACATGTCAGCATTTGTTTTATCACAGAATGTTTCATCTTCACGTCACGACTATGAGACTAAGCACCTGTTTCTCTAGCTGATAACATCTACAACATTTCAAAGGGGTAGGTGCTTCACTTTTGTGCTGATAATAATGTGTGAATTATGCCGACAGATTTTTTCTTACATCATCTCCATATGGAATTTTTTACGGCTGTATTTAATTAACCAGCTAATTATATATTTTCTAAATAAACAATGTGTATATAATAATATACATATATATATATATATATATATATATATATATATATATATATAATATGTATATATATAAAGATATATATATATATATATATATATATATAAAGATATATAATATATATATATATATATATAGATACATATATATATATATATATATACATATATATATATATATATATATATATATATATATATATATATATATTATATATTGGCGCTTAGTGCGCCAAGCAATTAATTAGCTAATTAATTAATTAATTAATTAAAATTATTTAAATGATATGACTATGATTCTATCACACTTTATAATTCTCTTATCTCAGGGTTCTATTCGTGCTTCAATATCTATGCTATTACATGTGAAAGGTAAGGTCCAAAGAATACCGGAATAATAAAAAACATATAGGATCTAACATTATATATTGAAATAAAATAATGAAATAAAATTCACACTCAAAAGTTTTCAATAAACAAAATCTCATATAATGATTCTCAAAATTTTTGTTCTACGTACGTGAACCTTCAAAATTAATGGTACAAACAATATTAGTTAAAAACTCAAAATCCCAATTATTATTCTAAATCTCCTAATCAAAATATTTATATCTTTTCTAAAGTAAGTGTAAAAATTGTGTTATCAATAAAAGAAAAACTGCAGAAAAACAAAACTATCTCTCTCTGATGATGAGTGGTCCAAATCCTTGTTCCTTGTAGACTATACTATCTACTCATAGCCGCTTCCTAGGTAATCAGCTATCTTACAACAAATTATTGCAAGTTTATCGTTCTTAATGATCTCCTTCAAATGCACGAATCGTTCAAATTATGCTAGCTTCTTCTTCTCTCAATAAACTGAATCTCTCGTTGGCCTGAGTGAAAAATGACTCTTGGAATATCTTCTCTTTACGATAAACTGAATCTCTCGTTGGCCTGAACAGTGACTCTTGGAATATAAGTAGAAAAATATGACTTACAATATTTTGCTGCTTCAGCTTCTGTCAGATACACTAACTACACGAAAACTCACAAACTTTCATTGCTACTGCTTCCTACCTCTGGGAAACTACCCGAGAACAACGGCCGTTCGCCTTGAACCCTTGGAAACCAACTGACTCTTTTTCACTTCAAAAACTAACTAAAGTCTCATTCTCAAACCAAACCTCCCACCTTTTCCAATCTCATCCAATCAAAACGCGTCATACATCTCCCATTTCTTCATTTCGATAACACACAAATTTTACCTACAATTATAAAATGTCCTAAAACTTGTTTACAAAATAATATTTTCCTACCAATTCTTTAAAACTAACAAAAACATATCTTTCTAAAATCTATTCTATTGTCCTAATTACTGCACAACATTTATTTGGAAAAACCGCTTCAATTGTCTAGGAACTCACTTAAGCTTAGGCGAGGTCACTCAAATATATTTTAACAAAGAAAATAATTTATGCATAGCTTACGTTTTGTTCAATATAGGTAATCCAAAGATAAAAGGACTTTCATTCTTCGAAATGTTTGTCGTTTATTAATTCGACTTATCTGAATTATTTTAATTATTTGAACTTTGAAATATTTTTAAACAAACCGATATTTTCTTGATTTTACATATCATAACAATATACATATATATATATATATATATATATATATATATATATATATATATATATATATATATATATATATATTTATTTATATATACGAAGTAAGACTCACTTCGATAGCAAATTAGGTGAATTGTAAATTCAAAGCCTCTAACTGGAGGCTGTTGAACGACGCTAGGGACAACTTTTTACTCCGACAGACATCTGCAGTTTGAAATCACCTTTGAAAATCACTATCTTTTTCACTCTTTACGTAGAGAATATTGTTACTTAGTGTGGATGCCGCTACTAACGTACCAGAATGTTATTTTAATTATAACGGACAAATACTAGACTGCATTTCATGTCAGTTTGAACTTCCACAAGTGTTCCTGATGAGGAGTTGAATAACCCGAAACACATGTAGAATAATTAAATGCAATGTTTTACTTTCATATATTTATAAATACAAAACTAAAGGTAATTAAGTACGTATCAGACCAGATCCAATTAGACTTACCATTTTCAGGTATTTGGATGTCTCTGAAGAACTGCCACAAGAAAAACCGTACCAAAATAGGCTTGAACTTTAATTTAACATCAGTTTCTTCTGACCAATACTGAGAGCAGGTAGCATACCTAAAATAGATCTACTTAATCAAAAGAATAGTCGTTTTTTTGTAGTATAGCAATGATTCTCAGAAAGTAGTTCTCTATTAACGGGTACTGATATGTACACTAATATAATAGTGTTCAACATTCGTATACATTGTTCAAACAAATATATTATGGTAATATAATTGTTAAAAATTTTTGTTATATACGTAAAATATTACAAAATATTTTCAAAATATATCTTCAGACTCAAGTGTAAAATATGTCTATCGTAATATCGTAGGTAGTAACTAAAAACGTCACTATAACCAAAAAATTAACAAAAATTAAACTGTTTGAGATTTAAGTATAAAACAATATTTTTGGTAAACCTACTTCTCATATATTATTTTAAGTTTGGGTAGATATAAAATTATAGTATTTCTAATCTTTTTTAATTCTCTGTTTTTGGCCAACTTTAATTTTTCTTCCAAAGTAGTGCTATTTCTATCACAATCTTCTTTTATCTCATCAGTGCCAAATTTAACGTTTTGTACTGATTGGGTTTGACATCTAAAAGTAAGAAACAAATAAAAAATATAAAGTAAGCATAAGTAACATAATTTATGTAAATATCGAAAAAGGTATTGGATTCGGGAATGAACGTCTTCTTAAAGTCAAAATGTGTAAAAGCCCTCCATATACGAGCGACCCAAACGGCGCGAACCAATTTGGCTCGATTTTGTTTGACCCTAGTCCAATTTAGTGGTCGATATACGATCCAGTTCTACGCCAGTCCTTTTTTTGTTTAGTATATCTTAGGTGTCTTGTGCCATTTGTGTTTTGTATTTTTCTATGAAAGAAGTAGAAAGTTAGGTAGTTGTATTTATAGCCTGTATGTATATGAAAAAAGGAAACGAAGAGGCAGGTGGTAAAAAGAATGACTTGCAAATAGAAAAAAAAGAAGTCATGTTAAGTTGATTGAAGAATAATACATAATTACTTGAGGATGGAAGAGACAACATGAAATACGTTGCTGCATATGGTCACTCCACTCAAAAGAAAGCACAACAATATGAGAGATGGCATCACGCCTCGTTAAATATAATAAATTAATATATAATATAATAAACTTCAAATATAACGTATTCTCAATTAAGATTTGGGTTTATTCCATTTATTACAGTAGAGAATAAAGAAATGTCTAAATGTTAAAATTCTAGTCAAAAGTTAAAAAATAAAAATAGAAAAAGTTTAAAGTTAGTTACAAGTAAATCAAAAATTAAAGTAGGTGGAAATAGGACCATTCAATATATTGTTAGAGTATATATGATGAAATTGTGTTTATCATGAAAGTTCTATCGGTAGGATTCTAGTTGTGAATAGAAAAAAATCTTGGAGTTGTTCAGTGAAATGCTATATTAGTTGGTGTGTTGTAAGTTGTGTTGTCAAAGATGAACTATACATATATGTTCTTATCGGTAGTCAGAGGAAATTAAATTAGAATAACTACATTACGTATTATTATTATTAAGGACCTTTGCAACATAAACGAAATACGTATTATTAATACATTTTTCCCTCACAAAGAACAATACAACTTCACTATTGAATACATCCAATGTCAAAGATCTATGATAGACTTTATTATGTCGAATAAAGAGTTACAATCCTCTCAAATCTTAAATGTAAGAGCACTAACATATATGAGTGAACTCAGATGACGTAGCTAAGCAATGAGAACAAGAAAAAATACGAAGAAATTAAAAGGCTAATAAGCCTTATAATAGAGCTAACCTCGCCGATCTCTTCTCCAGATGTCATGAAAAACCACAAAACAATTAAGAAAATATTACCGAAACAATCACGACTGAAAAACCCAAAGAAAAACCATCTGAAAAGAAGACAGCAAAAAACGCAACACCAGCAATAGTGACATGACAGAAAAGCTAAAAAGTGTCCCTGAGCCCGAAGAAGTATAAGAAAAAGCAAAATCAAAAAAAAGTAAAAAAAGACTGATATAAATACATCGGAAAGCCCCACTAAAAGCATTGCAGAATACAAACCGAAATAATTCAAAAAAGAATCGAAAAAGAGGTGACAATGGCCGCCAAAAATACACAAAAAAGGCTCAAAGAAAGAAAAGTAAAAGAGGCAAAAGAGGCCAGTACAAGTACACCAGTGGCTTCCCAAAACAACGAAAATAAAACAGCTGAAAACCAACCAGCTAACACTGAAAGAAAACCTTCGGCTATCATCTTAAAAACAGTTGGAGAGCATCAGAAAATACTCACACTGGCCGCCAAAAAAGGAATTATTTTTGTAAATAAGATTGTCAGATTAGGACGATCTATAGTCATAAATACCAAAACAAGAGAGGATTATCTAGGGATGATTAACATTCTAGAACACTACATTCTAAAAATAGAATACATAGCTTATGCCATAGACAACGATAGGCTTAAAAGAGTAACTATGAAGGGCCTCTCAGCTAACACAAACAGTGAGACTACAATAAACGAACTACAACACAAAAGCATTGATGCAATAAGGGTCATAAATATGATTTCCAAGAAACCGGACAGAAAACATCTACCGCAAGACTCATCCGAAATGCGCAAACTGCGGAGAAGCGCATACTGCTAACTATAGAGGTTGTGCCAGGGCCCTCAAGAAGAAACAACCTGCTCCCAAATAGCAGAATAAAAGGCCAATAAATAACTCCACCACAAAAATAAAACGTTAGCTATGCGCAGTCAGCATAGAAGCAAAAGACAATATTCATACGGATTTCAATATTAAAATGTTAGAATTAGCGAGCATGATGGAAAGAGCCACAAAAGTAATGTAATGTAAGGGATAAACCAAAAAATCAACATACTGTATGAGATTGCTAACAGATTAGAGCTAGATATCGTAGCTCTCCAAGAAACAAAACTAACAGAAAAGAAAAAGACAAAGTTACCAGGCTACGATATCTACAGAAAGGACTACCGAGCAAACTCAGACGGAACAGCCATCATGGTTAAAAAAGGGTTATCTTAAAAGGTTATCCTAATAAATAAATCGCTAAAAACAGTTTTAGCGTACATAAGACCAAACGACCCCATATTCGACGAAGATCTGAGTCTCATCCTAACAAATGATCCCACAATAATAATAGGCGATCTGAATGCTAGATCTCCGAACTAGTTCGACAGACTAACAAATCGAAACGAAAGACTGCTGTGTGACTACATCGAACAAAAACCAAACACACTAATAGTAGGGCCGACAGACTTAACCTGTTTCCACAGAACTTCCCACCTATATAGATATTGCAATCCTATACAACATAGGCCAACAATATGAAATAAATTCTATAAACGAAGACGATTCAACCCACAACCCAATCGTCCTAAATGTCGTAAACAATAGGTGCTAGAGACATCAACCAAGTATAGCACTATCAAAAAAAGATGACAAGTTGGCCTAACTATAAAATTATAGTGAGCGAGAACATCGATATGATTCCCACAATAAACAATATCACCAATCGCGAAGATTGTGTGAAAAATTTAGCAAATACAATAACTAATGCCATCGATGCCAGCTCTAAAACCAAAAACACCACAACCCAAAAATAAAGATTTAGGGACATCAACACAGAACTAAAAGACCTAGTCAAAAAAAAAACAGTCCATTTGAATTGAATGGGCAACCGAGTCAAAATACTTGACAAAAAACTAACATATACAAATGGTATACCAAGCTAAAGCACTAAAACTACAGCCCTCTACACTAATAGGCAGAAGAAGCAAATTATGTTTAAAAACAAAAATGGGAATAGTAACCAGTCTAATGATACCAACGCTCACATACGCCTCCACTGCTTAGTGACACACCTGCAAAAGCAACAGAAAAAGAATCGAACCAACACAAAACCAAATGATTAGGGAAGCATTGGATCTACCAAGATATGTGTCCCTAAGAAATTTATACAAGGATTCCGGGCAGAACAGAATATTAAGAGCTAATAGACTACGACGAAAATGTTAGAACGGTGCACAGACGACCGAAACAACAAATAGCTGGATTCAGATCAAACCAAGAATAGCCATACAGCAAGAAATTACTGTGATAGTCACAGAGTAGCCAAAACAGCGATTTTTAAAAAGTAAGCACAAAAAAAAAGGAGACGGAATTGCTGCAGCCAATCAAAAGATGGTTGATTGGATGAGTTTGGATAGCTGTAGCAATTTAGTCTCAGTCTGGCAAGACTAAAATAATAGTATATAAGAGCAATATACACCGGGGTGTATGAGGGCAATATACACCTGGGAATGCACACCTCACCACACGCACACATAGTAGTAGTTTAGATTAGTTAAAAAAATAAAAAGCCAAAAAAAACATATGCACAGGGTGTGTGAGAGCAATATACATTTGGGAATGCATACCTAATAGTTAAGTTAGCTTAGTAGTAGTAATTAAGATGAGAAAAAAAAAACAAAAAAACTGCTCACTGTCTAAACAAAACCACGTCTTCAACCGAATATGGAATCGCATATGCTGTCTCGACAAAACATAAAAACCCAAATCAAATTGTATAAAAGGCCCATCAGGCCTTTTATACTAGCCGTCTGGCATAGGCCCCTCAGGCAGATCGTATGCAGATCCTATCGCGAATTCCGAGCACCGAGGTCATGTGAGGCATACATGGGCTTGGTGGCCGGACCCTACTCGGATGCTCAGCCGCGAGGAGAACAAAATTGTTTTCTCAAATTGGCAGCTAAGTGTACGAGCACACACTTTTTTCGGACAGAGAGTCATTAGCCCAGGTTGGTGGCTCTCTACTTGGAACACACACTTTTTCTTTTTTAGGGAGAGTCCCGAAGTTAAGTTAGAGTAAATTCTATAGAGTCAGCAAAGTAAATAGGGAAAAAAGTCGATATGTGTGCTACCTCTACAGTCAGGCGGCTTAACCACAGTCAACAAAAACAGAGAGTGTTCCATTAGCCAGGGCACCCAAAATAATTTTCAGATCATAAGCCTCCTCACGTAAGTCACACGCTGAGAAGTGGTGAAGGAAAAGCCTGGCGGTCAGATAGTTACCACTTCAATAACGTAGTGTAACTGGTTTGATCTTCGGACATCAACGGGACTTGGTCGGTTCAGATCCCACTTTACAATGGTATACACATTTTCCTTAGGGGCAGGGTTGATCCTATGTGTGTGACTCTTTCTATTGTGTATAATTTTGCGGCTCACTGCTACCCCTAAGAAATATGTAATATTTATTTCTATAAGGGTTGTGAACAAATATAATTGTTTCTAGCTGTTTATCCAAAGGTCATAACATGGTGTAGATCAGCAAAATAATACCTGAAATAAAAAATAAACAGAAAAGTATTCTAATACTGAATGAACAAAAACAAAAAGAACCCATTACAAAAAAAAAGAAAAACAATTTCCTATTTTTTGGGAATAAGCCACAATTATTTTACTTAAAAAAACTAATTAAGTATTACAGCTTTAGTATTACAAAAAAAATCTTTATTTATAAATCTCGTGGGGTCTTAAAGACCTAGAGCTTTTTATAACGGAGACGTAGCTAGTCTAAATTGTATTGTATTATTATAAATCTTAAATTGTATAATAATTTAAATATTTAAGACTTGGAAAAATCGAAAGACTGTTAAATAGAAAAAATTTTTGGGTGCAATGAAAATCTAAGTGAAATTATGGATGACAGACATAATATTTTCCAGAAAAATAATATTGTAATAAATGTGGATTACAAATGGCAGAACAAAAAGGGTATATATTAGGAGATGGTTTGGTTTAGTACTTTTTTGTAGTATAAAAACAACATGACTTCTCATAGACCGTAAGCTATTTGAAATTGTCTTGAAAAAAAAAAAAGACAAATTTCTTTAGTTTCTTTAGATGCGGTTAGACCACTTGCTTTTTGGGGTATCGAATAACTGCAGTATTTATAGCTATCGGGTTTGTCAGTTGGTGAAAATCAGTAATGTATGAACTGAAGGACAAAGGAGAAAAATCAGTTAATTCCTGAAGTAGTCAAGTCAAGTCAAATTTATTAATCACATGCGACATTATACAAGGTACATGTATGAGACAAGTCAAAGTTACAAACATACATCTTGAAATTATATAAATTATTAAACACAATAAAACATACTTAAAAGTTATTTTTAGAATATGGCTCTAGCTCACAAATGTATTGATGTACACACCTTCGAAAGTTTGGCTGATGTAAATTCCTTCGTATATCTATTGGTAATTTGTTAAAAAAACTTATGGCTGCATAATGTGTGCTACCTTCCAACAAAATAGAACGATGTTGTGGAAGCATAAAGTGATTGTCTCTGAATCTTGTTGAATAAACATGGTTAAATTGAAATTTATTAAATTCATAAATTTTGCTATGTAAATACATTATACACGAAAATATATACAGACCAGGAATTGTAAGAATATTGTTTTGTCTAAAGATGCCTCTACAAGAATCTCTAAATTTCATTTTATACATTATTCTAATAGCTCTTTTCTGAAGTACGAATATCTGCTCTAATTCAGAGGTACAAGTATACATCTTCTTTTCAATCTTTGAATAATCTTATACTTCCTTGTTATGTCGTACTCGCACGGCACTCCGACACCATCCATTGCCATAATATCTTATCTTAAAAATTCGATGCTTATCTTTTGGCAATGTGTACGTCAGTCAGCCCAAAAAGAAACTACCTTTCCGACTCACAAAACTGCAGGCCTCATAGAACTTCACGTCGAATAGATCCGACTTCCGTATATACCTCACTTACAGCTTTGTACACGAGCATTAAGAGATTGCTTTTATGTGGTTTCACGATTTCATTGCATAAATATCCTTGTCCATAGAAAGATAATAGCCGCAACTGACTTTAATACTTAACTGTAGAGTCAGTAAATAAGAACAATCATGAAAAAACAAATAAACAAAGTCTGAAAAGAATCGTTTTTTAAGCCATTTTCTATCTGCTTTAGAAACTCGTTCTGAAGAAGTACGAGAAAATGCTTAAACGTGAAATAATAGATATTACTTTGAGTTCCTAAAGTGATGAAATAAATATGTAAAACCAATATTCTATACATATACAAAAGATAAACTTACGTTCTGCTTGAGCTTATAATTATATTGCTCATAAAATTGGCATAGTCATCAGATCGTAGATTATCTACATGGTACGTGAAAATAACATCGACGAAATATTCCATGTTTACATCTTCGGTTATACTATGTGTGGGAATATATAAAGGACACCACCCAGTGATATTATCTATTGAATTAACAAACATGTACTGTGGTATATTTTTGCTGTTGTGTGTAATATTTGCTAATAGCTGGTCATCAAAATCTGAGTAGGCTATCTAGAATTAATAGTAAATTTAAAAAGAGATATACTTTTATTTTCTAATAATAATATTAAACTTCGGACACAATCCGATAAAAACAAAATATTATTTCACTAAAAAACTACAAATTTATTAGTTTGATTTTAGTTTGATTTAGTTTGATTTTACTAGCTCTAGTTTTAAAAAAAAACTAACTCCAGCCACATAGTCCTTATATCTTCTCTTCAGTTTTTCTCTACCTCTCTTTCCATTAACTTTTAACAGCTCTATCCTTCATCCCACATAGTTTTTATTTCTACGTCTGATATGACCAGACTATTATAGTCTTTGTTCTTGAATCTTTTTTAAGACTGTAGTCACCTCGGCTCTTTCCCAATCAAGCCGTTACTGATCCTGTCCCTTCTAGTTTCCCTTTTTGATTTTAATTTCCCAGAGATTATCTGGCCAATAACTTCATTATCTGACGTCGAAAACGCTCATAAGTTATTTAAAAGCATTGTAGTAATTTCAAACCTGATACAACTCATTACAGAACCTACTAGATTTAGAACTAATAACCAACCTTCTACTTTAGATCTAGTTGCAGTCAATCTACATGCAGTTGTGATGGCTCACATCCAGTTCAATCAAATATTACCCCACAAAACTAATATTGTAACATATGCTACTATCGACTTTTCTGAAGTTGACACTGAACTCTCTCAAATCGACTGGCATTTATTTTTGCAGACTTAAACGACCCCTCATTAATGTGGACTGCATTTCTCGATAAAGTCCACAATATATTTTGTACAAATACCACTTTCCGTAAGAGTTATAAAAACAACCTTAAACCCTAGATAAATCGAAAAGCAAGTAAACAAATTAATCACAAACGACATCTATGGCGAAAATTTAAACACACCGGGCTTCTTCTAGTGATTTCCAAAGCCACCGCAGATTTTCAAATGACTTAAAAACATCTCTAAAAACGCTGAGACAAAATTTTGAAGCAGATGTTATTGAAAGTGGTAACATTAAAAAAGTCTACAAATACATACGTTCCTTTTTGACATCTAAAGTTTCCATTCCTCTACTTCAAAAAGCCAACCAGACTTTATGCTCTTCTGACAAAGAATCTTCCGAAACTGTCTCTTTAGCATTTTAACAGGTTTTTGCTAAAGAATCGAATGATGGTTATCTACCTGCTATTAACTGTAATCGTATCACAGTGGATCATATCAAACAACACTTAATTAAACTTCGCACAGCCGCTTCACCTGGTTTAGATGGTTTAACACGAAAACTGTTAAAAAGGTGCGCAGAGACGCTTGCAATACCCTTAACGTTAATTGTGCAAACTTCTTTCATCCAGAACTCCTTACCCTCTAGTTGGAAATTTGTCTCTTGTCGCTTTACTCTAACCAATCTCCTACATTGTGTTAACGACTGGATATCATCCCTTAACAGTTCGCAGACGGTTGACGTTGTTTATCTAGATTTCTCTAGAGCCTTTGACCGTGTACCAAAGCGCAAACTTCTACATAAGCTAGAACATTTCGGAGTTCGCGGAACTTTGCTTCGTTGGATAGATGATTTCCTGACAGATCGATATTACAAAGTTAGAGTTGGCGAATCTTTCTCACAGGACAGGTTAGTGGAAAGTGGAGTGCCTCAGGGTTCTGTCCTGAACCTCTGCTTTTTACGGTTTACACCAGCGATGTTCCTTAGTTTTCAAGTAAAATATCATTCTACGCTGACGACACAAAAATATATGCCAATCCAATTACAAACCAGCTAACCCTCCAAATAGACTTGGACTATATTTTAACTTGGTGTTCCCAGTGGTTACTACCCTTAAACGGGGAAAAATGTGTAGTGCTTCGAATTGGTAAAAATAACCCACTTGTGCCGTACTTTGTTAACGGGAGCCATTAGAATCTGTGATTTCGTATAACGATCTTGGTGTTATCATAAACAGCAGCCTAACTTGGTCCGACCATATTACCTCTATTTGTAAACGTGCAAACTCTATACAGTATCTTATTCGGCGGTGTTTTTCGAGAGTTTCAATGCAATCATTGTGTATACTTTACACTCTGTACGTAAGACCCATACTTGAATACGCTGACCAACGTGGAATCCTGATCTGGTTATTAACTGACACTAACTTTATCCCTCCGTACTTCTTATAGTCCTGAATATCCCATTTATCTTTATACAGTGTTATCGTCACAATATCTCTCCATGCGTTGGGCATCCTTTCTTCCTTATATATTCTACTTATCGTTGCCACAAAATGTCAATCCTTCCTCTCCTAGAGTCTTCCAAAACTCCACAAATAGCCCATCAAGTGTTACTACCTTACCATTCGTTATCCTATTTAACGACTTAACAACCTAATTTCTCGCTATCTCCAGTATTACATTGTCATTTAAGACGCCGCATCATCTGTCTCTTCTCTGGTTTTCTTCATTTAGATCTTCTAGATAGATTTCTTTCCTTCTTCTAGATCTGTCATACCTCTTTTTAGCCTTTCATTTCTCTAACCCCTGTTGCACTTCGTCGTTCCACCACCAGGTCTCTAGGAGGCCCTTTATCAGATATTTTTTCTAGCACTTCTTCTACCAGTCGCACCACATCATCATCATCATCATCAGCCCATAGTTGTCAACTGCTGAAAATAGGTCTCCTCGAAAAACCTCTATTCAGATCTGTCTTGCGCTGCTGCAATCCAGTTGGTACAAATCCTCTTTATGTAGTTAGTCCATCTTGTGGGTGGTCTTCATTTAATGGACCTCCATTTAATTTTGGCTATATGTTTTATAATGTCTTCTACATCACTTTTTCTACGGATTTCTTCGTTTCTTACCGTATCTCGCAACGTTATGCCTAACAATGATCTTTTTATTCTACGTTGCGTCACTTGTAGTTTTCATGTAGATGTCCTTGTTAGGATAAGTGTCTCTGCACCATATGTAAGAACAGGCAGGACACACTGATTAAAGGCTCAGCAGTTAGATATATCTACTAATTTTTATTGTAATATGTCCAAGGTATATGTAGCTGTCAAAAATTTCAGTTTCGACATCTTCTACCCTTAAAGGATGGCTTGGAACTAAATTAGTCATCATTTTTGTCTTTTTAGACCTACTTTACGTGCTGCATGGCTGAGTTCATTCAACATATCACTGGTAGCCTTTAAGGCATCTGAAATAAGAACAATACCATCTGCGAATCGTATATGACTAAACATCTCACCATCAAAATTTATTCCTTTACTTTCCCATTCCAGTGACTTCAAAGCATGTTCAAGTACAGTAATAAACAACTTAGGCGACATAGTATCTCCCTGTCGAATACCACTCCTGATATGTATCTTATTGGTAGGACTGTGCAGATTTATAGTTGTAGCATTTCTGTATATATTTTCTATAATATTGGTGTACCTATGATCAATTCGACACTCTTACAATGCCTTTAGAAGTGTGGGTAGTTCGATAGTATCAAACGCTTTTAATTGATTTTTCAATCAAGACTTTTGTGCATCTAGGTAGTCATTTGTACCGTAGTTGGGGCGAAAACCAGCCTGTTCTCTTGGCTGATTTGGTTGATTTGGCTGAAACAAAATTTTTCTACTATTTCAAGTATTTTCTGTCTGTCTGTTATTACTTCACCCTCTTTATTCCTAAGCTGGAAAATTCTTTTTCTACTTGTCGCCATTTTTCGTCTCATTACCTTCATGCTCCTGTTTTGCTCTATAGTCTGTACGATTTTTTCATGTTTAAATTTCCTAATATCTCTTCTCACAGCTTTCGATATGTCTTTATTGAGTGCCCGAATGGTTTGTGAGTCAATGTCTCTTTCATTTTGCAACTGTCTTCTTTCGGTTATCTCTTGCCAAATCCTTATCCTTGCCAGATCCTAATCTCCACTACTTTACTGTCTGGTGTCCTACTTGATTTCCATAAATTTTCATCCATATTGCTGCAATAAACTTTATATAACATACCTTTATTAGCAGCAAAGTTATCCAAAATGTTTATTACTGTTTTTGGTTACATTCTAATACTTCAAATTAAAAAACTACTATCAGCATCATCAGTAGTCCTAGTTGAGCCTCTATTTTTTACAGTATATTTTGCTAGTCATTTATATTCAAAGCTTAATATTACCAGTTTGCTGCGCCAGTCTTTCTACCACCTTAGTTCACACCATTCCTCTATCTCAGTCTTGGTCTACCCCTACTTCTACGTCCTGCTGGCAGCTTTAATTGAGTTCGTGTGAGTAGGTAGTTTTCTTTTGCTCTTGATATATACAGAGTGGCCCAAAAGTCTGCAAACGGCTAATTATCTCGTAAATTACTAGACATAATTATACAAAATTTAAGGTACGCGTATTTTTGGCTACGGAGATTCCATATTTGGTATTTGCAATGTTGTCAGATTTTCAGTTTCTCTTATATTACTAGTAACTTTGGGTTTTCAAATGCATTACCCTGTATATTCAGTCATTATTGGAATCTCCTATTAAATACTGTACTCTGGAAGGTCTTAAATACATAAAACAGAAGTCTGGCAACGCCTAAATTGTTTCAATACCTCTTTTAATGCTAACTATTTTCAAATACATTAAACGTAACAATTGATAGTTTAGAATATTTTTTAACATAATAGTTTACGTTATTAAGTGTTCAAAATGTGCTCCATTTGTAAGTTGACAGCACTCTAATCGATGGTAGAATGCGTCTACCACATTTCTCCATGATTGTCCAAAAATTATTCGAGATTCATCGATAATTCATTGCCTTAGCTATGCAAGACTTGCTGGTTAAGTTTTGTAAACTGCTTAAGTATCTCTAATAAAAATAATCTTTAGGATTGAGATCGGGTGAACGTGGAGGCCATTCAATTCTACCTTGTCTACCAATTTATCGTCCGGGAAATATCTCATCTAAATAACGCCGAACATTTACACCAACTATCTGACGTTAAATTTCTTTCGATAAAAAAATGGCCCAATTAAATAAGTACCTACTATACTGACCATACATTTAATTTTTGTGGTCTTTGAGTATGGTTATCACGCATTCAGTGTTAATTTCACACGAGTTCAGCTATTCAATACGAGTTCAACCATATGTTGGTTCTCTAAAATGTCGTTCTCTAAACCGTTCTCCTATTCATAAGACGACGGTACAAAAAACTGTAAGGCGATTTGAGGAATCTGGAGAAGTAAAAGATAGATACCGATCAGGTTGACCGAAACGAGTTATCAATGACAACAAAACTTTAGATATAAGCAAAGTTTTGTTGAAGATCCACATACATCCCCAGGCTGGGTTGCACAAGTACATGATGTAGCTCATTCTTTAGTCTTACGTTTATTACTTAAAAATAAATTTAAATCATACAAAATTAACTCTTTGCAAGAATTATGTGAAGATGACTTTGGTCGTAGATTAGAGTTTACTGAGGTAATGATGGATAAAATTGAAAATTATTAAAATTTCGTTAACAGAATATGTTTTTCCGATGAAGCAACTTTTACACAATGTGGAAGTATAAATCGACACAATTTAAGGTACTGGTGTGACTTAAATTCACACTGAAGATGAATGCTTGAAAACCATACTCAAAGACCACAAAAATTTAATGTATGGTCAGATATAGTAGTTAATTATTCAATTGGGTCATTTTTTGTCGAAAGAAATTTAACGTCAGATAGTTGGTGTAAATGTTCGGCAATATTTAGATGAGATATTTCCTGAACGATAAAGTGGTAGACAAGGTAGAATTGAATGGCCTCCACGTTCACCCGATTTCAATCCTAAAGAATATTTTTATCAGAAATACTTGAAAACTTCTGTCCAGCTTAACTTAAAAAAAAACTTAACCAGCAAGTCTTGCAGAGCTAAGGCAACGAATTATCAATGAATCTCGAATAATTTCTAGACAATCATGGAGAAATGTGGTAGACGCTTTCTACCATGGATTAGGGTGCTGTCAACTCACAAATTGAGCACTTTTGAACACTTAATAACTTAACTACTATGTTGAAAAATGTTCTAAACTATCAATTGTTACGTTTTAATGTATTTGAAAATAGTTAGTATTAAAAAATTTATTGAAACAATTTAGGTGTTACCAGACTTCGGTATTTGTGACCTTCCAGATTACATAAAATCATAAGTGTTACATATGGTTGAACTCGTATTGAATAGGAGATTCCAATAATAACTGAATAAACAGGTTGATGTATTTGAAAAACCAAAGTTACTAATAATATAAGAAAAACGGCAAATCTGACAACATTGTAAATATCAAATATGGAATCTCTGTATCCCAAAATAGGTGTACCTTAAATTTTGTACAATTATGACCAGCATCTTACGAGATAATTAGCCGTTTCCAGAATTTTAGGCCACTCTGTATTTAGCACGTACAAGTCTACCTATTTTTATAAAAGATATTCTTCTTCAGCCTTCATTTATCCATTGTTGTACATAGGCCTTCTCCAATTGCTTCCACGCTTCCCTATCTTTTGCAATTTTCATCCACTGCTTTCCAGCTACAGCAGTTATATCGTCTATCCATCTGTTTTTAGGTGTTCCCACGCTTCTTTTTGTTTCTCGAGGTCTCCTGAATGTCACTTTATGAGACCATCTGTTGGTGTCTTGTCTAGCTACATGCGCTACCCATTGCCATCTCAATGTCGCTATTTTTCCATGGTGTCGGTTACTTTAGTTCTTCGACGTATTTCGGTGTTAGGAATTTTGTCTCTGAAGCTTATATTTAACATGGCCCTCTCCATGACCCGTTGAGTTACTCTTAATTGTTCTGCCATTTTTCTTGTTATTGTCATAGTTTTCAATCCATAAGTTGCAACTGGTAGTATACAAGTATCATAGGTGTTTCGTTTTAAGTGAATTGGGATTTTTCTGTATTTTAAAATGAAGTTTAACTTACCAAAAGCAGCCCATGACAAATGTGTCCTGCTTTTAATTTTTAGGATTTGATTTTCCCTTTCGTTTTTAATTGCATGTTCTAAATATATATTGTTCTACCTTTTCTATATTGATGTTATCTATCGTGATGTTTTCTAGGCTGTTGCTTAATATCTTGTTTTGTCGAGATTCATTTTTAATCTTATTTGATTCAATTTGTGATTTAAATCTTGTAGCATTGATTTATTTCATGGATATCTGTGCTTATTAGTACTATGTCGTCTGCGAAACGCAAATGGTTAAGATATACTCCGTCTATTTTTCATCCCTTTTCGGCCCAATTTAGTTTTTTGAAAACATTTTCTAATGCCAAAGTAAATAACTTGGGTGAGATGGTGTCACCCTATCTCACACATTTGTCAATGTCTATTTTCATAGTTTTCAGATCATCATCTATTTTTACGTGAAAAGTAGCATCATCATATATATTCTTAAGGAGGGCAGCATATCTTAAATCTACTCTAGCGTCGTCCAATGCTGTTAAGAAAGCCCATTTTTCGATACTGTCAAATGCATTGTGATAATCGACAAATGCCAGATGTAGTGGTATGTTGTACTCTATTGTTTTTTCAATAACTGTCCGGATTGTTTGCAAGTGATCGATAGTGCTAAAACCCTTACGAAAGTCTGCTTGCTCCATTGGTTGGTATGCATCTAGTTTAGCTGTCAATCTATTTGTTATTATTCGCGTTAGTAGTTTGTAAAGGTGTGACAATAAGCTTATTGGTCCGTAGTTTTCTATATCTGCGGCGTCCCCTTTTTTATGGAGTAGAATTACTTCCGCATTTTTCCATGGCTTTGGTATTTGTCTTTCCAATAGACATTTATTCAGTAATGCTCTAATTGCCTATTTTAATGCAGTGCCTCCCATTTTTAGCATCTCTGAAGTAATTTTATCTTCTCCTGGTGTTTTCCCATTTTTTATTTGTTTTAGGACGGCTCCAATTTCTGATGTTATTATTTCAGGGAAATCCGCTGAGCCCACATTTAAGATGTTTAAGATGTTTTGTTGGTATACCGGGGTTCGAATAGTAGAAGTATACAGCTTCTCATAAAATTTTCGGATTTCTCTAACGATTTCTTCCTTATGCGAGCACAATGTTCCACGGTCATCTTTTATCTTTATGATTTCATTCCTGCCAGTAGATTTACATGTTTTTAGTACTTTCATGTTCTTATTGTTCTCTATGGTTTCAAGAATCTGGTTTGTTCTATAAGCTCTGAGGTCTTTTCAAATATTTTTCTTAACGCTTCTGTTGAGCGCTTTATAGTTCGTGTTATCTCTGTTCGTTCTTCTTCTTTTCTCTATCTATTCTAGAGTCTCGAGTTTTAGTTTAGCTTCTTTTTGTTTTCTTATTCTGCAACAAAGTTTCTTAGTGACTGTTTGTATGTCTTTTGTTATTTTCTCAGCTAGTTCATCTATATTCTTTTGCTCAAAGGTATTTGCTACTAGTTTCCGTGCAAATTCCCCTTGGTATTTCTCTTTATTACTGGCTAGGATGTCTGCCGTCGGTAAAGGATTTGCTGTTAATAGTTTTGTCTTTCTCTGTTTACTTTAATACGTATATCAGCACGAACTAGTCTATGGTCACTACCGGTGTTAAATTTGTTCAACACCTCGATGCTTTTACATATTAATCTATCACTGGAAAGGATAAAATCTATGTCATTCTTGACCTGACCGTCAGGGCTACGCCATGTCCACTTTCCTTGTATTTGTTTTTTATAGAACGTGTACAGGCAAAACATTTTTTCGGTGCTTACGTAATTTGCTAATGTCTCTCCTCTGGTGTTTTTGTTTCCTAGACCGAAATTTCCTATGTAGTCTGAGTCGCCTGGTATTCGCCGCCCTATTTTTGCATTAAAATCTCCGGTGATGATAACATAGTATGTTTTTTCTAGGTCTTTAGCTCGCGTTATATCTTCGTAGAGTTATTCTATTGACTCATCATGTGCAGTAGAAGTTGGAGTATAGCAGTGTATTAGGTGTAAGATATTACATCTTTACTACTTACTATTTCTTTATACTTCTCGTACAACTCGAAAATATTTATCTCTCTCCAAATACCTTTGGAGGAAAATCTATCAGGAAACTTAGGTTGCAGAACGTATTTCAGAACTGAAGTAGCAATGGGTAGGATGTAGCTCAGCAATATTAAACTAGATGGACAACTAAACTGACACACTAAAGACCAAAATAGACAAAACATGGCATCAAAAGAACCCTGAAGAGATGGCTTGATATCAAACAGCACAGGACAAGGTGGTTTTAAATGGCACATATCAGGATAGCATAAAGAAATGTGAAAGCATTTTGAATATTTAAAAGCACAGGAAGGGCTGGTTTCAAATAGCACAGGACAGGAGAGCATAAAGAAATCTGAAAGAGGCGTATGTTCAGGAGTGGACAGAAAGTGACTGAAAAAGAAAAGGATATGCATTGCATAAATAAGTATTAGGTAATATATTCATTATATTTGGTCAAAACAAACCTCCGTATTTACCAACTGTAGTATGCTTTGATAAGAACACTTATTTTCAATGAGCTGTCCATAATCCGTGTCCATATTCTGCTCGCACAATTCACTTAATGATATTTGATGGTTTTTTATGCACGCCCTTATTAAATTCAAATAGTGGATTACTCTCCAGAACCAATCCATTACCGCACACCATCAAACCAGGACCGTGCTTGAAATTTTTGCGCCAAGTACCTGCGTAGGTTGCACCACAATCTGTTCCAAAGTTCATTATTCCTATAGAAATTAAAACATATAAAGTAACATTAAATTTTTTTTACAAGATACCTTTTATTCTGGTAGTTTGTACATTGGCTATAATCGATAAGTCAATATACTAAAACTGTAGGGGACTCCGGGGTTGGTTGTTATAGGAATCGGTTGTAACAGAGGCTTTTGCCATCGCTCGGTACATGTCAGCCGTATAACAATTATCTTTATAGGATTGCCTTTCTCTGTCGTATATTTAGTGTGATTTTAGCTTCGATCACTAAATTTTTTCAGGCGTTTGACTAATTTTTATGATAACGATTCACTTTAGTAAATATTTTTGAGTTCACAAATTGTTTTATTAAGCGACTATAGCAACAGATGAAACGTGGTTTTGATGTTAAAATACTAATTTACGTAAGTCTTTTACAAACTAATCGACGATATTGCGCCATTAACCCTCTATTGTATAATGGACCCAAATGGGAACTTAATGTATAACATTTTCATGAGTATTTTCTATCGACAATTTGAAGCACGTACACATCTTATTCCCACATGGAAATGTTCGTTCTTAGATGCGTATTTTGTGTTGATGATCTACCTATCGGTTGTTTGAATAAATAGCAGTTTTGTTTGAAGTAACCTCCTAGATCGGGTTGTTAGTATAGCATGTGTATTTTATTTTCGAATATTAACCAAAAATAACGTAATTTTGAGAAACAAAAATTATATATGCATTGATAAGTGTTGTTAAGTTCTACTGATATCTTGAAATAATAAAGTTACTTTGTTGTTGTTAGTTAGTATTTGCCCCAAATTGTTACTGTTCCTAATCGGGAACATGGTGCGCTAAAGGTAAATTTTTCCATGGACAAAGGGAAATATTTTATAGTTTGTTTTTAGTCGGTAGACTTCTTTAATGGAATATTGGTTTTAATAAAATAATTTGAATGAACTTTGGGTAAACTTTTTTTTCAGAAAAAAAATTGATGAATTTGAGAGTATTCCAACAACATCGTTTTATATACATATATGTAGGTCTTACTTAAAAGTTCTTTTATTATTTCAAAGGGAACTAACGTTAGAGTAAAAGTCCGCGATCCAAACGATACGTCTTTATTAAATAACAATAAACTGTACGGATAGTATTTACAGGTACACACAAAATTACAAAATTACGGAAAATGGTTTGCAAATTAAAATATCGAATAACTCCGTCGTTAATTGTTTTCGTCTTTCTTCTTTTTCTGTCGGCGGGCGTTGCACAATAATTAACCTTCACAGCTCGAGTGCTAAATATTGAATCCCTTTTAGGTCAGGCATTTGTGATTTTGTCTATATTTTTTCTGTCCCCTTTCCCCGCGATGGCGACCTCTCTGGGGTGCCTTAAGAATATGGTTTTAGTAGTATCTCGCAGTGGCGTAACTAACAAATTAAACTATGCTAAATACTTAATATAAGAAATATTTCCTACATATATATCCAACAATAAATCAAAGTTACGACTTTTCCTTCTGAAAGTGAAGCTTCGGAACTATCTGATGAAGTTAACTGTGAGCCGTTAGCTGCACAAACCAGCCGAGTCAGAATAATTATTGACAGTCAACACGACTCTGATAAAGTACGTCCACTCTACCATTTTCCATGCATAAAATTATTCACGATTTACTTTTTATACTGGGTCTCTTTTTACTCACAGAAACTAGCATTGCAAAATTAAGCCGCTTGTCTATAGAAATCAATAGAAAACAATATGGCATGTCCTTGATACCTTGTTCCCTGTAAATTTTGACGTTTATTATTCTCATTGGCAGTAACATTAGCTCATTTGTCGTGTTTATTGATTTATTTGAATTTATTTTTTTTTTGTTTTTCAAACTTTGTAACTTGTAGTCTTTGGTCTTAGTAATTTGAATTATCTATTTTCAAGCATAATTATTATTTTTAGAACGATTAACTGTTGCTCTCTTAATTTGATTACTTCCTTATTTTTAAGCTAATGAGAAAAGTAATATTTTCTAATCAACAAATTGTCAATATAATACATGAGTCTGGCTATAATTCCGACGAACGGAAACTTATTTGTATATTTTCGAGGTTACTTATTATTATTATTTTTAAGATATGCCTAGAAAACCCTTAATTCCCGAGCGCAGCAACTGGTGTTGAATATATATGAATACATATTTTGAGATAGAAAAACGTAATGGAGGACCTTTGGAGCCTCTTACATCTGTTCAATAGGTAAAATATTAAAGGCATGTTTATTAATCAGTTACTATTAAATAAATAATATTTTGTAAGGGAGTTGCCGCTTCTTTAAAAATATCACTGCAGACAATATACTTAATAAAAAAAAAAGAAAAAAAAACAATCATGTCCTTTCAAAACCAAGCAATAATACATGCCGTCTTAAAAGTAAGACGACTGATATGCCCGAAGCATCAATAATGCAGTACGGATACGTTCTATGATATGTACCAACAGAGTAAGTATTAATTTCTTAAGTGTCAATTTTATGATAAACAAGAACCTGGGTAGGTACTTCATATTTCACGAAATTTTCTATCTACTTAGTTTTGGCTATAAAAGACGATAATGAATTCTTTTTTTTTTTTCAGACAAGCATGTAACTCTGTGGAGTTTGACCTGTCAATTAAGGAATAAAGAAGTAGTGGATATTGAAAAATCATAGCCTAGTACATCGAATTAAAAACAATAAAGGCTTAAAAGACATCGGATTTAAAATCAAAAAGATAACAATTGATGAGCATTAATTAAGCAAACCAGTATTGCTACTCTAAGAACCAGATTCCTTCGTAAATATATGGAAAATCCTAAAAGTGTATTTACAAAAGGAACTGTTTTTTAAGATGAAACGTGGATTTACTCCAAAGGAAATCAAACAAATTCTTGGCTAGACCATAGTCCCCGAAAACCAGAAGTTTATGATGGTAAACATTTTGTAATTATTCACGCTGGTTCACGCAAAGGATTTGTTTCGGAAGCAAGTTTTTTGTTTTGTTCAAAATCTAACGTATTTTTTTTTTTATAAAGAAATGAACAATGAACTTTTTACTAAGTGGATAAGAACACAAATAATACCTAATTTAGAAGAGCCATCATTGGTTGTAATGAGTGATGCTTCTTATCACAGTGTCCTTTTAAATTAACAACCTTCAACTACTACAAGAAAATATGAAATTAGTAGTTGGTTTATAAAAAATAATATTAAATATGACAAATATTTTTCTAAAGCTGAATTGCTACAAATAGCCAAAAATGACAGAAAAGAAAACATATATGTAATCGACGAGTTGCTCCGAGGATATGGTCATGAGGTGTTGAGACTGATTTGTCACTGTAAATTTAATGAAATAGAATTAATTTGGGCAAATTGCAAGTCGTATTACAATAAGTATATTGGTATAGATGGGCATGGGCATTAAAATACTGCTGTTTTAAATATGTGGAATAAGGCACTGGAACAATGGAATGCAGATATTTTGGAGAAATTATCAAAAAATGGTATATCCGAGAACGTTGGTATATACACCATATGAACGGTATGGTAAACTTTGACATTTAATCAATTATAATAAATCCTGGTGATAGCTCAGATTCAGACAGTGACAATAATTAAAATACATGATTTCGTAATCACAAATATGACAAGAACAACATTACTGGGCTCACAAAACATGAAAATGAGAAGAAGTATAAATTTGACTTTGAAAACATCAAAATTTTAAAACCAAAGATGGGGAAGATATACGAATCAATAGAAATAAAAATAAATACCAACTCAATCAATAATAAAAAGATACACAGGACTTATATAAAATATATTTCAATCTGAGTTAAATAGTAATAAATATAACACCATAAAAAACTCTTAAAGTCATAATATATGACTTTAAATAGGCCCACACATACAATGTGGCCCATATAAACATAATTATATACTAATGACAGTAAAGAATGAGATATCAGACATCAAGTTTTAGTTCTGTCAATTCATTATTGTCAGTTTCTCGTTTTACGTTTTGGTAAGTTTTTTGTATATTTTACAACAACTTTTTGTTCATAATCTTGTACGTTTTAGAATCTTGACAAGAGCAAGGGTTTCCTGCCGAAACGTTGATTTCAATGGACAATACAATCTAGTTCCAAATTAAATATCACTTATTGAACCTAAACCCAAGAAAATATATATATATAATATATATATATATATAATATATATATATATATATATATATATATATATATGTACAAACAGAACGGTTATTATCAATAGTCCAGTGCGAGAAATGTAAGGTTAAAAAGAGCAACTATTTCAAAAGTTTCGCAATTTGGAATAGTTTGTTTCTGACAATACACCCATCTAATGTGTATGATTTTTAACAACCGGATCACAAAAAAAATTAAAACGTCTAAGTATATCTATTAACAGTAATTTAATATAATTTCATTTTATTTTGTCAAAAAAATAAAATAAATCCATGCAATATAGGATTAATTTAAAATTTGGCAGTACCAACAAAACAAACTAAACATGGATTTTGGTTATTGTATAAAAAATACTATATTGTCTCATTAATATGTAATTTCGAATTAGTAATGAGGACATATAAAATTGTCACAAACAACCATGGTCTCTCCTACTCACGATTTTGAAAATGTATTAAGGAATCAAATAATTTGTACAGTTAAATAAATATTCAAAAAGATTTTAGTAACAATATTTAAAATAAAATACCAATTCCATCTCGTTCTCCAGTTTTCCAGGATCCCTTGTACCAATTGTATAAAGGAAAACAAAATGTTTCATTGAAAACAAGGTCCCAAATGTATTCACCATAGCCATGAGGTTTATTGTCATACCATTCGCCAAAATAGTACTAAAAAATTCATCTGTATATATTCTTATGACAATATTACATAAATAAGATGTTAAACACCTTAAAAAATGTTAAACTATAAATCTATTTAGTTTTCCAACATCTCAAATTAAAAGAAAAGGTGAAAGAAAGTGCGTTAGACTAGTTCAGGCCTGCGTTAGACAAACCTGTTGAGGCCTGCCTCAAAGCAAAAGAAAAACGAGTCAATATATCACAAAAATTCAAACAATAATTAGGCGAATGAATCTTTTTTTAAAGATTAAGAATATATACAAGTTTTATATTCGCTACCGAGACTTTAAAGATATAACTGAATTACAAGACTCGGCCCAGAAATATTAAGCAATAGAAGACAAAAAGGTCCGAGCAAATCAAAATCTTCAACGACACCAGAAATTTACAGTCTCAAGAAAATACGATCCCAAAAGTAGGTGCTTTAGATGCAAGATGCCACGTTGCATCAGTAAAATTTGCAAAAAAACATGGACAAAATTCTGTTCACATTGCGGCTAAGATGAAGTTAAGAGTAGTGACTGCTGTATTAGTCATCAGAAAAACCAATAACAGCGAGATCGCTCTTATTATAATATCGACTGCGAGATCGATAATTTACAGACCCGAGAAACATTTATAACAATGACCGGATTAACAAAAGACGCTATACTTGGAGACGAATTTCTCACCAAAAATTCTATCGAACTTAAGTTCGATCGATATATGACTTTACAACACACGCATCTTCGAGCAGAAACCTGAAATACTATGGAGGGAGTTAGGGGAGATGGAGTTAGAAAGATTACTGAAAAAAATAACTAAGGGAATTCGAGAAAATAACAGAACTCACAAACTTAATTAAACACAAAACAAAGCTGAAGTAGAGATGCGACCTCGTAAGCAGTCCTGCAGACGGCACAACCCCGCAGTGTTACAAATCATAAATCAAAAAGAGAAAAAAGGTTAAAAGAAGGAACTATCGAACCCTTCACAGTTAATTGGAGGTCACCGATTGTACTAGTAAGAAAAAAAGACAACTTCTACAGATTTAGTATTGACTTTCGAAAAGTCAACGAGCTATCAAATAAAGAAGCACATCCGTTACCCAGAATGTCGGAAATTCTGGATAGATTCAGAGGAAAATTTCATTTCAACCCTTGATTTAAAACAAGGTTATTTCCAAATAACTCTGAAAGAGACAAGCCGCCTAGTAATTGAATTTAGAGTACCCGGAAAAGGTCACTTTCAATTTAGAACTACTCCATTTGGCTTGCACTCCGCTGGAACAACTTTCCAACGCCTACTGGATAAAGTAATAGCTTCCGATGTAGAGTTCGCATTTGCCAACTAAAATGGTATCGTTGTATTATCGAAGACACTTCAAAAGCATTTAAATCATCCAAAAGAAGTCTTTCGAAGACTGAGAGGGGCTAGATCTAATCTTCGAAAAATTCACATTTGCAACTAAGCAGAAACTCAGATATTAGGGGTATGTTATTGCGACAGATGGAATAAAAACCGATTCGGAGAAAACCAGCACTATAACCGAATTAGCGGCACCGAAAAATGTGCGTCAGCTCCGCCGTTTTCTGTGAATAACTTCATTGTACCGCCAAGCTATTTGACAATAGCAGGAGCACTAAACGTGCTTCTGAAAAATAGAGTGAAATAAAAATGTACTGATAAATATTAACACGCTTTTAAACAGCTTAAATCAAAACCTTACATCGGCTCCAGTGTTAGCATGCCTAAATTTGTAAAAAATATTTTACCAGCAAACAGATGCATCAAACTACACTGTGGACCCTGTGTTGCGTTAAGGCTGAAGAATGACAGACAAGATAAAGTGATCGCAAATGCTAGTCGCACTCTCACAGAGGAAGAACTACCCGTCACAAACTACGTTTAAAAATCAGGTATTTAAGTCTCAAGGTTTCCTATGAAGAGGAATACTTTCTCTGTCTGCTTTCTATTCAAATGAACAACATTTTGAAAGTCTTTCCTGGTCTTAACGATTAATACAACAAAGAAAATGTTTATATTTATCTATACTGCTCTTGATATTCTATTCGGACCTTCGGATGTGAACATCCTAGCATTTAGGTGAACCATTGCTTATGACAAGATTTCTCGAAATGTTATCTTTATTTAAAATTACCATAAATTTGGTTTTTATAAAATTGTTTACAGTTTAATCTCTCTATAAGGGTTTTTAAACCGTAAAGGCAATCTATTATAACAATTATGTCGTCTGCATATCGTACATATATTATATTATAAAACCTCTTCATTAATAAGTTGGACCTAAGAGAAAAAAGAAGGTACTAAGACAATAAAATAATACCTAATAATATCAATAACAAATATTTTATATAAAATAAGGAAACTTACGTCATCGTTAAAAAACAACATCTTTCCTTTTCCTTGCTTTTTGTTATCAACCCATTCACCGCTGTATTTGCTACCGTTTTTGTATTTTCTCAAGCCTTTGCTATGTCGTAAATCATTTCTCCATTTACCCTCGTACCAGTTACCAGGCTCATACATCATCCAACCATAACCTAAAAATGGTTTTAATATTTTTTTAAAATTTAGTATTTACGAAATAAAGAGTCATCATCAACATAATTCAGATATTATGTTATTATATTTGTCGTCACTTACTATGTTTTTGAGTTCTTGTATATATTGCGGAATATATTCCCAATCCTGACAATATATCCCGCCAACGTCAATTTTATTGCCGCTATGCATTTTATTTTAACAGATTTAGGATATTTAAAAGATTGGAGTGAGACAAAAAGTATTAACGTGGAAGAGCATAAATAAATCATCTCCAATATGCCGATGATATTGTTCTCATAGCATACAACTTTGGAGAAGCCAAATTTATGCTACAACTACAGCAAATACAACTAGAAGGTTGGTTTAAAGATACACTATGGGAAAACAAAAATAATGACAAATCTCGTTTCCAATAAGTGTGAAATAAAACAATTGTGTATTTAGGATACTGTGAGGTTTGTCTCTCTATGTGAAACTCAACAGGGCTTTAATTTAACATTATACGCCAAGAAAAACACAGCTATTACCATTTGCACTAATATGGATCTAATGTATTTACATTGTGGTTCTTACTACAGTTCTTAGTCCATTTAATAGCTGTATCGTTTTGATATCATCCAAACGGGTCACCTTACATAATATATAGTTCTTATATAGTACTTTTTTATATTATAACGCATGAGTGTGTCATTTATAAAATTACGAATGTATACCAACGTGTGTCATACTGACCTACTTTAAGTTGTATGAAAGTAAACATCTAAATTCAAACCATGTTATGAGTTAATAATTAATTTAAGGGTTTTGTTCCCCTGGCGCTACAATGCGAAATAAGATTAACGCGAAACGAGCATGTGAGATGTGAGCTACTGAAAAGAGTAAGTTTAGATTGGGCTCCTCCTCCTCAGTCTTAATCTCTTTTTTGATTTCCCTCCATCTCTCCCTGTCCTGGGCTAGTTATTTGGCTTCATGTAACCCTTGGTTAATCAATATTTTTGTTTGATCTAGCCAACGGCTTGGAGATCTTCCCCTATGTCTCTTTGCCTCAACTCTACCCTCGACTATCAGTTTTTCCATTGTATCTGTTCTTCTAGCAAAGTTGTATTTGTTTAAGCAATCTATCCCTTACTTTAAGTTGTTCTAATGTCAATACGTTAGTGCGATAATCAATTCTGGATATTCTTAACATGCGGCGGTATATCCACATTTTAAAAGCGTCTATAAAAGATAGGTTATTTTTATCCGCTTTCTTTTACGTTCCACGTTTCAGATCTACATGTGGCTATGAGAAAAATGAGTGCCCTTACCAGCCTTAGTTTTTTGTGTATAGTTATGCTAGAAATTTTCCAAAGTGTTACCAGTTTGATCATAGCTGTTCTAGCAATAGTCAACCTTCTACGTATCTTTCTGTCACACCTTTCGTCATTTGTTATTAGGGACCCCAGGTATGAAATTATTTTCTACTTTAAAGCCCCCAATTTCTTTAATGTGTTGAAGATTATTCCGAGCTCTGTCTACTATCATGACTTTTGTCTTACTCCTATTTAGCTTTAGTCCATATGTTTTGCTTTTCTCTTCCAGACATCTCATTATATATTCTATTCCTTCTTGATTTGCCGCGATTATTAAAGTGTCATCAGCATATCTTAAGTTAATGATTGTTTGACCCCTTGCTGATATTCCACCCTTCCATCCGTGTAGTACCTTTCGCATGATGTGTTCGCTTTAGATGTTAAACAGAGTTGGCGAGATTAGGATTGGGCTACATTCGGAAAAATGAGAGACGTATTTTAAATAAATATTTTAATCCCTTAGGGATAAGCTTAAAAATAGTTTAAAATGAGGAAATTCTTGTACAAACCAGATGGAAAACTTGAGACGGGAAGTAATGTTGCAAGAATAGTAAACTTTAGGTGGACAATAAAATTACCTGAGTGGAGACCGAGGGCAGACAAGTGAAGCAGGAAAAGACCCCACAACACGATGGGCTGACGACCTCAAAAGAACTGCGACCAATTAGATAGAAGAGGCGCAGAACAGCAAATATAAAGAAATATCTAAAGGGGCTTAGTTTCAAAAATGGACCAATTTGAGTTGATTGATGATGCAGGTTATGATATTAGTGACTTCACCCTTTAGGATAATATCTAGTATCATACTATATCTCTGACAGATACACCTAATAATAATTTATTTAGAAATCTCTAAACGAGGTGTGAAAGCTTCTGTGTTATATGTAAAAACAGAAAAACAGACAGCAGGGACTGATTGAGTCAGTCTTCTTTCAAAGATATAGGCCCTTAAACATATCCCTTAATGCTTCAAATACGTCTCAAGCCAGATTTACTTTTCTTGTAATCTCACAATTTTAGTTAATCCTGTCGATTCTGATTTGATGTCCCCAGTATTGGTAATATTTTTATTTTTAACAAACACATTACTTCTCCAGTTGTTGTCCTTGCTTCTCGATTTTAAAGTTTTGCCACAGAATAATAAAAAATCAGAATGCCCACTCTCCATGGAAAATTAAGTACGCGCATCTCCTTTGCGCAGACGTTCCGCCATGTTTTAAAGGGAACCAGTGTTGTTTATGTGGTGTGCATAGAAAAATTAACCTGGTGTGATTGAGTTACGGCAATCATAGAGATACTATACAATTATAGTATGTCTAAAATGTCTTTTACATTTTTAAATATAATAACATACAGTGCGTTAAGTTTTTGATAAGGTATTGCACACTATACGGAGCGCTAAAATCGGCAACGTTGCAAATGTTCGTTCTCCGACCCGAAAATCTACACAGACAGAAAATCATTTATTTTAGTTTAGTTACTCACAACAACGTTAGGGATGTACTTCTCTGTCGTCCGATCTCATGTTTCATTACGTAAAGCCGATTTTAATAGTAGGAAATTCGATAAAAATGCACTGAACTAATCGGTGCATTGTTATCGATTTTTATTAATGTGAAAATTTTTTTGTGGTTGAATTAAAAATAAAAGCGTATTTCTTTAAAAAGATAAAATAAAAAATATACTCTTATTGAAAATTAAAACATTATTCCTAATAAAATAAAAAATAATTCTTTATGACCTACAGAAATGGTTCAAATAGTTGACCTTCTACGGCTGAACAGTACCCCAATCATACCCCAAGTCATAAAAACTTCTGCGCACAGATGAAAGAGTTTCTGCTGTAACAGAATTGGAGACTTCTCTTATTCGATTTTTTAATTCATCCAAATTTTGGGCTCTAGCCTCAGGATGAGCGTAGATAATGCTTTTTAAATGTCCCCAAAAAAAAAGTCCATGAGTGTAAGATCTGGAGATCGCGCAGGCCACTTAATATCGCCTGTTCCACTGATAACTCGATTCGGGAAAGTATTGTTTAAATACTCCCTAATGATTCGAGCGTTGTGAACTGAACAGCCGTCTTGATGAAACCAAACATTCTCCAGATTTACATCAGGAAGATTGAGAATAGCGGGAAGAACATGATTCTGTAACAAATCGAGGTATACTCTACTATTTAAGTTGCCCTCAATAAAAAATGGACCTATTATGTGGTCTCCTAAAATGCCAGTCCAGACGGTAACTTTTGAGGACGTTGAGTTCGGTAAACAACACTTCTGTACTGGTTTTCCGCGCCCAATACCTCGTAATGGAAGGATTGTGTCTCTCTACTAACGAAACAGAAGATTCATCAGTGAATAAAATGTTTTTAATAAAATTTGGTTCACTATTAGCCTTCGTTATTAGAGTTTCACAAAACTCCATTCTTCGAAAGTAATCGTCTGGATAAAGCTGCTGCGTTTTCGAATATTTAAAATTCTTGTAATCGTGCTTTTTCCATACTTTTGTTACAGTAACATTGCTAACATCTAAGTCTCTAGCAACGCTTCTACTTGAACGTGTTGAATCTACCTCGATTGTTGCACAAATTTGTGTATCCCGGTATTCTCTTTCCTCAACTTTTTTTGGTAACACTTCTCGAGCGTGACATTTTCTGCAATTTTTGAGGCAATAACAACTCTCAAAATTTTTAACAATATTATAAATTGACTGTACACAAGGAATTGGTCTTCCCTCAAAAAACACAGAAAATAAATCTACACACTGTTGCGCAGAATTGCCACTATAAAACCATTTTATTATTTGAGCTTTTTCCGCGGCGATATAAACAGACATGTTTACAAAAATAAATTAAAACTCTACGCTATTATACCTTTAAACAACCACGGCATAATGACAATATGACAAATTTGCCGACCGGCGACGTGCAACGACGAGTCAACGAAGCAGATATATAGTGCAAGTCGAAGACGCGCAGTGTTGCCATTTATAGAGTGTATACCTAATCCAAAACTTAACGCACTGTATATAAAATATAATTAAACATAAATATAAACAATTACATAACCTCACAAATTATATGTCTGTTGTGTCAGTTATGTGTTTCCTTCTAAAACATGGCGCGCGTGCTGAAAAACTTCAAAGGCGGCATCTGAGAGTGGGCATTCTGATTGTTTATTATGCTGTGGTTTTGCTATCATTATATAAAATTTAGCTCAATAGGCCTTACGTTTCAATAGTTTTCATTCATTTATTTCTATTAATTAATAGGTCAATCTTGTTCCATCAAAAATTTCAGATATTTTTTAACTCTATTCTTTTATATTTCAGCATACTATAATACTTTACAGTTTTCTGGAAAATGCCATAATTAAATATTAGATTTGACCATATCCAATATTGACCTTAAATAAAAATCTTTAAATTTATAAGATTTCCTTTTGAACCACTGAGATATCCACATAGCATATTTAAAGGAACAATATATCGAACAGTTTCTTTTTAATCGCCGTTTCAAAGTATTATTTAATAGAAAAGCTTCCTTAACCTACCTTCAGAAAAAATCTCAAGGATCAGTTTTATGTTCTACTTTATTTATAATAACTACCTATTAAGGATATTTGCAAGAATATTTACAATCCAGTGAAGTACTATGCTGACGACCTGATTTTATATTGCCGCGGTAAAGATACTTTCACAACTACAAAATTAATCTAAAAAGCAGTAAATAAACTGATTCCTTGGTCTATTAAGTTTTGGTTTTAATTTCTCTGCTGAAAAATCAAAAGTACTTAAATTCAGTCGAAGAACACGTAGCGTATTATTACCTCATATTACATTAAATGGTACTTCTCTCACAGTAGCTAATGACCACAAGATACTAGGTTTAATTTGTCGCTAACATGGAAACTAAAGATTACAAATGTCAAAGCTAATTGCTTAGCTAGATTAAATCTATTAAAATCTCTAGCAAATCATCACCGGGGAGCTGATGGAGATATCATAGTTAAGGTATACAGACCTCCCATTCGCTCTTGACTGGATTATTGATGCTTTGTATATATGTCAGCATCAAAAAATTATTTAAACACTCTTGACATTATTCAGCATTACGAATATGTCTCCGAACTTTCAGATCCAGTCCCGCCGAAAGTTGGCGCTGTGAAACTTTCACTTTCGCCAATTTCGCTTCGCAGGCAACAATTTTTGACATACTTTGCTAGAGTGTCTTTAAATCAAAACAACCCTATATATAAGCTAATATACAAGTCCTATAACTGTTAGCCTAATAATAAATACCAGACATAACCTCAAATTTTACTTCCCCTTTCACGACCTGTTGATTTTTCAATAACCGATACTCATATACTGTCATGAACTCCTCCTTGGATTAATAACATACCAAAAATTAACCTTTTCGCTTAATAATTATCACAAAAATAAAACCAACAGCTAAATTCTGAGGCAGTCTTTTCTAGAGCTAGTCAACACAAACTTATATGACGAAATTCTCTACACAGATGCAGGTACAACCGAGACAGGTGTCGGATATTCTGTAACAACTTCAAATAGTATCATTCAGAAGATCTTTCTTTTATAATTTATTTCTATCCATACAGGAGAGCTGTACGCCATCCTACAATCATTAAAAGGCTTCTTCTCTTCTTCTTCTTTAAGTGCCATCTCCGCGACGGCAATCCGTGACATTGGCAATCATCATGGCTATTCTGACCATCGAGGCAGCTGCTCTGAACAATTGCCTTGAGCTGCAACCAAACCACTCTCTCAGGTTCTTCAACCAGAAACGCGTCTTCTTCCTACGCTTCTCCTACCCTCTATTTTTCCTTGAATTATGAGTCTCAGTCTATGTTGAATCTTTCGCCTCTCATTACATGTCCGAGATATTGCAATTTCCTTTCTTTTATTGTATTTTCCATTTCCTTCTCTCTGTATATCCTTCTTAACACTTCTGAATTCGTGACTCTATCTACCTTAACAATCTTCTAAATGTCCACATTTCAAACGCGTTAAGTCGATTTATTGTATTCCTTTTTAATGTCCATGATTCAGCTCCAAAGTAGAGTACACTGTGTAGATATATAGCATTTAATTAGCCTTATTCTGAGGGCAAATATCAGATCTTTGCTGCATAAAATCCTTTTCATTTTCAAAAAGCTGGCACGTTCTTTTTTTAATTTTGACTCTTATCTCTACAGTATAATCGTTATTTTCTGTAATTATCGTTCCCAAGTAAGTATATCTTTTTACTATCTTAATCTGCTGGCCGCCTACCGTTAATATTTTATTTGTATTGTTGTTCTTACTAATTTTCATGAATTGGTTTTTTTATGTTGAGAGAGTCCGTATTCTCCACTGTATCTTAATATTTTATTCATTATTCGTTCTAAGTCTTTCAAGTTGTCGGCTATTATGACTGTATCGTCGGCATGCCGAATGTTGTTAATTAAACTTTCGTTCACTTTTATGCCGACTGTCTCGTTTACCAAAGCTTCTTGCGCAACCTTGCCTGACCCCTCTTCTTATCTCCACTTTTTCTGACACTTCTCTTCAAAATTTCACATTTGATCGTTGGCTGTAGTAGGCTTATGTAACCAAATTAAAGTATATATTCCAAACATCCATTAGTTCATGTCATACATGAAGCATTAAAATCTCACTTCTTTTGTAACAAACATAACAATAATAAGAATTGTTCACACTTTAGCATTTTAGGTAATGAGACTTTTGATACTGTTGCAAAAGAAGCAATTACAACCAAATTACACATAAAATCTGTTTAACTAGCTTCAGATCTAAAACTACTTTTCAGGTCCCAAATTAAAAGGTCCTGGCAAAACCAATAAAAGAATTCAACCTCGAAATTTCACAAAATAAAACCTACCATCGAAACCTTTCGGCTACCTAACTTAAGTAGAAGAGACGAATTAATTGTTCGCAGGCTAAGAATTGGTCACACACGGCTAGCACATGGACACCTGATGGCTTTGGCGAAATCACCTATTTGTGAAAAGAGTAGTAAATCATTAACCATTCAACATGTTCTTACATAGTTTGTCAAATACGAGCAAGAACAAAAAACTCTATGCAAGGTCGTACAAATGTTATCCTCAGCCAATTAGAACTTGTTCATAATGTACTAGATTTTCTTCGAGAAACGAACTTGCATTACAAAATTTAGTGTATTCTTCTTTATTACTTTCTCTTTATTGTAAATTATACCTAATGTAATGTAAAATGTATAGTAACAAAATTGACCCAGTGTCATTAACCTTGTTATTGCTGAAACACAATCATCATTGCTGAGCAAAAGACAAAAGAGGGAATGTAAAGGTAGTGGGGGCGAAAATATCGTTAGAAAGGAAATGCCATCTTGAAAGGTCACATTAAACAAGGAAAGAGAATCTTTCCATGTTTAATAAATCAAATTTAGTTGGGTTATGTTATTGTTTGTCCCAACTGTCACATAAAAGCTTATTTGGCGGGTGTTGGGGAAAAGTGATATAAGTCGAAAAATGTAAAAAATGAGTTAAATATAGATACCACTTTAAAATGCATGTATCTTTGATAGGGTGAAGTGATATAAGTCAATTTAATGCGGCAAGCAGGTGTTATTTGTTTGCGTTACATGATATAAGTATTTTTAATATCATTTAATATAGTGAAAAATGTTATAAGTATTCTAGTACTATTTGTTATGCCTCCATCTGCCAGACAGGAAAAAAAATTATAGAGAAAACTGAAATAAGTCTAGTTATAATAGTCTTCCCCATATAATTTTATGATTATTATTTGTGAATAGTGATACAAGTTGAAATATATCAAAAGTTGTTGGTAAAATATGATTGTGAATAAAGGTATATGTAAAAATATATCGCTATTCTCATTAAAAAATATAGGGAAAAACATTATATGTTGACATATCACAAATGTTTTAACTCCAAAATTGAAAACTCATGATGTATGTTGAGATATACTAGTAGTTACGGCAATAGAAATTCAAACTGTGAAGTTTTAGGTCGACTTACCTCGCTTTTCCCTATTAACCGCTTTGTACCCGCTCAATCGACTTGTCTGTCATTTGTGGTTTAGTACTGCACGTGTCTTACTGTTGGTTTTATCCAGTTTTGTTTTGACCTTTTAAATAAGCGTGTAGTGATAGTATTGCCGCTTAAAATGTAAAGACAGGATAACTGAAGAAAAACGACAGGAAATTTTCAAAGAATATTGGTCTTTAGCGAGCTTTAACAAACGCGTGTCTTTTATGGCTAGCTTATAACAACAGACGAAAAGAAAACCACAAAACGTAAATTAGAAAACAAAAAACATTAAAATAGGCTTCTGTCACACAAATATTTTTTACCACTAAATGGTCAACTAGTTAACGTTTGTCAAAGTTGTTTCCTAAAAACTTTTAACGAAACAAAACGGTTTCTAACCGATATGACAAAAAACAAGATTTCTTTAGCTTCTGCAATGCCACATGATGATTTGCGAGGTCTCGCCTCACCATCTAACAAAACTCCCGAACAAGATATTCAATTAGTAAGAGTTCACATTGGATCAATCCCAACGTATGAGAGTCACTATTGTCGTCGTAACTCATCAAAGATATATCTTCCTCATTACTATACCTTAACAAGAATGTATGAAGAATACAAAAAATGGCTACCTCACGAGAAAACCCCAGTATCGAAATTCAAATATCGAGAAGTATTCCATTCCATGGAAATAAAAATCAAACAGCACAAAAAATGCAAGAAATTCAAAATCTTCTTGATAATCACCAACAAGAAGCATCAAACGCTTATGAGGCTAAGGGTATAGATAAAAATGCTGCGTTAGAAAATGAATCAAAAATCATTTATACGTTTGATTTGCAACAGTGTCTCCCCACACCTGATCTTCAGACTTCAATAGCATTCTATAAAAGGCAGTTGTGGACCTTTAATTTAACATTACATAGATTTAATGATAATCAAGCAATGTGTTTTATGTGGCATGAGGGCGTAGCTGGACGGGGTGAAAATCAGATTGCATCATGCTTATACAAGCAAATTTCACATATTTCACCTGAAATAAAAGAGATCACCTTATATTCTGATACGTGTGCAGGACAAAACAAGAACTCTTTTCTACCTGCAATGTTCATGATGGTTTTAAAAGAGAATCCCAATCTATCATACATTAACCACAAATTTCTTGTTCCTGGTCACACCCACATGGAGTGTAATTCAGATCACGCAATTATAGAGAAAAAAAGAAAAGATATCCATGTTCGATAGAGACACCCAAGAGACTGGATGAACTTGGTAAGATTATGTGGAAAGAAGCGAACTTTTTTAGTTACTGAAATGTGTAGATCGGATTTTCTTGAGTTTTCTTCTTTGTATAAGAATGTCCTTCAACAAAGAAAAATTAACAACTTAGGAGAAAAAGTCATGTGGAAACAAATGAAATGGTTGAGATTTTCACAGATCCAATAAACATCGATAAAAAAAGAGCTTGATAGAGCTATTGCCTTATATTTCTGAAACATTTCATGATTTTTATAGAAATTTAACTACGAAGGAGGATATACCAAATACGTTACCCGATGATGAAAATAGTAGTGACGAGGAGAGTGTACACACAGAAATTGAAATTTTAAAAAATTAAATAAAATTTTACGTTGTATTTGACTATAAATGTACCCCCTTAACTAAACATAAAACTTTTCAGTTTCACATTTTTTTATTTATAATTAATAATTAGATTTGTTACTATATCTTCCGGAAGGGCTTTTTTCTTTAATAAATAATTGTGAAAAGTGATATAAGTCATATTTTTCTTAAAAATTGTACAACTAGGTCCTTTTTACTAGTAGATCTATTTTAGTCCAACAAATTCAAAGCCATTTCCAAAAATTGTTTAACGAAAATATCTTATTTGTATCCGTAACAACAATATTAAATTTGAAAAAACTATAATTGCGTTTTTCTCGAAACTTAAAATTTAGACTTATACCACTTTTCTCCAACACCCGCCATTTGTATTGAAGTTTTTTAATAATTGTGTCATATTTTAGACTGTTATCGTTAATATTTATTTAAAGTTTCTCGTCTAAGACACATTCTGAAAACTATTTTATAGCTACTGTTAATAAGTGTCGGAAAATTTAAATTTGGCGCATTCGCATTTCCGGATATGTTCGCCATCAGAGGCCACTTTTTTGGTCTCATTTTCATAACGATTAGATTCCCTCTTTTGTTTTTTTGCTCGATGGACACAATAAACTAAAAAAAAGAATCAACCATAAAATCATCTGATTTGTCAATTTCAAAAATTGACTTAAAATATTAAACTTCAAATTTCTAAGATTTCCTTTTCAAGTCATCGAAATGCAGTTTTAATTAAAGGAGATATTTATATGTAATGTATATTATAAATAATGGTAAATACATATTAATATCACATAGGTCATTGATAAACATAAAAAATAAAATAAACAAACCATCTTTCTTCCCATTCTTCCATTCGCCATAATAGCACCTGGGGGTATATAGAATATTCAAAAAACCGTTACCATGGAAGAAACCATTACAAAATTCGCCTTCATATTTGGTTAGATCTGGAAGAATCATTTCTCCTTTTCCAGTGATATAACCATCTTTAAAATCGCCCTAAAAATAGCCTACAATTTTTGCATATAAAATACTTAGCAGTTTTTTATAATTTAATCAAGGGCTCTCGAACGGAGTCGATTATTAAAAATTGGTTGATTGGGGATCAGTAGCTAAATATACATTAACGGCTAAATTACAACTTTACGTCCTCTATTCATATTTAGCCACGGTGAATTGGTTAGTATACAAAAGCTGAAGCGGCTATATTTTATATATCAAAACCTAAATTTAATACAATAAATACTACTACAGTAGACTCGCGATTATCCAAGTCCCGATTAACCGAGCATCTGGATTAACCGAGGTAGTAATTGAAAAGAACAAATTATGTAATAAATTAGCTTGAGAGCGAGATCAATTAAAAGCGTGTGCACTGGTTGTTGGTTTCATGAATAGATGAGTCACTAGCGAGTGTTATTGTTCTAGGTTCCAGCCACTATGCCTCTACTGGCCGCCACCCCTCCCGTCAGTTTGAATCATCACAGCTAGCTATTCGGTTGAACCCACTGTAAGCTCTTACAAGCTCATATATCTTTTCTTTGTGTAGTTTCTAAGTAACTTGAAGTGCAATATGAGTTTAAAACGTAAACAAGTTGTGGTTTCTTTAGAAAGAAAATTAAGTACTATAAAATGCTTGGATAAGAGTGAGTCAGTAAAAAAGGTTACTGCTGACCTAGGTGTTAAAGCGACTGTGAGAGAACAGAGACGTAAACGAAAAGATATTGAACAATGAGTTAATAAAAGTGTGAGTGGCGGAAGTGATATGTTGCGGAAAACTAAAAAGAAATAAGAATACTAACAGACTTCTGAAGCCTTATTTTTATGGTTTTCTAATCTTGGAGGGTTGGGAAGTCCAATTAGTGACCCCATGCTATAAGCTAAGGCTGTCGAGTTTTAGAAACAGTTTAAGGATGGCGAGGAAACCTTACTGCAAGTGATGGTTGGCTCGACAGATGGAAGAAAAGGTATATCATCCGACAACTGAACATTTTCGGTTCAAAACCTTTTGGCCGATTCATCTAAAATTGAGCCCTTTAATTAAAAATTGAGATATCTTATTTAAAATTATGCCCTTACGTCAGACTACATCTTCAATTTTGACGAAACCAAAACACTGGCAGCCCGAAGTTAAAAATCTGCGCCTGGATACAAAAAGAGGAAAAAACGAGTAACTCTTTTGATGTGTAGCAACTCTTCTAAATCCTTACAATTAAGACCTATACTTATTGCAAAATCGAAGAATCAAAGGGCTTTTAAATTCCAATTTTTAAAAAATGGGTCTTTTGACGAGTTCATTTACGTTATTGAGGCCTACTTAAAAAAAACCTATGAAAAATAGCTGTTCTATTTGAACCACGCGCCATCTCATCTAGATGCATGTTCAGTGACATTAAAGTTGTTTTCTACTAAACATTACGTTTCTCATTCAACCTCTTTACCAAGGAGTTTTAGAGGCTAAGAAACGGAACTATCGCCGAAGGCTTCTTCAAGTGTTGTTGACCTGGTTGGATGAGGGAATTACTTTGATAGCAGCTCTTAAAATGATCACTGTTAAGACTTTGTCTTACTGGATAGCTTTAGCGTGGGATGATGTGAGAGTAATAGCTTTGCAAAAGTCATGGCGAAGCTGTTTTAAATTGAAGTTAAATGTGATGGAAGCGATAAAATTAACTATATTGTTGAAATAGTAGACCTCGCTAAGCAGTTTGCAAAGGAACTGCCGATAAATAATGAAGACGTCAACGAGTTGATTATGCAAGGTCAGCAAATGGAACTGACTGATGATGCCATCGCCGATATGGTTATCAACCCACACAATGTAATTGAGGATAACACAGATAAGATAATCGAGAAAATATCTTACTCCGAAAAATTGAAGGTGATTGGAGCCTACATTGAGCAGCAGGAAGAATCAACCCCTACCGATGTCCTTTATCTTCAGCGTTGGTGCAACATTGCAGCGTCAAAACGAGGCCAGAAGTTGACAAAGAAATATATCAAAGACTTTTTTAGAACATGAAAATGATCAAATACGTAAATGTTTTCCTATCTATATATTTTAACTTTGTATTCTGTATACATCTGTACTTTTATTTTTAAGCTAATACCTAAATCCCGAAATAATAAAAGCAGAATTACAAATAAACTAATTTTATAGCATTCGGAACATTTTTCCAATATTTACACAGATAAAAATAAATACAGAAACGAATAGCAGTAACTATCTTTATTATTTTCATTCTTGTTATGAATTTAGTTCCTTTCTTGTAGAATCCACTTTAATTATAAATTAATGTAATCTATAGAAAAACGAAGTAATACCTTTACCAAAAGGAAAAATTGAGGGGATGACGGAAGATTTTCTATCTAACAAGCATCATAGCAATAATAAGCTAATAAGCATCATAGAAATAACGTTGCAGAGCTCAAAAGCCGCTGTAAGAAGTTATTGCCCTATTTGACAATAACGTGGAAGTGAACAATATCAACCATGGTGTTCATTTTAGTTCTTAAGGAGGTTATTAAAAAAAGTAATGTAATCGGTCATATAAATACCAAATCGGTACAAATTACTGCATATATGTAGATGATGTAATTATCATTAGCAGGAAGTACAGACTAATGGAAGTGGTCAAGGAAAATGATCCTGAAGTATAAAGGGGGCTTAAAATAAGTAAAAGAAAAACCAAGAAGACGGCTGTCAAAAGAATAGCTGACAATGAAAATAATAGCGTAATAAACAACTATACCACTGAGCGTGTGGAAGACCTTTACATATTTGAGCACAGAATTCAAAGAAAAGAATTTTAATATAAGGTTGAATGTTCGAATAATTGAACTTTGATGGTATACAAGGCAAATATCGAACACAGTAATTAATTACTGTGTTCGATATTTGCCTTGTATACCATCAAAGTTGAAAAGAATTTTGTAGATAGAAGAAAAATAACTATTTACAAAACAATAATTAGACTAGTAGTAACCTGTGGATGTGCGACTCGGGTAAGGACAAAAATGATCTCGAACAACTCAAGACGTTCAAGAGAAAGATAATAAGAAGAGTATATCCGATCCGGTGCAACTTGGAGAATCGGATAAAATTACGAGATTAATGCGTTGAATATAGATGAAGATATTATACGATTTGTAGAAAGTCAGAGGCTGTCAGGGCTGGGACATGTTCATAGGCAAGAAGATATACAATTAACAAAGAAAATGTTACAATGAAAGCCGATAGGAAAGCTACAGAAAGGAAGACTAAAAATGAGATGGCTGGATGACCTAGATGACGAGCTGAAAACTACGATCGTAAGACAATGGAGTGAAAAAGTACAAGAGAGATCTGAATGAAACGAAATAGGCAAATAAGCAAATACCCATCCAAGGTTATAATGCCGAAAAAGAAGATGGAAGATTTAATGTGTAGATTTATTTTCAATTCATGAAAAAATATATTTAAAATCAAACATATTCTAATAAATTTATTATTACAACTAAAACTTGTATTAATGATATGATGTCCAAAGGTATCTACAACATAAAGGGCTATCCTCAAACTAAGTAAAGCTCAAAAATTTTGTTGACTTGAAATTCTCTTAGAAGCACACTAACAGCAGTCATGAAGGTTTTATTAAATCTCTTTCCTTTCTTCTCTAGACGTTGTCGTGACAGTATAAGCAAAAATGGTATAATATAGACTACGATAAACTCTGAGCAAGTAGTAGTTAAATTAGGAGATAAATCATAAATGAAATAAGGTATATGTATGATGATTTCAGACTATATAGTACCCAGACAGGGCTTTCTAGATAGCGCTGATATTAGTATAAAAATAAACGGTAAATACATTAAGAATATCAAGTATGTAGACGATACCGTTCTGATAGTAGAAAAATAGAAGACTTACAAAATATACTAGACAGAGTTAATAATGCAAGTGAATCAATGAAACTGAAAATAAATCTTCAAAATCTAAAATAATGGTGATTAGCAAAACCGATGAAAATTGTTACATTGACCTAAATAACACTTAATTAGAACAAGTTCACAAATTCAGATACTTTAAAGTAGTACTAAATGATAAGTGGGATCCAGATATGGAAATAAAAACACGAACAGACCAGGCTACAAACATGTTCAAGCCATTAAACATTAAAATTAGATACCATATTACGATAAAACAATAAATTTACTTGAATGTCTTAGTTTATTTTACCTATACAGGGTGTTTCAAAAAGGTATGTCATAAATTAAATCACACATTCCGGGAACAAAAATAAATTTATTGAATGCAACTTACCTAAGTACAAAAGTGTACACGAAAAAAGTTACAGTCCATTGAAGTTACAAAATAAAAATTGTTTTTTGCATTATCTCCTAAACTACTTGACATTTTGTAATAAAAATGGACACGTTACTTTCTTGTTCTGAAAGCATTTTTCATAATAAAGAAACATTAAAATCTTAGCGCACAGAAAAATTTTAAGGGGGTGTGCAGCCCTAAATACCCCCAAACTTTTGAGTACGTTCAAATCAAATGAATTTTGTGGCATCATTAGTTTAACACATTCTTTTTAAAACTTTTTTGCCTCTTATCACTTTTTCGAAAATCTAGTTTTTTCCTAGTTAACCATAAAACTACAATTAGTTTCTACAGATACAATAATTACAAAACAGTTCCATCAATAATAGTTAATAATTTGAAGCTATCATTTATTGTGTGAATAAGAATAATATTAAAAAATTTGATATTACAAGGAAATAGTGCAGCATCCGCAAGGCGTTATGCAATAAAATACCCCAATCGAAATATACCCGATAGACAATTATTTCTGACCATTGATCGTCGTTTACGGGAAAACGGGTACATTCCAACCGCAAGATGCTGGCAATAGTGGTCGTCCAATAATGGATGCTGAAGAAAATGCCGGCGTTTGGGGTGGAATTATGTGTGATTCCACGTGCTTTTAATCTGCTACGAACTTATACCGCCGGTATTCTATTGTACGTAAAGAATACAAGTAACTTGTAACTAACATTTATTTCTCTACGTAGTATACTTAACACAAACACAATATACAACGGGTACAATATACAATATACGTGGTTACACAAAGTTGTTATGTTTCACAATCGCGGAGATAACTTTTCTTATTGCTAAACACTTGAGAGAGAGCCACGCGCTCTGAGAATCGCTACTAACAAAATCACAAATTTGAGTATTAAAAGCACCATCCTTCTCCCGCGGGGGCTGCTAACAGAGAGACGGGCTTTATTTCTCTATGCTGCCGTCCGTTAGCTAAAACATCGCTAAGCCACCATAGGCCAATTTTGAGTTATTGATGCCACACTATATAAAAAAAAATTCTCTATTGATCTGTCCTGGATTCGTATTTCTAAGGTTTGTAGTTTCAAAGATAGCATAAGCAAAAACATCGTTATCTACAACAAAATTTTAACTTCACACAGCTTAAACTACGTTAATCCACATTACTCAACTAAAACATCAGGAACCGCCTTCAATGATAGTATTTTGATTAAATTTTTATTTAAGCTACCTAGCTAAAACCACGTTGCCCAAAGTTATACAGCTATAAGACCGTTAACATATTTTAACTTTTTTTTAGTCAAGGTTTATTTCACTACATCGCGAAACAATACTTAACTAAAAACCCGTTATACACAAATACTACACTAAAATATCGATAAAATTTCTTAACGATAATAAAGCTAAGGATCATTTTAAAATATTGCTATACGATGTAAAACTTAAACATCACTAACCGCCCTCGGCGTGTTTTGCGACAAATAATCTCGTAGAAGTTCCATAACTAAAACACCTTTAAGTAACAATACTATGCTAAAACATCACTAGGCGACCTCCCTCTCACCTGCTACACTGCGGCGCTGTCATATCCATATCATGGTATAATAAACTGTATCCATATCGTCACTCGTCAGTATTTAATATTCTATCGTTTGTCGGAGAAGTCACGTCACGAGCTTTTGGTAAACAGGATATTTCACGCCAAATCATCAATATGGCTAAGAAAATGCCTTGGTAAGTTTCCTCTTGTTATTATTACTAAAATTTTTAAAAATGCGCTTTAAAAGTTAATGGAATCTTAATTACGACTTGCACATACATGTACAAGATGAAAGATTGTATATTTTGTATGTTTCCATGATAGTGTGTTTGTGTGTATGACAGTTTGTGTTGTTTAAGAAATATTTACTTGTTTTCTAATCCTATTCCAATAATATTATTTCTAGTAAATGGAATTTTTCGTTTTTTGCAGTTCAAAAATTTCCCGGCGATCTCAACTCATATTAGATATGGTAACTCAAAATTACCAAGTTCGGATTACTTTAAGATGCAAACTGGCGAACCGGAAACAGAATTTGTAAACAATTTGTATGCTCGACCATATTTCATGACTTCGGCAGTTTTCAACAAATTTTGTGAGACACAAAATAGTTTAACATCTTACCATTCCCGAAATTTGATAAATGATATTACTATGCTAAACAAAGCCTTTCCCAGCATATCATTAGAAAACACTGATATGTTTTGTTATGAAGAAATGCCAGCAGATGATTTTCCTTCTGATAATGTACCTGATTATATCCAACATAATTCTTTTCACCCTGATAATACAAAACCATTATTATGCCCTAATATATTAGATTTTAATTCAGACGACTCAGTTCTTGACGAAGATTATATTCCGGATTCAAGCGAAGATTCAGACGATTTAAATTTGCCAGAAAACGTTCCTTCGCACCGAAAATTGCCAAAGAAAAGTCAATTACGAATTTTTCCTACAAATTTAACTGAGCCTTCTACTTCTACAGCTACACTTACCAAATCTTCACCATCTCATACATTCCGTAATTCACTGTCGATAAATAAACATAAAAAAAGACGTGTTACGACAGATTTTCGAGAACTAAGATGCATTGAAAATGGGAAAAAAAAAGAAGAGACACACTGTAGATTGGACTAATACAAACAAAAATACTAACACTATGGATACGAAAAGCACTGGTACGGGGAGAAGTGAACTTGATGTCCAACCACAGAAACGAAAGAAGTATGACACTGGCCTAGGTGAACGGATTAAAGAGAAGAGAGCTAGAAAGCAATTAGAATATGCCGTAAAACCAGCTTGTACTGAAAAATGTTTAAAAAAATGTAACACGTTTTTTACTGAGCAAGATAGAGCACAGTTGAATTCTGATTTTTAGAATTTGTCTTCTGAACAGCGAAGAGTTTTTGTTATGTCTCAAGTGGCTACAGCAGTTCCGAAAAGAAAATACACAAGTGAACCTAAAAGAAAGCCGAAAAGATGTTTTGCGTTTAAGAAGAAAAGAGATGGGTCTGTTATTGAGGTGTGCAAAATATTTTTTTTGACTACCTTGGGTTACAAAAAACAATAACGACGCGATATTGAGGTCACTTGATGCTACAAATCCCATTCATTTAGACATGCGTGGAAAACACCAGAAAACGCCTCGTATAGATCGCCAGTTAATTAATAACCACATACAATCGTTCAATCCTGCAGAGCCGCACTACAGACGGGAGCACGCGCCATTGAGACGATATTTACCGAGCGATATTAATATAACTTTTATGTACAAAGATTTCTGTTCAAAATATCCAGAAGAAAATATGTCCTATGAGGTTTATCGCAAACAACTCAAAACTTTGAATATTTCATTTACTCGACTTGGTAATGAGGAGTGCGAAATGTGTGAGTCTTTTAATTTACATAAACAGCAAACATCACATGATTGTAATACTGTAGTAGATTGCAATCCTTGTGTCGAATTTCAAAAACATCGCCTTAAGTATACACAAGCCAGGGCCAGTATACTAAGCATAAAAATCTGGCCCAAAGTGACAATGTAATTTATATATCTTCAGATTTAGAAAAGATCATAATGCTACCAAGATTAGAAACCTTTAAAAGTATAATCTTTTGCCCACGTTTAATTGCTTACAATCAAACTTTTGCTCCCCTGGGAACAATAACATCTAATCAAAAACCGTTAACCGTTTTGTGGCATGATGGCATAGCTGGACGGAAACAAGAAGATATAATGAGTGCCTTCTATATATGTTTAATGCAAAATCGCGATATCCAGAACATTAACATATGGTTAGATAATTGCACAGCGCAAAATAAGAATTGGCTACTTTATTCTTTATTAGTTCATATGGTAAACAGTGACTTAATATCTACAGAAGAAATTTCCTTATTTTATTTTGAACCTGGTCATACGTTTATGAGCGCAGATCAAGTTCACCATCAGGTAGAACTTGCAATGAAGAAGAAGGGAAGCTGTATGACTTTACCGATTTTGAAGACGCAGTTGCTTCGATAAATAACTCCAAAGTGATAGTCAAATCTATGTCACCACAAAACTTTGTTAATGTTCCAAATTTGATAAGTGAGAGGCGGATACAAAAAAGTAACCCAAGAGGTTACTTAAAAAATATGAAACATGTTTGTTTTAAACGAAATTCTTTTGGGTTACTATATAAAAATAATTTTAATGAAGATTTTATATATCTGCAATTTATGACTGACAGATATTTAAAAAATCCAAGTTGTATGACTCTCACATTTCGCACTTCTCCAAAAGGCGTTGAACTTAACCGAAAAACTACGTTAATTGACAAATTAACGCCTATAGTACCGCCACATAAATTGACATTTTGAAAAACATTACCAACAAAAACTAATGACGAGGAGGGGAATGAAACTAGTACATAATAATTACATTCTTCTCGTCTAAAAAATTGATATTCATTAGATAAGTTTTGTTTTTTTGTTCGATTTTTTATTTGGCCTATGAGTGCTACTTTGGTTTTTATACCTTTTTCTTTTCTTTAATAATAATAAATGTTTCTTTTGTCCAAAGTTTGCCGTTTTATTTTGTTAGTTAACGACATTTTAGTGTTTTGCTTCAAATCTAAGGCATTATTACTTAGCTAAAATATCGCTATTAAGGAAAGGTTATCAAATATGTGATGTTCTAGTTAGGCATATAAATAAAAAATGGCTACTGGAGTAAACTATTTTAGCCAATAAACAATTAAACACCTTTAGTGATGTTTTAGACAAGGTTGTGTTTTAAAAATTAAATCAAAACCTTAACTATAACGTCTTTAAATACCTTAGTGATTTTATAGTTTCGGAATTATTAATAATTTAGTTATGTTAAAATTGTATCAAACATTTACTCCAAAATACTAAACTACAACGTCATTAAAGTACGGTTAGTGATGTTTTAGTAAATGTTTTCCTATGTAATAAATAATAAATGACACACAGCTAAAACCACTTCTATTGTTTTTCATACCATAAAATAAGTAAATTTTGTTTGAAACTCAATTTAATTGGAAGAGAATTAAAACACGTTTCTTTTGAAGTAACATACATACTTCTAATAGGATAATTAGTTTTAAAGCAGCAATGTCTTGAAAATTTCCCCCCTTTTTTTGCTCATAACTCAAAATCGGGCGCTGTGGCTTAGCGATATTTTAGCTAACGGACGGCAGTATGGTCTATCTTCGAACCGGATGAAGGATTCTCTATGATCAGCTTTACAATTGAAGCCCAATCGAGTTGGAAGGTGCACAGCAGCAGCCGCAAGAAGCAGACGCAGGTAGACATAGGCCTCCCCGAAAGCCTAGTGTATCGAGGTAAACTCTTTCTTTAATAAACAAAGTGCAGTGATAGCATTAACCGCATAAGCAGATTGTTTTCTCAGAAGTAAATATAATTAAGTAATTTAGAACATAAAATTTAGATTGTATAAATTTGAGAAAGCTATGCCGGTCTGGAAAGTTTTTTTGTATGTTTCAGGTGATGCTACGAGAATAATAAAAGCTACAAATTAGTTGTTTTATTTTGCATGTCTTTATTTATTTCATCGTAAACCAGATTGGCATATGCATTATTTAATTTTGTATTTAATATTAAGATAGAACCGTAGATTATCAATCAAGCTATCACTCTTCTCATAATATTTGGTGATTCTGTTACAGTGTGAGTCACAAAGTTGCAATTTAAATATAATTTAATTCTTGATTTTTTACACATAATAGAAAACTTAATTTACATATTGCTTCATAGTATATTTTAAAGTAAAATTTATTTATATTGAATAATTTATTTTATGTTGTGTACTGTTACTCTCATTTGGATTTAGCAAGAATATTTCTTTTATTTCTCGTTCTGTGTCTGGTTCAGCGTTTACCCTTTTGTATTTCTCTAGAAGTATCGTTAAAAAAATGTATACCTCTCTGTATCTCTCTCTCACTCTGTGTCTTATCTTGGCATTTTACTTGAAGGGTTAGTTCAGCAAAAATACTTCTTTTTTTTAGCATTCTTAGTATAAGTAGTTCTTAGTAAATTCGCAGTTAACTCTTTGTTTGTAAATACAAACATATACACTCAAAATAATACAGTCCACTAAAACACCCCAGAGAATACCGGCGGTATAAGTTCGTAGCAGATTAAAAGCACGTGGAATCGCCAATAATTCCACCCCAAACGCCGGCATTTTGCCAGATGCAACTGATGAAGACATTTTAAAAATCATTGAAGAAGTCTGGAACAAGTACAAGGGTAATGGCTGCTCAACTAAATGTTTCTTACGTAACGGTTTGGAGACGTTTGAAGGATCAGCTGCTTAAACCCTATCCCTTAACAACGGTTCTAGAGTTAGTGCTTAAAGATTATTCTAAAAGGATTGGATTTTGCGATTGGTTGTTAATGCAGAACACTTGTTATTTTACTGTTAATTTTATTAGAAAAATTTTGTTTATCGACTAGGCTACCTTCAGTAGAAATGGAATAACAAACCATCATAACGAGCATATTTGGGCCGACGCAAATCCTTACGCCAAAAAAACGACACATCACCGAAGGACTTACAAAGTTAATGTTTGGGGAGGAATTGTGGATAACAATCTAATAGATCCAGTTTTTCTACCCAGCAATTTAAATGGTGATAATTATTTTCAGTTCTTGGCAAACGATTTACAAGAGTATTTGGAAGAAGTGAATATTGCAATAAGGCAAAATACGTGGTTTCTACAAGATGGCACTCCACCGCATTACAGAAGTGAAGTCTGGGAATACCTTTGCAGGCAGTATCCTGGTCGGTGGATAGGAAAGGGTCGTTACGCACCTATTTCTTGGCCACCCAGAAGTCCAGGTCTTAACCCCATGGAATTTGGCTTTTGTGGGTTTATAAAAGAGAAATTGTATTATGTATTAATAGAGGACGAACAACAATTATTGAGGGTTAGAATAATTGAAGCTGCAAATCAATTTCGTCAGAAAAAAAACGATACCGAATGTGTATTGAAGAAAATGGGGGTCATTTTGAACATTTATTGTAATATTATATTTATAGAGGTTCTAGACATTGTTGGTACTTGTTAATTAATTTAAGCCATTTATTTAGTGGCACGTAATGTTTTAAGGGTTAATGAAAAGGGCCATAACTCAATAAAAACGGTTTTTTGAAAAAAGTGATAGGAGGCAAAATTTTTTCAAAAATTATGTGTTAAACGATGCCACGAAATTCGTTTGATTTGAACGTACTTTGAACTCTAGAACCGTTGTTAGGTGATAGGGTTTAAGCAGCAGATGCTTCAAACGTCTCCAAACCGTTACGTGAGGAACATTTAGTTAAGCAGCATTACC
>OU898276.1:86724331-86808669 GCA_918026665.1 Diabrotica balteata
TACTCAATGTACCGTAAAAGAGATCTATCTTTGTATAATAAATAGTTAAACAAAATTATTAGGTGCTTATTTTTATTAGCACATATAGATGAGTAACAATAATCTTTTTTTTCCATCATATATATATATATATATATATATTTATATATATATATATATATATATATATATATATATATATATTTATATATATATATATATATATATATATATATATATTATATTATATATATATATATATATATATACATATATATATATATTATATATATATATATATATATATATATATATATATATATATATCGGTTTTAAAACGTTCTCCTACGTCTTCCGATGCCTAGTCGCCATTCACTTCGGTCCATCCAAAGGTCTTCATCTAATTCTCTTTCTCTCATACTTCGATTTATGCCTTATCTCCAACTAAGGCGGGGTCTTCCTCTTTTTCGTCTACGATGAGGGGTCCACGTTAGGATTTGTTTCGGGAGTCGTTCTTCGGACATTCTTTGTACGTGTCCATACCATCTAAGCTGTTTGGTACTAATGTCATCTACTATTGTGTGTTTCACATTCATTATTTCCCTAATTCTGTTGTTGGTTACCCTTTCTAATCTTGATTTTCCTGATGAGCGCCTTTAGAAATCCATTTCTGTTGCTTAAAGTTTTCTCTTGTATCTTTCTTTTATTTGCCATACTTCACTGCTGTAAGTGATTATACTCTTAACAATTGTATTGTATATTCTATGCTTGTTGTTGTTTGATATTGCCTGGTCCCACAGTATGCTATTGAGAAGGGTAATTGCTTTTCTTCCCTGGTTGTTTCTTTCTTCTATCGTCCCCAGTGTAAGGTCCTGCTATGTCCCACCGATACACATATATTCGGTCTTTTTTATGTTTATTTCCAAACCACCTTTTTTGTACTCCTCTATTAATTTCCTTGTCATATATTCTATATCATCGTAGTCTTGCGCTAGTACAAGTTGGTCGTCTGCAAATGACAAAGTGTATATTGTATTGTTGTTGATCGGTAATCCCATGTTTTTGCATTTGCGTTTCCAAAGTTTTAGAGTTTGCTCGAGGTAGATCTGAAATAATGTCAGTGAAAGGCAGCACCCTTGTTTTAGGCCTTTGCTAATTTGGAATCCTCTCGATAGCCCCCTTCCAACTTTCACCCTTGCTGCAGTTTTGGTATACAATTGTTTCGTCGCTGTTATTAAATTTGCGCTTATATTGGTTTTCTCTAATGCTTCCCATAGTTTGTTTTGTGGGATGCTATCATACGCTTTTCTCAAGTCTACATATAACAGATGCACTTCCTGGTTGACGGCCAGTTTCTTCTCAATAATCTGTGTAATACAAAACAGATGGTCTACCGTTGATCTCCCCGCCCGGAATCCTACCTGTTCTTCAGCTTCTATATCTTTATATTCGTTTTCGATTTTATTTTTAATCAGTTTTCCGTATATTCGGCTGATCGAGTTCGTTACAGCGATGCCTCTGTAGTTGTCACATTGATCCCGTCTGCCTTTTTTATGTATGGTGGATATCCATGATGTCTTCCATTCTTCTGGGATTTCCGCTCCGTTGATGTATCTTTGAAAGAGTTTAGCCAGGTTTTCATATAATTTTGTTGTGCCATATTTCATTAGTTCAGCTGGTATCTTCCCTGGTCCTGGTGATTTGTTATTTTTTAAAGACTTACATACTTCTTCTACTTCTTTTGTTGTTATTCGTATTGGTGAGGCTAAGATATTTATGTTGCTGGTATCACTGTTATTTAAAAATACCGCTCTGTCCTCATTTAGGAGTTTTTTAAAATATTCGTCCCATTGATCCGGTGTGATTGATGATATTATATCTCTTTTCTTTTCCTGTCGTAGCGATTTTAATACTTTCCAACTTTCTGTACTTCTCCGTCCTCCTAAATGTGTGTTAATCATGTTACACTTTTGCTCCCAAGCCTCATTCTTCTTTTGGCATATCATTTTTCGCACTTTAGCTTGGGTCCTCTTGTATTCTACCTTATCAGCGTCGGTCCTTGTGTTCAGAAATTTTTTATACTTCTCTCGTTTATTTTTAATCTCTTGTTCTATTTCTTCGTCCCACCAATACGAAGTTTTTCTGTGGTTTTTTACTTGGAGTCCGAGAGCCTCTGTTGCTGCTTCCTGAAGACATGTTTTTATATAATGATAATGCTCTTCATTGCTGGTAAATTGCATGGTTTCTAACTTTTTATCTAGTCAACTCCTGTATAAATCCCTCACGCTTTCTTGTTCTAAGCTGTTTAGGTTGTATTTCTTTTCTGTTAGTTTTTCTATTTTCTCTGGAGCTTCTTTTAAATCTCTTGCTCGATCTATTCCTATTGTGAGCTTTGTTTTTAATAGATGGTGGTCACTGCCGCAAGTGGCTCCTCCATATACCCGCACATCCTGTACAATCAATTTAGTCTTTTGTCTTATGATTGTATAGTCTATGATTGATTTCGGCCCTCGGGTATTTTGTGTCCATGTATATTTATGGATATCTCGGTGTTGAAAGAATCCATTTGTGATTTTCATATCATTTTGTTCGCATAAGGCTATTAGTCTAGTACCGTTGTCATTTATAGCCTCTTCACCATATTGGCCTATGACTTTGTTGTGTTGTTTCTTGTCTGTTCTACTGTTTAGGTCCCCCAAGATTATAATTTCTCGTGATCTGCCGATATTTGCAATTTCTGAATGTAGCTTTTCAAAAAAGTCGTCTTTAATATTCACCAGTGCATCATCGTTTACTGCATATACTCCAATAATTGTAATATTTTTTCCTTTGATAGTTAGATTCATTTTTATGAGCCTTTCGTTGATGGCTTCCCAAGCAGTTATGAATCTCCTTAGTTTCTTGCGTATAAGTATACCTACGCCTTGTTGGGTTTTTTTCTCCTTTGGTACCCCGCTGTAGAAGTAATCATATTCTTCGATATTTTCTGATCATTGACCTTTTCGTTTTGTTTCGGTAATCACTGCGATGTCTATGTTCAGTCTATTTATTTCATGTATTACTTCATTTATTTTCTGTTTAAACCCTTGTACGTTCCAAGTTCCAATATTCATTATCCTTTTCCGTAGCATGTGTCGTCGTGCTATAATCCATCGATTCCGAGGTGTTTCGCTAGGTTTTTTAACAGTTTGAATTTTTCCGAGTAACGGGGAGTTAACCCGATGCCTCAACCCCCGACCTGGACGACCAGGGTTTGATTTTAGAGTATTCCTTCTCCTAGAGGATTTGCTTTCTTTACAGCTTTAGAGCATCCTCCGCCCTACCTGTTGGTCCGCGGGTAGTATTTTATTTCCTACCTATCCGCCAGCACTAGGCTGGTGAGGACATGCCCCTATTCGCCACCTTGGGGACGCGCTCTCTAGGGGTTACAGCTTCCCCCGAAAGGTTTAACTAGGGGTTAAATTCCATCATTTATACCGAATTGCATCAAATTTAGATAAGTTACAGGTGATACTTATAGTGTAGTAGATAGTATTGTTTGAGTTGGGGTAAACGTAGCTTAGCAGCCAACATACTATTCTTCTAAACTAGAACGCACGAACCTTAAATAGGGTTAAAGATGTAACTGTCATCGGAGTCAGTCCGAAAGTATCTCTCCAACAAAAATTTCATACGATATTATTCTTAAATTATTTTCTTGTGGCATGTCTTAAGTTAAATATTGTGTTAATATACTTTAAGCCACAATTTATTGTAATTAACATTATATTTTAAAATAACTAAAGTTTGGCCTTTCGATTTCCACTCCGAAAATCGTTTTCAAAAAGTATATTTAAGAATTTTGACAAAACGAGCGTACAACCGCCAAGCTGTTGTTAACTGTGTCTTCTCAAAAATGTGTCTTTTTAAAAATTGAAAGTTGTTTATTAAATTACTCTGTGTATTTCTGCATTATTTCTATGTACTTTAACGTATGTCTATGGGTAAGCATTCGTGTATTGTGTTTACGTGTTGCATATGTATTGGTTATGATTGAAAACGATGTGTCTCAGAGTTTCCTAATCCGCTATTGTTGGTATATTCTTGTTGTTAACTTCTTCTTTTAGTAATGGCAACCAAAGCCTGCTAGATTTTGATAAAGGTTTTGCTACACATTTTTTTTCATTGAGTAGGATGAGGGCTGCTTATTTGATTTTTCTGTTTTTCATGTCTGTTCATTGCACTAGGCATGTTTGCATATCAGCGATATGTCAAAGTTCCTGCTTTTGATGTATGCTTATCCCTCTAGCAGGCAAAACTGAAATAATAGAGATAGAAACTTGGGAAATTTTCTCTTGGCAATTATTGGTAAAAGAAACTAAAAAAGCAATAAAACAGGTAAAAATGTTTATTGGCTTACTTTCTAGGTAAAAAAGATGAAGCGTTCTTTAAAGAACACTTGCCGGATTAAGCAAAAAAAAGTTGGATTTAAAAAAAGGATCATAGCCTGGCACACCTTTCTTTATGCGTTTTCTTCATTTTCAAAATATAAAAATTATTTTATTTAAAAAAAATGTTTGCTTTTCATTGTGTCTCTAACCGCTTGAAACGCATATTTGCTCCAATAGCTATCCAGGTTTGGGTATCGATAAACAGACATGAACATCAATAAGCCTATGTACCGACGAGTCAATTGAGGTGTCACTTGAAAATTTTGTTGACTGCTGTTGTTTGTTCCATGTGCGTTCAGATTGGTATTGAATGAAATCAAATCAATAATTTTGTCGGTGAAAAAGTAGATGAATAATTCCATAGGAGTTTTGAGGCATTTCATTTCCGGAGGCAGGTTAGAATCCCAAAGAAAGGCAACTTCATTTACATGTACACTACGACTGATATAGGAGTAGACGTCGCGCGCTAGCATATTTCAAATATTGTACCGAGAGCTCAGTTGATCGAGAACCGCTTAGCTGTATACAACTGTATACACTTGTATACAGCTTGTATACAGCTAAGCGGTTCTCGATCAACTGAGCTCTCGGTACAATATTTGAAATCTGCTAGCGCGCGACGTCTACTCCTATATCAGTCGTAGTGTAGACGCATACATTTTTTACACCATGTCATGTTTGAAATCTCCAGTCCAGTTTTTTGGATGGCATCAAGTGCTAAAAATAATAAAACACATTATTAGTTTGGAAGTTACTATACAGTACGTTTTTTTCTCTACCTGCGCCAATAAAACCACCAGCTGATGGCACAATGGAGGGACCATCTTCTTCATGAATTGGAAGTGGTGATCGCATTCTTTTTGCTGGCCTACTTGAAGATGTAGATGTTTGCAGTTCTGCTTTATTTTCAGCTCTAATTTTGGTTTGGTATTCAATATCTATTTTGACTTCATCATAATTTTCATTATTACCGTAAATGTAGAAGATGCAGAAGGAACATCAAAGGCGCTTATTTGTAATCCGTCCAGAAATTGATCTGTAGTGTTAGCATTTTCCATTTCATTAAAACATTCAGCAATGAAGTCTTTTTCTATATCATTCACAACAAAAGTGGGATCTTTGACACTATCATCACTGTCGTAATCCGTTTCTTCATCTGTTTCAACCGAATCCATGAGCTATTGTATTTGCTTGTCCGTTAAGTCTTCCAATCTAAATCGCTTTGTTCGATTCATACGTGAAAAATTCATTTTTAAAATAAAAAAACAAAAATAAGTTTACTATTTTTTTTCCTTGAACCGGCAAGCGTTCTTCAAAGAACGCTTCACTTTGTCAAACATTTTTTACAACTGTTTTTTTCTGTAATCAAACTAATAATTTTTATTGATAAAAGATATTTATGTTACTTACCAAAAAAATTCCCAAGTCAATTGGATATTCGAAATACAAATTATATTTGATAGAACACGAGGTCGGTTCGACAAATAATTATCGATGCATCTACACTGACTTTTCGAACAATACTGATAGCAGCGTACAAACCAAATTTTCGATTGCATTAATCCTTTTAGCAAATGTTAAACACCTGTTGACGGACGGAACGGCATAGGTTTAAACGATAGTAATATTCAGGTATAGGTTTTTCAGCTTTCCAAAGACGAGTTCTTTAAAGACGCTTGCCGGCTAGAGGGTTAATGCTCGTTTATCCTGACACTTATGCTGTCTTGCGGTTTATCCAACATAAAAATTCTTTCATTCACAGGGTATTTTACAGATGCAGTTCTTCGATCTCTCTTGTGTGTTGTTAGGTTTGATTTTGGACAGGATAGATCTGAGTATATTGTTTGTTTTTAATTTTGTTATGATGTACTTAGTTCCTATCCTTTTTATGTTTTCTGATAAGCAGTTTTCATATCGTATTGTTATCATCCTTGAATCGCTTCTTGTAAGTGTTTCTGGATTGCTTTTTTTTCTATCTTGTGGAATTCCGTGTTGATAAATGACAATGAGTAGTCACTTTTTGTTAAAGCCTTTGTTCACAAGTTTTTTTCTTTTTAAAATGCCTTTTCATTAGTGCAGATGTTTTGGGCCCGATCATAAAATGATTTGATAATTCCTTTTTTGATGTTTACGTTATGATTTGAGTGATAATTTAAATATCTGTTGGTATAGACTGGTTTTCTGTAAACTTTGGCTGCATATCTTACAACATACATTAGCTCACAACACAACAATATACATTAAACATTCACAACAATGTTTTAGAATATACAAAATAGATTACAATTATAACAATATGTTAGTCAGTTTTGATATCACCAGCCTTACCATCAATATGTAATTGGAGAAAACTTTAAAAATAATAAAAGTTAAATTAGAGAGAGACGATATACTGGCAGCAAAATCCAAACTGAATATATCAGCTACCATGGAGCTAGTAACACTTTGCACATACAATACTTATTGTCAACTTGATAATGAATTCTATAAGCAAAATTTGTAGATGATGTGTTCTACATTTGACCTTATGGACCATAAGCATTAAACAAGTTCCTGATGGACATTCGAAAATAAAGAAGAATCAATGAAATTCACTATAGAACAAGAAAATAATAATTTACTTCTTTTTCTGGATGTATTAACGATTATCCAACCCACAGGAGTAAACCTATTGCGTCAGAAAAATCATTGGGGAAGGCAACGGGAAACCACCCCAATTATTTCTCCTGAGTAAAGTTAACATGGCTCAATACAATCGTAACGGAAGTATTACTGATCGTGGATCACGAAAACCAAGATCCAGCAGGGATGGGCGCGCACCAGACTGTAGGGCCTCCCCGGTCGTCATCACACGAAATCTCTACAATTTTAGAAGTACGACAACTTTAAAAATGTCTAGCAGTACAATCAGATTAGGTACCTGGAACTTTGAAAGCCTCTATGCAACAGGCAAGCTCAGTAACTTAGTTCAAGAGGTTAAACGTTTAAAAATTGATATAATGGGCATCAGTGAGCTCCGGTGGCCTGGAATGGAAATATGTGAACAAGATGAAGGCACACTATACTATTCTGAAGATAACACACATCATAGGAATGGAGTTGGCTTATTTGTAACGTCTAAATTTAAGAAATATTTGAAAAATTTTATACCAGTGAACGACAGACTAGCAATACTCCAATTAAATAGCAAACCATTTAATGTGAACGTTATCCAGATATATGCCCCTACTGCAGAAAAGAAATATGATAATGATGTCGAATCATTTTATAGCCAATTAAAACAGACACTTAAAAATCTAAAAGTAACGAAGTCACATATATTATTATAGATTTTAACGCATAAATTGGCCAAGGCCGAAGATCTGACCTGGTAGGTGAATATGGACTATGGGAGAGCAATGAAAGAGGCATAATAGATTATACCAGTTCTGTCAAGAACATGACATGATAATCGCAAATACATGGTTCAAATTACACAAAAGAAGGTTATACACATGGAGGGGACCAGGATATAATTCACTACATATGAATAGAAATCAGATAGACTATATTCTGGTAAACAAGAGATTTAAGAATGGCGTCGCCAGAGTAACAACATATCCTGGTGCAGGTATCGGTTCAGAACATAACCCTGTAATAACTGACATCAAAGTGAAGCTCAAAAAAAGTCCAAGAAAGCCCCAAAACACCAAAATTAAATATCTCAATATCCAACAAAACGTTAATAGAAAATGACTTAAACAATGAGCTAAAGAAATCAATAAATGAAAACAACACAGAAATATGGAACACATTTAAAGATCTTACCTTGAAAGTAATAGAAAAATATTCAACAACGTTACACATTCACAAAAAACAACAATGGATGACTGATGAAATCCTGGAATTAATGGAGCTGAGAAGGAAACTGAAAGGTAAAAAGACAGAATATAAGGAAAAACAGAAACAAGTTAAACAAAAAATAAAGGTGGCTAAAGAAAAATGGATGGAGGATAAATGCAAAGAATTTGAAAAGTTGAATGAAAAACATGATACGTTTAATATGTTTAAAAAAGTTAGAGAAGTAGCTAAAAATGATAATAGACGAACATGAAATTCGAACAACCTGGTGTAATTATATAAGTGAACTGTATAATGATGATAGACACGAAGAACCGGAGACTTTAGTTGAAGGTGAAGGACCAGAAATACTAAAATCAGAAATACTGCATGCTATAAAGTTAGCAAAGAACAAGAAAGCCGTTGGCCCTGACAACACACCGACAGAGATATTAAATCTTATAAATGAGGAGAACATTGGAATACTGGTCAAACTTTTCAATGATGTTTATTCGACTGGTGATATCCCTGAAGATTGGTTAAAGTCCGAATTCATAACACTACAAAAAAACAACGTCCGAAAAACTGTAGCGATTATAGAATGATAAGTCTTATGAGCCACACTTTGAAAATATTTCTACGCATCATCCACAGTAGAATCAGAGATAAATGTGAAGAAGATCAGGATGAAACACAATTTGGCTTCAGAAATGGACTGGGAACTCGGGACGCCCTCTTTGCACTAAATGTATTACTGCAGAAATGTCGAGATTAAAGGAAAAACGTCTTTGCTGTATTTATTGACTACGAAAAGGCCTTTGATCGAGTACAGCATCACAAATTAATTACAATATTAAAAGATAAAGGAGTTGATAGTGAAGACATACGATTCATAGAAAAGAAAAGTTATACTGGCATCAAACAGCGACAGCTTGCATAAAATCAACAGAAATATGTAAAATACAAAGAGGTGTCAGATAGGGTTGTATACTAACCCCACTGTTATTTAATTTATATCCAGATGGAATATTTAAAGAAGCGCTGCATAATTTGGAATGGGGCGTGAAAGTTAATGGAATTCTGATAAATACAATCAGATATGCAGACGATACAGTTATTTTAAGTGATGACATGAATGGATTACAATGCCTTTTAAATGCCATTGATACAGTGGGAAGAGAGTTTGGCCTAAACATAAACTGTTCAAAAACAAAACACATGGTGTTTAGCCGTTTAGCACATCACGATGCACGATTATATGTTGATGGTCATATAATTCAAAGGGTGTCCAGTTTTAAATATCTTGGTTGCCACATTAGTGAACAACTAGATCCAGATCAAGAGATAAAATGTAGAATCGAGATAGCCCGCACGACATTTTTAAAAATGATGTCATTCGTCTGTAATAATAACTTGAAACTTCAACTTCGAAAGCGTATGGTTAAATGCTACATTTGATCAGTCCTCTTATACGGTGTCGAAGCATGGACATTAAAAATATCCACTATTAATCGTCTGGAGGCCTTTAAAATGTGGCTGTACAGACGTATACTAAAAATTCCATGGACGGCTATGCTGACAAATGTGGCAGTCCTTGAGGTGGCAGTTCTTGAGAGAGCAAATGCTGCTCGCGAGCTGCTAGATAACATCAAATGTAGAAAGATGGCCTATTTTGGACACGTAGTACGGGGAGACCGATATAATATTCTTCAACTTATGATGATGGGTAAAATCGAAGGACGCAGAGGAATTGGTAGAAAGCAGGCCTCTTGGTTGAAGAATATCAAAGAGTGGACAGGAATAAAGAAAGCTGAGCAACTCTTTAGAATAGCTCGAGACAGAGACAGTTTCTCCATGTTAATCGCCAACGTCAAGGGGACTTGATAGGGCACGTTGAGAAGAAGAAGAATTAACGATTATTTAATCGAATGATTAATATATGAGCAGAAAACTTGTCAGATGATGTTTATACTCATCTACAAACTCCTGTAAAATACATTACAATGGATAATATAAAAAAAAATGAAGAAGAAGAAGAAAAAGAAGAAAAAGGAGAAAAAGAAGAAGAAGAAGAATACTTTGAAGAAGAAGAAGAAGAAGAAGAAGAAGAAGAAGAAGTAGAAGAAGAAGAAGAAGAAGAAGAGTAATACATGCACCATTTTACATTTATACCGCGGTGTACATATAAATCTCTACACAGTTTGTTGTAAAAAATGAAGATTACATAAAGATATTTGAAGGTACATGTAAGGTTATATTGATGTTTTATTACAAATAACAAAGCTGATGGCGACTTACTCATTGAACGGAATTAAGAGGGAGTTCTAAATCAGCTAAATTCATGCCGCAATTTACATTTTTAGAATTTAAATCTTTCGATTTTAAATATTTTCAAGTCAAATCCTTTCTCCACCACGATCGGATCCCTAAGCCGTTGTGGTCTTCAACCGTTACCCTGGTCAAGGGACTCTTAACAGGTACTAGTTTCTCAGGTCAGGAAACATCTGCAATCTGTAGAAGGCAGGAATCGATTCACTTTCCCTAATAGGACTATTCGCAAAGGAGTTCCTACCCGCTACCTACAATATCAAACAAGGATGCTGCGTGTCTCCTACTTTGTTTACGATCTACTCGGAGCAAGCGATGAAGACGTGGAAAAGAAAATGCAGAAACATGGAATTCCTCTAACCGACGCAATATTGTACACATTGAGTTTTGCAGACGACCACCTAGTGATGGCCGAAGACCATAAAGACCTCGAATATATGACCCGTAAACTTATCGAAAAATACGAACTATGGGGGCTAGAAGTAAATATCAAGAAAACTGAATACATGGGTATTGGGGAAATTCAACAAAATCTAATCTTGGAATAAATACAGCGAGAAATAATAATTTACTGTCAAAAATACTAATAATTAGGCATGCAAAAAACCAACGATGGCAAATTAGATGAAGAAATTAAACATAGAAATAACCAGAGAAGACATGCCATTAGACAATTAATCAGTGTACTGTGTGACAGAATAATCTCCGAAGAAAACAAACACAAAATCTATAACAGCATTATAAAAAGCATTGTTACATATAGAAGTAGGTATGGCCACTGAAAAGAAAAACTTAAAAGATTAGAAGCAACAGAAATGGACTTCTGAGGAAGAGAGGCTTTAGAACGACCGAGATAAATAGAGACTGAACATCAGAAGGTGGCGTAGAACGTTATAAACGGATTGATTAACCCTGTGGTGCACGGGTTGGGTCTGTCAGGCCCATTCAGTTCTTCGAATATCTCTATTCGGTCAGCGAGTCTAAGTACGGTCCTGGTGGTCTAGGTACCATTCGTCGGCATAGCTAGCTATAATCCCTCAGTTACGAATCCGCATTGAAGCAATAGTGTCGATGATATATCTGTTTTCGTTCTCTCAGACCCAACCCGTTCCTTAATGTAAGTTTTTTTATGGAAGTGTAAAACAAAATTTGCAGTGTATTGTTTTTAGAGCTTAGCAAAACAATGTATTCTTACAAGAGAGAAGCAAAACATTTGCAACGTTTCTACGAGGAAGTTGCAACCCACGAGGAAGATAAAGATTCATATTCCGATTAGTCTATAGTTGGCAACTTGGAATATGAAGATGCTAATCATAACTCAGAGTCTGAATTGGATTTATCAGACACCGAATTAAACGTACAAGAATGTATTCCACAAGGTTAGTCAAACCAACACCTTTATTACAATACCAAAGATGGAATGAAATGTAATAAGATATGCGGATCACGAAATATTGGAACTAGACGAGAAAATATCATAACAAAACTTTTTGGAGTTATTCGTGAAGCGAAAAGTTTCAAAACTTAAAAAGAATGCTGGGAACTGTTTTTTAATGACAAAATTATAAAACATATTGTTGAATGTACTAATGTATATATCGAGCGTGTGTATAATATAAAGACTATAATATAAATAATATAAAGACAGTTCCGATGCGAGTCTAACAAATATACTCGTACGTGAACTAAAAGCTCTGATTGGTCTGTTTTACTTAGCTGGAGTTTACCGTGGAGGTAAAACTTCAATATTTGAGTTTTGGGAAAGAAATGGTATGGGCATTGACATATTTCCGGCAACGATGGCTCTCCGCAGATTTCGATTTCTTATGAAGTGCTTACGCCTAGATGATATTCGTACAAGGGACGAACGGGCACAAGTAGACAAACTTGCAGCAGTTCGAGTCGTATTCGAGGATGTAGTTGAAAATTTTCAAAAATATTATATCTTTGACCAATATGTCACTATCGATGAGATGCTTTTAGGCTTTAGAGGTCGCTGTAGTTTTAGAATGTACCTTCCAAAAAAATCGGCTCGATACGATCTGGAGGTATTTTCCTTGGTGGATTCTCGCACGTTCTATACTTATCAATTAGAAAGATATGCCGGTACACAACCACCAGGTCTATATTCTATCAGTTCTGCAGTCAACGATGTGGTTGAGCGGCTTTGCAAACCAATCTCCAGATCCAACCGGAATGTCACAATGGACAATTTACATCAATTGAACTCGCACAAATCATACTGACAAATCATAGCCTAACAATTGTAGACACCCTACGGAAAAACAAAAGGCAGATCCCAACCGAATTTTTAATGAACAAGAGACCGCCAAAATCAACTATGTTTGGATTTACCAAAGATATGACAATATTGTCCTATATACCAAAATCAAAAAAACATGTTGTTCTTTTGTCAACCCTACATCATGATGACCAAATCGATCCGAAAACGGGTGACGAAAGTAAACCTGAAGCAATAATGTTTTATAACTCTACGAAAGGTGGTGCGGACACCGTTGATCAACTTTGAAGTTCCTATACTGTCGCAAGAAATACAAAACGCTGGCCCATGGTTATCTTTTATGCATTACTTGATGTTGCTGCAATAAATGCATTTGTGATACAGAGAAGTAACACACCGTATCTAAAAACATGCAAAAGAAGATTTTTTTTAAAGAACTATGTCTTCAGTAAGTGATGGACAATATAAAAGCAAGAGCTCAATCTCCTCATTTGGCACGAGATATAAGAGAGCTTGCTGCTAAACTCAGTGGTGTTGGACCAGTAGGACCTGCGAAAATTTAAAATAAAAGGGAGCGTTGTGCTTTTTGTAGAGATCGTAAAACTCGCTACATGTGTCACTACTGTAAAAAATTTATTTGCTTAGAACATACCGTACCTGTTTGTCGCATATGCATTGATAAAATGACTGAATAAATTATATACAAGGTGTTTTTAAACATCTGCCATATTGTAGCATATAATTTCTTTTATATTTTTTTTGTTTTAATATTATAATAGCAGTTCATTTCTATATGTACATGTAAGTTATCTTTAGTGCTAGTTCTAATATATGCAACGCAAACCTGTTGTTACAAAATTAAACATAAAAAATTTTTAGTTTAATTTTTGGGCTTCTCAGACCCAACCCGTTCCTTCGTGTATCAAATTATCACCCGTGCACCGAAGGGTTAATTAATTGACTTATTGATGAACATATTTTTTGCAGATGAGCCCTAGAATAAAATATTCGCACAAGCACAATCCGTATGAGGTTAATCTAAATTTGTGGTATGCATAAAAGAAATTAATCTATCCAGAATAATATGCATGGAAGATATACGTTTTGCAGTAGTAAAATAACCGAAAAACTCGGTTTCTTTGTGGGCAGTGCAGTGGAACATTCAACCGGACTATGCATTGTGTGCAATGAAGAAGAAAATTAAGAAGCAAACGAACAATAATTTCAGTTTATGCCAGACATTTGTTAAATAATTTTATTTTTCTTTTCATTTCAACCCGCGTCGATATGTTGATATTTTGTATTAAAAAACTGGACATGTTTTTGTAAATTGTTTGTTAATATATGTTTGTATCTAAAAGAAGACAATTTTTTTAACTAGCAGTTTTTTTTTCGAATATAAATATATATTGATTATAACTTACTATGTTAATATTTAAATATAGTTATAATAAATATTTAGTGGTTAGAAATTTAGTACTTACTCCTTTTATTACTTCCAAACTAGTAAAAGTTCGTCTACCAAAAGATTCATTTAATTTGGGAAGTTTATTAGCTGTAAAATAGAATAGAAAGTTTGAGAAAATACCTCTAGAAGTAATCTGACATTTAACAGACAAAATTATTTTTACAGATATTGGTTGGTTAGTTTATGATTACGTGATTGAACGCGGAGAATAAACAAATTCGAACAAATTTACTGTTACATAAATTATATTTTATGGAACTGTAAATTTGTTCAAATTTGCCATCGCCGTCTCTCTGTCCCCATTTTACCTGTTCTTTTGTCATAGGGTGTTGCCTCGTCTATGTTCCTTGTTGTCATTGCTTCATCGATATTGTTACGCCAACTTTTTCAAGAATGTCCTTTCTTTTATTTCTTAGTTTGGGGTTCGGTCTCTCAGAGAGACACCCAACATCTGGCGCTCCATACACATCTGAGGCACGCGAATCTTATTAACTACCTTTTTTGTGAGTGTTAATATTTCCGCTTCATAAGTGAATACAGGTAACACACATTGATAAAAGATTTTCTTTTTGAGGCATGAGTAGCTCCGATTTAAATACATAGTTTGATTTACCAAACGCTGCCCAGGCTAATCCTATGCGACGTAGGAACTCACATGTCTGGTTATCTCTGTCCAATCGAATTTCATGTCCTAGGTCTTATACGATGTAGTTTTGTACAATATCCCTTCCAAAAACAGCAATATTTCGATTTAGCACCAGATTAGTCATTATTTGTATCTTGTTTATATTAATGTTTAGTCTGACCTTCAAGGAAGCGTGATATAATTTTTTAAACATTACTATTGCATCATCCATACTATCGGCTAAAAGGACGATGTTAATCCGTGCAAATCTCAAATGACTGAGCTTCTCTCCATTTTTGTTGATACGACGCTCGTTCAGATGTACCTTCCTACTAATATGTTCTAAAAGCGTCTAAAGTTCTATAAGACTGTGTCTCCTTGCCGTACTCCCTGTATACAGAATTTATTTGTTTCTTGTTCAGATAGTCTTACGCTATCTATGACATTTTAGTAGATATATTTAATTATGTTGGTGTAGCGATAGTCTATTTGGCATTATGTCAATGATTTTAACATTTTCTGATGTCTTATGGTATCTAATGCTGAATTTACAACAACTTCATCTTAGATAGTCCATCTCAGTCTTTGGAAACATCCCAATCCTGAGTCATATAGTGTACCACTTTCTAAAATACGTCTATAGATGTTTTTTGTTTATTTTTTTGTTGACTTTTGCCAGAGAAAATTCACTATTCTCTTTCTTTTCTTATTGGAAATTACCCCCAAATAATTCCAGATTTTATATCCTTGATTTTTTCATTTTCTACATCTAAATCGGTTACGTCGTGATTGCACACTATTAGATTTTCGAATTTTGTCATATTTATTTTTAGGATCACCGCTTCATATTCTTTTAATTTGCTTATTATATAGCTAAAATCGTCTTCCGATTGCGGATACTGTTTGGTTATCAGTAAAAGGAGTGTAAAAAGCTTCTGTTCTTTTACAGATATGCAGAAAAATGCATTTTGCATATACCTATTCCGGTCCTTAGTGATGATCATGTACTTATTTTTGTTTGAGATCACACAGTGCGTTCAGTTAATCATTATTGTTATCCATTATTAATATTGTATCATCCACAAAACGTTCTGTCCTTGGACCTCTGCTTTTTACAGTTTATACCAACGCGTTGCAACAGTGTCAATTATTAGGTGTCAAGCAAAATATCGCTCTACATATAATCACAATACACACAATACACATAATCAAAAACCAGCTATCACTCCAAATGGACTTCTTGGGCACTGTTTTAACTTGGTGTTTCCAGTGGTTACTAAACTTAAATGCGGAAAAATGTGTAGTGCTTCGAATTGATAAAAATAACCCACGTGGAGTCTTATGAAAAAAAACTTAGAATGGCTAACATAACTTCTTTCAAACTTCGTCGACAAAGTGGAGACTTAATAACAAAGTTTAAAATATTAAAATTCAAATTTGGAAATGTGAAATTGAATATAACATTGTTACCAAAAATCAAGATATACGCCTAAGAGGTCATCAGTTTAAACTAAAAAAAGGTAACTTTTCTACAAGATCAAGACAGAATTTTCTACCAAATAGAGTTTTTGGGTGCTAGAATTATCTTAAAATTAAAATTTTTAAAATATTGTTTTTTTTTAAACCAAAAATTGTAATTTTATTTTTTTTTTATAATTTTGTAATTTACTAGTATCTGGGTTACTAATTGGAAACAGATAAAGATATTTTAAATACAATTAACGTCAGAAAACTGCAATATCTGGACCATGTCATGAGGGGCGAGCATTATAACTTGTTGCAATTAATAATGCAAGGAAGAATACAGGGTACAAGGAGTCGCGGAAGAATACGCATCTCCTGGTTAAACAGTTTGAGAGCTTGGTTTAACTACACTTCTGCTAATCTCTTTAGAGCAGCGGTATCGAAAGGTGCGAATTGCCATGATGGTTGCCAACCTTCTTATAGGAGATGGCACATGAAGAAGAAGAAGGTTACTTATGAAATTTCTTTGTTTTTTTGGCATAATAGGGATTTTTCCCTCTGCTCTTGGTTATGTATAATAATAGTAATAATAATTATTATTTGAAAGATCTTGATTGATGGTTGTTCAATTTTTTCACATGCGAAAAATTATGTTATTTTTTCGCTGTGTTACTAACTATCCTTCTGCCACAATTTTACAATCGTTACCTTAGTCGAACCCTTGATAACCTTTCCCATTCCAGTTCAACCTCCTCTCCTTTAAAAACACAGACAGTTTTAAAATAGCAAAGAAGAACAACTCTCTCTTGATTGTTGACTGTCGCTAGGGACAGTCGTTCGTTCTTTCGTCTGCTGAGTCTCGCTAGGCAGACGTACCCTCTTCTCTTGCCTTTTACCTATCGCTTGTTATAGACGTATCCCTCTTGTCTGTTGTCTATTGATAAGAACTGACGCTCTTTCTCCCCTGTTGACTGTCTTTGGTGAGAGGGGTGTTCTCTCTACTGTTGACTGCCGCTAACTAAATATCTCTCTCTTGCTTTTAGTTACGTGAAAAATACCGCAAATACTGTTTTAAATCGTGTACAGACGCAAAATGTGCTCTATCTCGTGACCTCAGTGTTAGTACCTCAAAACACGTGATCAGAAACTGATATGCAGACAGATTCCGCATATCGAGAACAACCGCGAGTGAAATCCGCGAGTGTGTGGAGCAGAATATTGGTAAGTCTTTGTATAAACTTAATTTGCTATTATCTGTATAAACCTTTACTATATATTATAATTTATTTGAACCAGCCCTATGTAATACAGTCCTCATTACACTGAAAATATACTCATAAAATCACATATGTACAGCCTTTTTGTCCAATGGTAATCCTTTATTAAATCTGAGAATGCCCCTTTAAATACCTCTTTACCACAGACATTGGGGTACTCCTGTCTACATTTTGTTGCATTCGATCTCCTCGACCTAAAAGTTTGTCAACTTTTACTTCTCAAGAGTCAAGGCCAATGGCAAGTCAAGACAAATAAATATCAAAATAATAGAATACCATATGCTATATAATAATACAAAATTATACCAACCTGATATTCTACCAGATGGTAGCCGTTTCATGTTTGGCCCAAAATTTGTAGTCTTGGAAAATTCCGATTTGCTCATTGGGTTAACATTCGGCTCTGTGGTTAAAACCTTATCCAAAACCACTTTTGAACCATTTGCCTTAACCACTGTTGCTTGCTTTAAATCCTTATCTTCTATATCTTTAAAATCTTTTTCAGTTTGTATGGTAGTTATAATGTTCACGGATTTCTCATCGTGTACTTTTCTAAGCAACGTTTCACGTTTCTAGAATAAATTAGTTTAGGACATTATTTTGTATTAAATATAAGAATTCTAATGTTTTTTGTTGAAATTTTTTTCTGTATTTCATTACCAATAAAGAAAGGTTTATCAAAGAAGCTTTTGAAAAAACTGAATTAAATACAAAAAAGGAACACGATTTTTGGAACATGGAATGTATAAATTGGTCTCGATAATTCGATATTTTAGTTATAAACAATTGAAAGAAATTTCTGCAGATACATTCGTCAATGGGTTGAGAGACAGTGAAATACAGAAAGCTTTACGGCTAGCAAGACCGAAAGTTTTAGTTGAAGTGCTCGCCATTGCCTTGGAACACGAGACAGCTAGTCGAGTTTTACGGAGCTGTCACGTACGAATCTCTGAAGAGAGCGACGAACAAAACAATAAACGTCTGGAGGAAATCGTACGGAAAATAGTTCGTAATACGATGCAGAGACGCGAAATCAGATGTTGGAATGGTGGTGACGTAGGTCACATTAGCTGTAAATTGCAAGAAAATATTACAACAATCAGAGGGCTAGAACAGATCGAACACTGGGCTGGAAAAAGTCATTAAAATGCTGATGCTCAGTCAGATGATCCAAGTATAAAAAGAGTATTGGATTGGATGCGTCGAAGTGAAAGACGATCTTGACAACACATCAGTGCATGTAGTCCAGAAGTTAAGTCTCAATGGAGCCAATGGAATTGCATAAAAGATGATCTTCTGTATTGAACCTTTGAGGACGATAACGGTACAGAATCTAAGCTTTAGTTGATTGTACCTAAAAGTAAAGTGTCAGAAGTATTGCGTCAGTTGCATGACGGTGCATCAGGTGGACACTTTGGTATTACAAAGACTCTGCAAAAGGTTCGAGAACAGTTTTACTGGGTGAACTGTAAAGATGATGTAAGAAGATGGTGCCGGAAATGTAAACTATGTGCAACCAGTAATGGTCCAGTTGATAACAAGAGGGCAGCCATGAAACAGTACAATGTTGGTAGTCCTATGGAAAGAGTAGCAATCGACAATGCAGGTCCACTTCCAGAGACGAATGATGTAAATAAATAGATTCTGGTAGCCATGGATTATTTTGCGAAATGGACTGAGGCCTACGCAATACCAAATCAAGAAGCTGCTACCGTTGCAGTGGTACTTGTTAGAGAATTCTTTAGCCGATTTGGTGTTCCCTTGGAGACCCACTTCGACCAAGGGCGAAACTTCGAGTCAACCCTTTTCCAAAATGTTTGTAAATTGATTGGTGTCAATAAAGACCAGAACGACACCCCTGCATCCTCAACTAGATGGAATGTTCGAGAGGATGAACGGAACGATTTGTAAACATATCTGTCCAAAGTTGTCTCAAAACATCAAAGAGATTGGGACCAGCATATTTATTTATTCCTAATGGCCTACCGCTCGGCCGTGAATAAGACTACAGGTCAGACTCCAACCTGCCTGATATTAGTTCGTGAAGTTCGTTTGTCCTGCGACCTAGAGTTTGGTTGCAGACCTACCGAAGAACATGTTGCAAGCGAAGATTATGTCGACCGTCTGAAGTTAAGAATGAACAACATTTATGAACTTTCCCGACAACATATCCAGTTATCGAGTGACAGAATGAAAGATCAATATGAATCTCGATCCAAAAATGAAAGTTATGAAGTAGGTGATCTTGTTTGGCTTTATAATCCACAACGTCGTCGAGGCTTGTCTCCTAAACTGCAAAGACAATGCATGTCCGCATGAAATTAAAAAGCTATAGAGTCCTGTAGATTCCGATATACTGGGCCTTCATGTAAAGTTGCTGATCGAGACTTTCAGATCTAAGAATTGAGCAGTGTAACGAAATAGTCCATCTTCGATGCGTGGCACGTGTCACAATTCTTAGAAAGATGAATCTCGAATACATAGTCAATGGCATTTTCAATAGCGCCTGCCTTCGAGGCGCTTCCAACGGGAAGTCTAGAGATGGACCACTCCAGATGATTCTAGAATAATACTTTTGGTATATATATGAACGCTCTTATGAGCGGTGTTGATAAGATATAATCGTGCTGTAAAGTTATAAATAAATATATTTATATAAATTAAGAACCGCCCTTTTTATTTAAAAACGGTACATTATTTTAACTTGCAATTGCAACATATTAGTGCCATGATAAATATATTATTAAAATATTGTAAAACTGTTTTCTTGTGGCACTCTAAGTTAAATATTATGTTTATATAGTAAAGTTGATTGAAATAAAAACTACATTTTTAAATAACCTTTGACGTTTCAATTTTCACTCCGGAAAACGTTTTCAACAAAATATTTTTTTTAATTACGAGAATATATGTAACCAACAAGTTCTTCTTCTTCTTCTTCCTTTATTGGGTACCAACAAGTTGCTAGTAGATTATGTTTTTTTTTAATTGATGGTTGACTTGGCCTCGATCTTATAGGCAAGAGCCTTCTTCTAGCTGTCGGAAAATCTGAGGGTGTTGTTTTAACCCTCGGAATATCATATTCTGACTGTTTTGTGTGTTTAGTTGTATTTGTTGTTTGTATAATGTGTGTTTGTATAATTCCATATTGCAGAAGATCGAGAAGCCTTCGCAATGGTGATCGCCAACGTCGGATAATTCTGATATGGCACCCGAAGAAGAATAATAATGTGTGTTTAACGTAGATTATATGTTTGTGTATTTTGTGTTGCATATGTATTGTGTATAATTGTAGACGATGTCTGTGACTTCTTTTAATCCGCTATTGTTGGTATATATGTTCTTGTTGTTGACTTCTTCTTATAGTATTTGCAACTAAAGCCTGCTATATCCTGCTGATGGTTTTACTATATATTTTTCTTTATTATCCTCGTTATCATTATACCAAGTATTTTTTTCCAGACAGAAATCATTATCTGGTTGAAATTAAATGGTGTCAGTGCAAAGTGTTAGTAGCTCCATGTTAGCTGACACATTCAGTTTGGATTTTCTTGGCAATGTATCATACCTCTCTAATTTGTCTCTTATTATTTTTTAAGTTTTCTTTAATCGTGCATTAGTGAAAAGATATATACAATGCTAATCAGTTTTGGTATTATTTGATACAGGTTTTGACAAAAAACTACTTTGTTTTACTACCCGTTTTGCTACCCGTTGTCATTTACAAACAAGGAATTTCACAAAATTGAAGAAAAAAAACAACAAAACACCACAAGCAATCTAGAAACACTCACAAGAAGAGATTCGAAGTTACGGATATAATGGTATGTAAAGGGCTTATCGAAAAAATTGAAAAGGATACAAATATTTAACATATTGTTTATAAAAGTATAAAAATATGAATTTTCTTCAAGTGGTTGGTGATCGTTTTTGGAATATAACATCAAAATAGTTTTTGCAAATTTGATTATAAAAGAATAAATAGTAGATACCACTCCTTGGTTGTCCAACAAAAAATCTAGAAATTTCTCAATTATGCCTCTTCTGGTAGAAGGTTCTTCTGGTACATAATACAACTGTGATTTGTGAAGTCGTATACTCTCAGTATTTGTTCTTCTTCCCCTTTTTGGTCTTTTTGATAAAAAATTACTTGTTGTGGGTTGACGGCCAACCGAAGGATTTCTTGAAGGTCTCTCGTTTTTTGACATTTTAAATATATTTGACGTTTTATAAATCAATAAAGACATACTACAATTGTCAATAAATATATAAAACAGATCAAAAAACAAGAAGTGGGAGAAAATATAGAAGGCAAAACAAAGAGTGAAAAACATATTTTTCTTTTTTGTCTGCATTTTTACATAATCTCTTCTCTTGATCCACATAATATAGTTTGATTTACTAATATGTTCTTGTGTAATCATTTCTATTGTGACTGATAATGTCATGAATACGTAACAAGAAACCAGTTGGAAACTGAAAACGGTCTATTCTGATATTTAATTCAAAATAAGATACTTTTTAAGTGTACAGATATCTGGTATTTGTGAACTAGCTCACTCACACCTCCAAAACAATTTAATTTTAATAGGAAATATATTATGTAACAGACAGGACTCAAACTTGGATTGAATATTAATAGTTCATTGAAATGTTATATTTTTTATGCCTTTGCGTGCATTTCTTACAGGACGCAATATTATTTTTTCGATGTGATAAATTTAAGTTTGTGTGGTCACCACTCTTGTGCCTCGGCCTAGATCTTGGAAAAATGAGGAAAAGTGTTTTCGCGCTGTATCTTGTAAAGTAGCAACCATAGATAAATAATATAATATATAGAAATAGATATGCAACTCAGTGTATAAATTTCGTTCATTAGGACCACTTGCGGCTGGGATAATTACTAATAATCTTTTGGCGGAAAATTCAAATGGACACCCCTTAGGGAGAGCGCCCACCAAACTGGCGTAACAAGTGGAAAGTAGCAAGTAGCACGCGTCTAGCATGTTATTTAAAATGAAAATGAATGTTCAGCGTATACCAAAATGACAGTGACGGCATTCATTCTAATCATTAGGAAGGGAGCTGTAAAATTTTGTTTGTCCAAAGTGTTCAATTTTTTTAAACCTTTAAAAGGATGAAAGCCCATCAAGTATACTGTCCTATAAGTTTAAATTTCGCGACATCATTGTAGATCATTTGTTGTTACTCCCAGCTTTTTCGAGATACGACCCAACATTAGTAGTTTACAACCTCGACAAACTTTAATTCATCAAAATTTAACAGAAGCATCCTGAGTTAGCTAGTTAGCTTTTTCAGTGATAAAAATTTACTAACGTTTTTTCATCTATTTATATCGTGAAAATAAAGATTATTCTCTAACAGCATGAGATACAAACGATTCGCTAAGGCAGTGTCCAAAATAACATTTAACTTATCACCGCTTCCGGCAACATGAGATGCGGCTTGTTTCTACAGTGTTTATCACCAGGAAACACTGTGATTCTCAAGATTGGGGCTGAAAAAAACATGAAAAAATTTGGATACTAATTACAACTTTTAAATCTCCAGCACCCCCCGAACGTCTGAAATTATTTTTTTGCAGATGCAAGGAACACTGTGAAAATATGTGTGGTTACCGATAAGTAGGCCTCAAATGCTTCGCAGTGTGCCTCAATTATTCTAGTAAAACCTGTAGTGACATCATGAAAATATTAAAATATTAAAATTTATCGAAAAAATCGACGAGCATTAAGAGGTATGTTGCAAAAAGTGTTCTTTCCCGAGAAAGAAAAAATAGACCGTTCTTTCCCAAGAAATATCTGTAATTCGTTTTATACGGGGCTTATACATGTAAGAAAAAAGTATGAAAATTATTTTAAAATAATCTAATCAAACAAAAAATATTTAGAAATATTTTAATCATAAAAATACAAAATAATAAATAAATAAATAAATAAATAAATAATACAAAGTAAACTTTATGATCAACCATAAATAATATATAAGATTATAAAATAAAATGTTATATAAATTGTAATACACACCAAAAGGTGTACATATTTCATATTAGGGCTTATCGGATAGCGTAAAATTAAAAATAAGACTTAGATACCGAAAGACAGGATTTTTAATCCTGTCTTTATTTTTCTGAGTCTTATAGGAGGATTCCACCTCGCATAGGATTAGCTTATGTAGCGTTTGCAAAAGCAAAATCTTTAACCAATGTGTATTACTTGTACTCACTTATGGAGCGAAAACATTAACACTTACAAAAAAGATACTGAATAAGATTCGCGTGACTAAGATGACTATGGAGCGCCACATTTGGGTGTTTTGCTGAAAGACCGAATTCCAAACGAAGAAATATGTCGTAAAATAAAAACAACAGACGTCATAAAAAAAATCGCGACCAAGAGAAGAAATATTACGAAGCAAAAGACTCCCACCAACTAGAGGGACTGACGATCTGAAGCGTATTAGTACTAACTGGAGGCAAGCCGCACAAGATAGAGATAGATGGAAAGAGCTGATGGAGACCTATATCCAGCAGTGGACGCATACAGATGATGCATAATGGTGATGGCCGTATTTTGTCTCCTCTGATCTTTAATCTGTATTCTGAAAGAATATTTATCGAAGCTTTGCACGAAACCGGAAAAGGTATTCTACTAAATGGTTACCGGCTTAACAACATCAGATATGCAGATGACACCATAGTATTTGCGGACAACTTAGAAGACCTACAAGTTCTTATGAACAAAATCACGTATTACAGTCAAGAATATGGACTCAATATAACCGTTAAGAAGACATAGCTTATGATAATTAACAAGAAAAGGATAACAGAAGGTCAACTCTACGTCAACCAATCTCCTATAGAAAGAGTGATGCACTATAACTTCCTCGGCACCATAATAAATTAAGAATGGACCAACAACCAGGAGATTGGAGCACGCATCGCAAAAGCTAAATCCACCTTGAATCGGATGGGGGCCTTCTTCAAGAGTCACTAACTAACGGATAGGCACATCAAGAAGAAGAAGAAGATTGAAAGCCAATGCTTAATGTGTATCAATGTAAACTTATAAGCAAGTCTTTAAAAATCAGCAGGCTGCATTGTTAAAATATTCGAAAACTTTGCAGAATCCTTAATATTGAGCTCAGACATTAACTGATTGTGGGCGTTATATGTTCATGTTTCAAACTCCACTCTCGAATCCACACGTCTAGGATAGAAGAGTCAAGTATTTGAAAAATATATACATATTATGTGTATCTGTAAACGGACCGTACATTTATCTCAGATTCGGCAATTTTAGAAATATATACTAATCAATCTCCGCTACAGGATGGTTAAATGCTGTGTATGGTCCATATTGTCATACGGCATGAAAACATGGACGTTAAGAGCCTTCCATTAATAAGTTGGAGGCCTTCGAAATGTGGATGTTGCGGAGAATGTTCCGCATACCATGGACAGATAGGGTGAGAAACGAGGAAGTCTTAAGAAAGGCAAATACTGAGAGAGAGAACTACTCAATTTGATCAGGGTATGAAAAATTGGATACCTCGGCCATATTCTGAGAGGAAAAAAATACGCAATCCCCCAACTAATCATCCAGAGAAAGATTGAAGGCAAGAGAGGAGTAGGTCACAAACAAATGTCGTGGCTACGGAACATAAAAAACTGGACAGGCATAAATCACATTGGCGATCTTTTGCATTCGCCAACGCACGGCACTATAAGAAGAACAAGAATACTAATCAATGATATAATTTCTTAGTAATTTCTCTCAGTATGTAAACACGAGAGCAAATTTATATCTGACACTAGACATTTATTAACGGAGATAAGTGTCAGATGTAAACATGCATTTGCATGTCTACTTTAGATGACAGAAAAAAGACACCATTGAGTGTCTCTGATCTAAGTAGCAACCGCTACAACGTTTAAAAATACCTCAACTTTCCCAAACCAAATATTTGTCATTTGTTTTATAGACGACTTATTTATATAAGAAAGTACATATTTCGAAACAATCAGAATGAAAAAACTATTTATTTATTTTTGGAGTACTCTTAAATCTAATCTAACCAAACAAAAGTACTAACAAGTACTTGTAGCCGTAAATATATAAAATAACAAATAAATAAATAATATAAAGTAAGTTTGGTAGTATAATTAACAATAAATAATGTATAAAATTAAAAAAGAAATTGTTGTTCTACAATCACTTAATACAGAAAGCTTTTCATTTTTCATTAACAACCAGAAGTTAATGTATCCTGTCATTGACTAGGATAAGCTAACGTCACAGTACAAAGAGGTTCCAAAAGTAATGAGTACATGAGATCTGTAACGTTATCACAAGCTCTGTGAGATTATCGCGATGTAAAAAATTAAATAAATCAGGGAGATGAAAGTTAGCTCTAATAAAACGATTTTTGATTGAAAATGATGGTATACCATAATGAGGGTATTAATGTAAATATGTATGCTAAATTTTTAATTTTATGGCCCATTTATTATGTCCAAAGTAATTTAAAACTGGCCTATTTTAACTTTTTAACTAGTGTTTACAAATTCAGTAGAAAAGCTGGCCTTTTATTAAGGTTGAAGCAAGTTTTAAAACACAATTTTAAAATATCGTAATTCATACAGCAGTAAAAATGATATTCCTATTCATATCTAATGAATACGTGGATATGTTGTTGATTTATGGTGAATGTAGGAAAAATTCTCGAAATACTCTTAAGCCTAATATTGTGAACACTTTTCGAAAAGAAGAACACCGTCTTCTTCTTCTTTGAGTGCCTCTCCTATCGGAGATTGGATATCATTATGGCTATTCTAATTTTATTAACTACTGTTTTAAATAATTCGTTATTGGTACATTGCTCATTCAGGACATTCTTCTGGGTCTGGATTTCTGCGTCCTTGAATCTTTCCTTGCATTATATTTTGTAGGAACGTGTACTTTTGTCCTCTCATCAGGTGGCCTGAGTATTCAAGGTTTTCTATATTCATAATAACTTCTGGATCGATAGTTATTCTGCGTATTGCCTCTTCATTTGTAATTCTATCCACCCAACTTATTCTTAGTATACCACTACATCTCAAAGCTTTCAAGATTTTTAATATTCCTCTGTTTAAGAGTCCATGCCTCAACCGTAAAGCAAAGTACTGAATACATAGCATTTTAACATTCTAGTTCGTAGATAAACACTAATATCACGATTACAAAATAATTTTTTCATTTTTATAAAGGTAGACCTGGCAATTTCAATACGTCTTTTTAGCTCGTGATTTTGGTCACCTGTTTCATTAATGAGGGTTCCCAAGTATTTATATTCGCTTACTTTTTCAAGTTGGGTACCGTTTATTGTGATACTGGTGTCATGAATTGGATTCTTACTGAAGGTCATATATGATCTTGAGTCATATATGACACCGTCTTATATCACTTTTAATTTGGAAGATTCATATCCGAACGGTAAACATAAAAAAAGATAAACCCATACAGACCGAACAAAGCGTGGTGAATATTTTAGCGTAGCGAATAATCCACATGTGTCCATGAAGTTCATTGCTTTAAAAACTAGCATCCCTTCAACTACAGTTCATTTGATTTAAAAAAGCACCATTACCATTTCTTATGGTATTGGTAAATTTGCACCAAGCAAATTTGCTGCAAATTTACTAAGATGTAAATTGGAGCTGGAAGGTCAGATAATAGAACAAGTGATGAAGTTTACATATCTAGGCATCACATTATTTACCTACGGAAAGCTCGAAACTGAAGTGGAAAATCAAGGTAATAGAGTAAACAAAGCCGCAGACTGCCTGAATGAAACAAAATGGAGAAATAAAAATATCGGAAAAGAAATGAAACGCAGAACGTATAAAACAGTCATCAAACCAATAATGACATATGCGGCATAAACACGACCTGACAGAGACGACAAAGAGGATGTTAAAAACAGCAGAGATGAAAACACTTGGGGATAGAGCTAGAAGTACAGATATACGACGTAGATGCAAGGTGATGAACATCAAGAACTGGATAAGAAATAGAAGAGTAAAATGAAACGATCATATAAGCCGACTGACAACAAATAGACTAGTAAAGACGGCAACAGACGGTTCCCCAATGGGAAGACGATCAGTAGGAAGACTACGAAAACGATGGAACGACAACTTACTGGAGGTAAATTGAAGAACAGACAGAGTCATGTCTACATAAAGAAGAACCAAGTATATTTGCACTGTGTTTTGATCATGAATTGCGACCCATCGATTTGGATCGAAGACTACCCTTCATCACCATAATATAAGGTATGATTCACGAGACTTCTGACCTTTTAAATAGAATTTTATAGAGTCAAGAAGCTCGTCCTTAGTAATCAAATCGTATAACATGATAACTGTCATTATAGGTGAGTAAAAAAATCGCACTTGTTAAGAGAATCTCGCATTTAAACTGGATGGAGCACCAAGATTTGGTGTCGTGGGTTATTTAATGGGCATTATACAGTCCATAGGGTCCATATTTTTTAAAGAATATTTAATGATCAGAAATATCTGTATTTTCTTGATGATGATGAATATTTAATGATCTTTGTTACTGAAGAATATTCCTTTAAGCGAAACAGGATTTATGGTATGGCAATAAGATGACGCACTCCCACATAACAGTGGTATTGTAACCGATTACCTCGAAACCACATTTCCAAATATATGGACTGGAACTAACAGACCCTTGCAATGTCCTCCAAGATCGTTTGTGAAGTCTCTCTTAGATTTTTTTTGTATGGGGCTATCTAAAAGGAGTCTATCTTAATAAAAAATCTACAAATATAGAAGATTTTAAAACTAAAATTAAACCAGCGTGTACTCAGAGTATGCCAAAAATGATTTATGTAAGTATCTGCACGTGAACTGCAATTGTAAAAATATTTATTACTTCATTCCTTACTTCTTCAGTTTTAGACTGTTAAAAACCTATTAAAACACTATGTATATAGGACTAGGCAAAACCAAGATTCTAAATCTCCTAGCATTACTTACATGGTAAATATATTTTTTGCACAAAGGGGAAAAATACTAAGTTTGACATAAAGTTAGACTTAGGTTTGACATAGTTTGACATAAAAAATTGTATAATTAGATAAAAAGGAAAAACATTTGTTGTTCCTAATGTGTCAATTAATAAGAAAATATTTTTAATATATAATTTACACGATTTAAAATAATCGGTTAATAGTGAAAACGCAAAAAATAAATTAAAATTTTATCCTACCATTTTCTTTATTATAAATAATTGTAATAAAGTTAAAATATTTAAAAATAGTTATAGTCTAAATAATTTCTTGTAGAAAAGAATAAACTAGGAGCATAAGGAACATTATTCTCCTTAGTAATTATCAATCTCCCGAGTAATTAACGGTTATTATACCGGGTGTTCCAAAAGAAGCGGGCCGGTCGAATATTTCGCGAAATTTACATAAAAATGTTATACAGTAACCGGTACTGTAGACTAGCGCGAAGCTACATACTATATTTCTGTTATTTTAAATTTTAAAAAAATTATAAAACATTTCAAAAGTCAAAATAGCAAATTATGGTCAGTTTTGAAATTTTGTATACCTAATGCTGTAACTGCATAAATATGAAAATTTTTAAAATGTTTTACTAATTGTATTTATAAAAAAAATTATGAAAATATAAATAGATATACTTAATTTAATTATATAAATGAAATGAGATGTTTAAAAACTAAAAGTTGTATTAAAAAAACTCTAGCAGTAGGCGGTACTATAAACTAGCGCAGAGCTTCATACAATATTTTCTGTATTTTTAAAATTTAAATATATTTAAAATTAAATAAAGTAATTTTATTATGTATTTAGTTTTTATATTTTAAATAAATTCAGTAAATTATTATGTTTGCTCCTAATCCTACATGTTAACGCATGAACAAAGACTAGAAGCATATACCATTTTTCAAAATAAAACACTTGCATGTCACGATTTATACAAAGTGATGTCAGAGTGGTGTCAAAGTGGTGTAATATTCAGAAAAATGTAATTATCATTATATTGGAAATTTAAGAATTATATTGATATATAACCAAAACATTTGTTATTAATAATAATATAGATTTTATGAAATAACTCTTTAAATCTAATATTCCACAAAATAATAATTTTAATTAAATATATTAGACAATTGTACCCAACTGATATGGAAATACTTCAAATTTTATTGACAGTTAAGCGTGTGGCAAAAGTGTATAAAGTGTTGCCGCTTTTTTACACGTTATTTACTTATGATAAACCTGTCAAATTCTGAATTATTAGATAAACTAAATATGTTTAAAAATAATAATTGTATTTATATTATATTATTTTGAAATGAGAATTATTATAAAAATTTTAACAGATCATTTAATGTTATTATTAATCGGACGGCATCTATGAGTTTTATTAAATTTTCACAATCGTTACGAATCGAATCATTTAGTGATCGATATTCTTTTAGTTTTTTACTTCTCATTTAATGTCTATATTTTGTTAGTTATTTTTCATGCATTTTTTAATTTAAACCTGCTTAGAGTAAATATTTGATGGCTAGAAACTATTTGATCAAAAGTAATTAAGCTTTGCTTCAATAGTATTTAATATTTTTTATAAATCTATTGAATTACACCATATACAAACCTCTAGTTCTACTTCCTGTGGGCTGGAGGGTGCGGCGTTAAAATCCTTACTTAGAACCCCATGTTTTATTGCAGATATGAATATCTTATAGAACTAAGTAACTTCTACTCGAAACATTTTTGTTTCTTGTTTTTTCTTCAAATGTTGACTAATGGCACTTTAAATGGCACGGAAAAAAACGTTTTGTCCTAATACCCCAGGAAACAGCTTAATATCTCAAGAAATATACTTCGAAATAAAAAACCAAAAAACACGTGTTTATAATTTTTCAAAAATTAATCGAATGATACTAAACACCACCCTCTATCTTTACTGCTTGGGGATGCAGTGAAAAGCAACTTATCTGTAGAGAATATTAAATAGAAAACCCCATTTTTTATTGGGGGTTTCAGATTCCACGTGAAAAAGTAAACAAATGTATCTGAAATTTTTTTCTGTCTGCGATAGATGGCGCCATAATCGCAAATAAATAATACAGAGTTGGATGCTAGTACAGTATCAGAAGTCTGCAAACTAACTTTTATTGTACTGAATACAGTTTTTTAGGTAGAATCAGAATCTGCAATAAAAAATGGAGGTTTCTATTTAACATTTCAAAGTTGTCCCTTGCCCCACCCCTAGTATGTAGTGTTGAGCAATCGTGTTTAGTGTCATTCGAAAAATTTTTGGAAAATATTAAAAGCGCGTTATTTGATTTTTCACTTAACACTCTATTTCTCAAAACATTCGTTTCCGAAGACCGTTCCGTTAATTTTTCTATGATATCAGGATAGATCGTACTTTTTCGATTGTAGCGCCATCTATCAAAAATTTAAAGAAATATCTTTAAGAAAGTTACTTATTTTTGCATCTCTAATAAAAATAGCAGTTACCGTTTAATATTTCAAAGTTGCTTCCCACACCACCGACAAGGGGTGCGCGCAGGGGGTCATGTTTCATGTAAATGTAAATTTTGCGAAATATTCGACAATCCTGCTTCTTTTGGCACACCTTATATAGATAGCTTATCGTACAGATAAAGAGCAATTGCACACAAAATAAAAAAGTTTACAAAAATATACTGACAAATAATTATATCATAAAATTTACTATTGTCGGTTTTTTTTTTAATAGACTAGTCTGTCACTCATTATTGGTTTATTTAACAAAAAAATTTCTGATATTTATGTTTCACTACGGAAATACTTCCAAAAGATCAGGACTGATATTTAAAGTTTTAATATTTTGACTTGCCGAGCTCGGCTCAAAATGGTTCTGAGCAGGCACCAAAATATAATACCGCTGATTGGAACCTCCCGTCGGCCTTATAATTGTTCCGAGTATGGGAACCCGCTGAACCAAACCTTGTGCAAAGTTTTGAACACCACTTCCGATGTTTTGGGTAAAGCCTTGGAATGTAGTTCCAACTCCCTGAGCAAAGTTTCCAACGTTGGTAGCCCAACCTCCGACAGTATTGCCTACTGCAGAAAACGTATCTGGTACGTTTATTTCTATGGGAATCAAACCAGTGGCTTGTATTAAGTTACCTATGAAATCCAACGGTCCTCGTGGTTGCTGATTCTGAGGACCATAACTAAAAAAAAATATAAAATAATAAAAAATAATCGATTTCTTTTCATAGTTTTCGTTTTAATTGTTAGCTAATGATAATTATGAAGCAACATAAAAAGTCAATTAAATCGAATCCCTGACATACGAATTTATGGAACATGTATTTGGGAAAATATTATTTTGAAAATACTACTTAAGCTTAATGTTTATTTTAATACTCCTAGCATACCTAAAAAATATGGAATATTTTACAATATTTTTTTCATGGACGTATAAACATAGATGGACTCAGTTATTTACATAAAATTTGAAGTCAAAATTATTTGAATAGGTCACATTCTCAGCAACTTCAACTGTTGTCACGTTTTGTTTTAAAATTTCTTATTCGCGAGTCGCTGAAAATATTATTCCGTATTTTATACTCTACAGGTGCTATCAAAACAAAATAATAATTTATTGGTTAGATTAATATATTTAATTCTAATCAAAATATAAAGTGTGCACATAGTGTGCATTATCATTTAATAATAGCGTATAATAGATATCAATCAATTATTTTATATGTAGAAGCACTGAAAACTATTTATAAATGGCAACGGTTGTTTACATTTCTCTGTCTTATGGATCGACGTCAAACTTCAAATGCTGTTCCATGTTTGTTTACTTTTTAGTAAAAGTTGTTTTTCGATATTTTGGCTGTATTTTGAGTGATATTTGTGAAAAGTGAAATTAAATTAACGAAATATGTACATCCCGATCTCTCATTGCATTTCTAAGTACATACAATTTACATTATTTAAGATGAGGAAATGAGGAAGCGTATTTGTTTACATTTTAATAGGCGTACCATTTGGTTTATTCATGTTCATTAATGTATTGAATAAGATATAAGTTCATGAAATTAGTAGACATTTTTAAATTGTAAGTAGACATCATCTGATTAAAAAAGATCTGTTTAGTACCTTTTTAGTTTAATATTTCTCATGGATGCAAATAAATTAGTGAAATGAAAAAAACTCATTTATTTTTCTATGTAGGTTTCCAAATAATATTGACGATCGAACTATTTTGGTAGCAAATTTAGGAGAAAACAAAGATTTTTTAATGTAGCATTATTTTGATACCTATTAAAAATTCAACTATATTTTATTGTATTAATTTTAAAGCAAATAAAATTATATTTTAGTTTTTCTATAAAGACGTGATTTGTTAATACTTAAACTCCCGTTTTTTTTTAAATTCTTTGAACGTGTTTTTATACATTATTACTATTTCCAATTTTTAAAATCTGAATAATAACCCGCGAGTAAAAATTCAAGCACGCTTATGCTCATTGCGGAAGCATCACATTCTATCGAAGTTTCAAAACATTGTGTGTTAAAGGTATCTTATTGCTATGTCCATCTATGTTTATACGTCCATGATTTTTTTATTGAATTCAGGTTTTGGCAGACCGAACGGAATAAACGCCAAAAAAAAAACAGAGATTGAAAGTGCTAGCTAGATGTGCTAGATTTTGAAAGTGACAGAAGGATAGACGTTTCCAGAGTAATCGGAAAATGTCTATGACAGAGGATATATGGAAAGAAGTCGAAAGATAAACGAGGACTAAGATATTGGAGTTAGATTAATTTAAATGTATAGAATGATTTAGATGTCGATGGATAATCTTTTAAATTTAATTGATTTGACTTAAACTGTTTTTTTATACAAGAATCCGCAAAGAACAGTTTGTCCAATTTGCCTGTAGGATCTGTTGTTACTGATAATTCGTCATATCATAGTATACAAATTAATACACTAAGCACCCACTAGTAATTCTAAAAGAACTGATATGATATCTTGGTTGAAAGAAAAAAATTTACCATTTGTAACGTCAAAGTTAAAACCACAATTGCATGAAATCATCAAATGCCAGAAAGAAGATCATATTCAATATAAATTTGACAAAGTACTGCACAAATGTGGACATGTTTCTTTAAAACCTCCGCTATATCATCCAGACTTATACCCTATTGAAATAGCTTGATTGTAGATAAAAAATGAAGTTGCCAAACAAAATGTTCATTTTAAGTTAGAAAATGTTGGTGGAACAGAAATTTGCTAGAATAACGACTGAAGATAACGAAAAGAGTGTGTGAACATGTTGTCATGGTCGAAGTTAAATATTTGGAAATTAAACGTCGCATAGATCTTCTAGAAGGATGTCCAAGGTGTTATGTAACAGAGACCTAAAATTGCCATTGAGGATCCGCCTACTTCGCTGCTACTTGTTCTCGGTCTTAATTTATGGTGTCGAGTCTTGAACTGTGAATAAAATCGATCTAAATCGCCTTGACGCTTTAGAAATGTGGTGCTATAGAAGAATTTTAAACGTTTCCTGGGTGAAAAAGATTCGAAACTCCACAATACTAGATCTCAGTAGTCTCAGTAAGACTACTGAGATCATAAAAAGCATCAAGCAGAGAAAGCTGGAGTATTTCAGATATGTAGTGAGAGGTCCCAAATATAGGTTGCTACAAAATATCATGCAAGGAAAAATAGCAGGATGTTCTCTTCATCATCGACGTAAACCTCGACCGCGACTGCGACCTCCACCGCGCACGTCCATGTATTTTCGGTATGTCTATACCCTTAGGTATAGTGGCTTTGATTTTGATAAGTGTTGGAACTTTCAAATAAAATTTCGTTTATTTTTCTATGTACGATATATCGACGGTGAGCCGGCAATATGTCCTATTTATAAAAAGTATGTTTTATAGGAGGACGAGAAAATAGTTTTATTTGGCAAATTTTAAATATAAGGACGAATAAAAAAATACGTAATTATTAAATTAAATAATAAAAAATATGAATATTTTAGTTAGACAAATAAAAACGGAATACTGGCAGAGCTTCTCAAAGCAGATGGAACACGATTTCTACGGAACACAAAAAGAAATATGGAAAATGATCAGAGGGCGAAGAAAAGAGATAAGCAAACTAATAAAAATGAAACACATTCAGAAGGAAACGTCGGTAGACTACTTTTGATCTCTGTTTGCTAAAGGTGACGATGATGAACCACCAACACCAGAGGTGACGACAAACGAAGAAATAAAAATTGAGGAGAAAGAGGTAAAGGAAGCATTAAGGAAATTAAAAAATAGAAAATCACCAGGAGAGGACAAAATACCGAACGAACTCCTAAAGTACGGAGGATCAGATCTGACCAAACAACTATTAAAACTAATTCAAAAAATAATAGAACAAAACAGAATTCCCCAAGAATGGAGGTCAAGCATCCTAATACCTCTCTACAAAAAGGAAGACAAATCGGACCCTGAAATTTATAGAGGATTTAATTTATTAAACGCAACACTAAAATGAACAACCAAAGTGATAACAAATAAATTTAATGAAATTATAATACTAGCAGAAGAACAACAAGGTTTTAGGTCGGGAAGATCATGCACCGACGTTATATTTATAATGTGGCAAGTGCAAGAGAAATTATTAGAATACAACAAACTGACATTAAAAGACGTTCTCCTCTTACTGTAGGAATACCTCTAGGTATTCCACAAGAGAGATACCTCTAGGAATAATCAAAACTATCAAAAGTATCTACCAAAACAACATAATAAAAGTTAAAGTAGAAGAACTAACCGACCCCATTGAAGCTAACAATGGGATAAGACAGGGAGATATCCTGAGTCCTCTATTGTTCAACCTGATTATGGATGAAATAATAAAAAAAGTAAGAACTAACAAAGGATACCAAATGGGAGAAAAACAACTTAAAATAATCTGCTACGCAGACGACGTAATACTACTCTCTCAAAGTAAAGATGATTTACAACGTATGCTGCACCAATTTAATATAACCGCCAGAAAATTTAACATGTTAATTTCACCAACGAATTTACTATTGCGAACTACGAATTGGAGCTGGATGGTCAGATAATAGTACAAGTTATGAAGTTTAAATATCTAGGCATCACATTATCTAGCTGCGGAAAGCTCGAAACCGAAGTGGAAGATCAAGTGAATAGAACAAACAGAGCCGCAGGCTGTCTAAATAAAACAATATGGGGAAATAAAAATATAGGGAAAGAAACGAAAGCAGAATTTAGACAACAGTCATCATGCCAATAATGACATACGCGGCAGAAACAAGACCTGACACAGAGAGAACAAAAAGGATGTTGGAAACAGCAGAGTTAAAAACGCTTAGATAAATTGATGAAAAGACACTATGGGACAGAGCTAGAAGCAAAGATATACGACGTAGATGCAAGGTGGAGAACATCAAAAACTGGGTAAGAAATAGAAGAGTAGAATGGAACAGAAAGAGTCATGTCTATATAAAAAGAAGAAGAAGAAGAAGAAGAAGAAGAAGAAGAAGAAGAAGAAGAAATAATTATTTAATTGCTAATAGAGAGTTTTTAAGCCCTTTATTTCAGTAAAGTTAAACGTTATACATTATTCTGCTCATGCGCATTAACAAAAAAATAACGGATTACTTTATTAGCGGATAAGCTATTCCCTTATTTAGGTAAAGATAAAGTTAATGTTATTAAGGGATTACGTGTTTGTAATGTTGTCAAATGCCAGATATTTAAATCATAAAAAACAAAAAGTCATATGAGCAGCTCTCTTTCCTTGTCTAAGATCTGAATCAAAGATAACTATGATAGAATAAAAAATAGAAAATTTAGTTCAGCATCTTTCTCTTCAATTGTTTCCAACACAAAATGTAGTCTTGGTGCAACAGGTATTGCAGGATCAAAAATATTGTGAAGAATTAAGCCTCTTATCAAATTGTTATCTATTACTTCTCTGTGTCTTCGTCTTCTATTTTCTTAGATTATAGCAAATTATTCAAATAAAATAGCTTATAGAGTATAACGTGGTATAACTCCCGTATTACGTTCGTCAAATGTCAATTAACGTTAGTCTGTCATAGGTTAATTTCTGATAGGATTCAAAAACTGTTTTAAGTAAAAATGTTTTCCCTTATTTATTATTCAAGGCACATGACAAGTATAACGTTTTACGTTTAACGTCCATCGAAAAGTAAAGGGCCTTAAAACTCTCCATTGTCGAACGCTGAATGTTAAAGAAACTGATTTACTCGCATTATACATTTAGTGAGTCAGTTGCAGGATAATTTGAAATAAAATATTTTTTTGCATAGAAATTTATGCATTATAATTATATAACACAAATTATGCAAAAAAGAAACTTTTTTAACCCATAGTTATTATAAAAAAAAAGAGTAGGTACGTGGCAAATTGTCATAGAAAAAGTGATGGGAACAATCTGATGGGATGACCAAAACCATTAAAGTCCAAAAATCATTGTCGTGTACAGAGGAAAAGTATTATCAGTGTAAATAATTATATCCTAAACACCTACAGATTTTAAGAATCAACATTACTTTTTTTAGTATAACAGGTCATTATTTACAGTGCTTGTATCACAAAAGTCAGCACAATGTTGGGCCATTTCGCGTGCCAAATTCTGTGTGTTCTTAATAGATCACATTGAAATACGCATGTACCATAACATAACGTTCCCTCTTTTGGAAAATATTTCTAAATAGGATGATGAATATGTAGTCCTATTTAATATTAATTAGACCAAATATATAAAAATCGAAAAGCTACGAGATAGGACACTTTGCCTCCTCACTTTCGATATTTTCATTTTATTAATTTTCTTAGACATCCATGTTTTCTGTTACTGTTTAGTATTCTTCGACTATCGCTTAGCATGTATTTTCAAATAAATTTAACAAATATAATGCTAAAACATACTAAATTGAATAACAGATAGTGATATACATGAACATGTTTTATTCTTCACTCAAAATCACTATTTTCTTTTTGTATTTCAGTCTAAAACGTTTATATACGTGAGTGTGGATTTTCACATTATACTTTTTTTTTAATAGCTTTAAAAGTTTTTCCTTCATTTACATAAAATTTCTTGTGGCATACCACTGGGGTGCAAAATTAACCGGACACTCAGATTTTTTTGTTTTTTGTTGGTGTTTAGATCAAAACTTGTTTAATTTGTTTGAATTGTATTTTATGCCTTATGTGCGATACAGTTTTTTTCTTGATTGAACCTGTTTGGATGTTTTGTGCGAACAACAACACTTTTACACATACGTTTTGTTATTAATGTGAAATAATGGCTTAGTATTAATTTAAGTTTATTGTGGTTGTACCTGATTATAAATTCTGCTGTAGGTTTTTGTCTTTTCTCCTATTTAAAACTCGCATAAAAAAATTATGACACCAGAAGAAGTAGCACAAGCTGTTGCTTTACAGGATGATGGACGGAGCATTCGTTGCATCGCAAATGCTTTAGTTATTTCTCGAAGTACAGTGTTTGATGCAAGACAAAGATTTCGGGAAGCAAAACAATACACCAGGATTAAAGATTGCTTTTTTTGGTTACAAGCGTTACGTGATCGTAAATTATCAGCACCAGTACTTGTTCAAAGAATAAATGATGTCCACAGAAACAATTTCTGGTTATACTAGGTCCAAAATACCTGTCACGGAGCCTCTATTAACAGCAGATCATCGAAGGCAACGTTTACACTTCACTCGCAAACATCTTAATTGGTGTATTGACTATTGGAGTGCTGTGCTTTTCCGCAATGAATCAAGATTTATCAGATACTCATCAGATGGGACTTAGGATATTAAAGAGCTCTGGTGAACGTTATCAGAAATGTTGTTTTACTCTGTGGTGAAGGTGGTATACTGGTGTGGGCAGGTATTTACCTAAAGGCTTATACAGAACTTGCTACAATTCAAGTGGACAATTTGAACGCTCAACAGCTTAGCAATGTTTGAAAGATCATGTAATGCCATTTGCCCAATTTGTTGGACAACATTTCGTCTGATTCAAGATAATACTCGTCCACACACTACAATAATAATACGGCCCCCAATGAGTGCAGATTTAAGTCCAATAGAGCATGCGTGGAATATTCTATGATGACGTATTCGACGTAACAATGGTGAGTTTGAAACCTTGAATGATTTGGAGCAAGCAATTCGTAACGAATGAGAGCAAATCCCTCAAGCAGACTGTGCTGCCTTAATCCTAAGTATTCCTGATCGAATGAGAGCCGTAGTTAGTGCTCGTGGAGGTAATACACTCTACTAAATGTCGTTTTCCATAAAAAAATATTTATATTTAAAACAAAATAATTTTTGTTTCTTTGCAAATTTTTAAATTTTTTGAATTGTTTATTGTTTTTTTCTGTGTAACATTCTTGAGTTGTAATAAATTTGACTTTTAAATTTTGTTTATTATTAAATACTCAATTGTGAATTTTTTAAACGCCAGTTTTTAGGAAAAATCTCAGTGTCCGGTTAATTTTGCACCTCAGTGTATTTTATAGGTAATTGGAAGAAAATAATTATATTTACGCATTTGCGAGTAGGTATATTATTAATAGACTGCGGTATAGTGAATGCATTATAATTTTAATTTACATTTTATCTTACAAACTGAATTATGATATTCCGTATTACCCGATTTAGATTCGTGTCGCTTGCAAATAGTTTGTTAGTAAAAGTGTTAATAATTTACATATCACTGTGCAAATATAAACGTCTGTAAATGTCTAAAATGTAAATAGGTTTTATTGGTTTAATAGAAAACTATGCTTTCGAAATATTAGAATAAGAAGATTCTTTCTTTCTGGTAAATTAAATATTTAAACAAAACATAAACACAAAATAAGTGCATAAAATATAAATTTTACTTCTTAAAAAGTATATCAAAAGAAAAATGGAGACATTGAATATGTAAAAAAATTCGAGTTTATTTATGTCTATTAATTTCTTTCAGGTTATCAATACAATACCAATACCAATACAAAAAATATGAGGTTAAAGTTTACAAAATAGGTTCAAGTCCATTTTGATTTTATATATTTAGACCAAGTGCATCTACTAACAATGAAAAAACGATTTCTTAAAATTTGAATTGGATTAATAATAAACTAATGGACATTTATTACATAAAATTGGTTGCTCGTTTTTCTAATATGCTCAGAAGTTTTCTAAATCTGACGGTTTGTGAGAAAAATTTCCAATGGATGCCTGTTTTGGGTGAAAATTTCGTGAAAAGTAAAAGTAAATATTTCATTCCAAATTTAATTTATTTTGATTAATCTTGACGTAACGATTAAAAATATATATACATACCCTTATGTGAAACTGCACCGTCTGGCCGGAAAATGGAAAAAATCTGAAATTTTTTCAATTCGATTTTTCCATTTTTTTGCCAAACTGTGGGCTGAGAATAAAAAAAAAACACATTTTTAAAATATCATTTCAGTTTAAAATATCCATACACAAATTGATATAACGTTGTGTTTCGGGATATATAGACTTGACAAGCATCTAAACTTTAACGTTCAAAACAAATTGTTATTTTTTACCCATAAGATTTTACCAATAATTTTACTCGAAAGGATAAATATTAAGCTACAACATCACAGTAAAAAGTTATCCCAAAGTTTACCACGGAAAGCTGTTTATTTATAACAATTTTTTAACAAATGTAATATACTGGAACACCACTGTCGTCAAATGTACAACTACTGGGGCTCCGCTGTCACCACTGTACAACTAGTGGGAGTTATATCCCCTATTGTAACATCTTGAACTAGAGGGTGAGAAAATCTTCACCACTGTACAACGATGTTACCACTGTAATATACTGGTAATGAACCTTAAAGGATGCTTATCCCTGCGAGCGGCTGCAAGGAATACTGGTCCCACTAGTCTGGAGGGCTGGCTCGCCTTCGTGGGTTTACGAGAAGGTAAGGAACTTCGGAATAGGGGTTAAGGACTTCTAGGTCTCAGGTCCTGTAAAGAGTTTGAGTCTATGGGCTTACTTTAGAAGCCGGATAAATGTGTAAGCCGAAATTTATCTGTCTGACTCGGTCGGAAGGAACATAAAACCAATTTTAGAGTCTACAAATGTATTGAATATACTATGTGGTTTACAATTAAGTTAACAAACTGTCAGATATAAGTAATAATAACTCGTTCGGCGCGAATGGAGACGAGAAGAGATCTTAGCAAGAAAGTAAAGGGGCGACAATCTGTAATACTATAATTTACTCGGGTTAGTATATAGAATTTTGTTACCTTTTACGTATTTAGGCTCTATATATATATATATATATATATATATATATATATATATATATATATATATCCGGTTTTTTAGGCGTTACGCCCGTCCGGTAGGGATCTATGGAGGAGTATCACCGAGCCGCAAGCCCTTATCTCTTGTCGTACTGCTCCACCATAGGCCGATCAGATCACAGCATATCCTAGTCTAAGCCGCAGATTCATCTAGAATTTTAAACTGCTGCGTTAGACTTTTTGTTTTCTGTAAACCGAGCTGAGGCTCGATCCCACATCCACTGAACCATTCGACAGTGAAGCGAATGAGAGTCAGCCGCACAGCCCGCTGAGCTATCTGACCGACTATATATATATATATATATATATATATATATATATATATTATATATATATATATATATATATATATATATATATATATATATATATATATATATATATATATATATATATATATATATATATATATATATTAAACTGACTTTTGCAATATAACATCAAAATAAAAATTTAAGCATTTTTAAACGAATTGACGAATTTCGTCGTTTCTTTTACATCTGATGTTCAACCTATTAAAAAATGGCGTCGAAAAACGCTAAAAATTAGTTTTTTTCGGCGATTTTAGTAGTTTATTTGCAATTTACGTTTAAATTAAGCGTTTTACATAAAAATCATAACTTTCGTCTTGAACTTCTTAAATGAAATTATTGAATTTTGAAATTATTAAAAAAGGGGCTCGCAGTGAAAAAAGCATTTTTTTATAATTTGTTTAAAAAATTTTATACATAAATTGGTTGCTATGGAAAATTTTCCGTAAACTTTCCAGAGTACCATATTGGTATGATAATAATATCGATTAAAACAAGTTTCAACATGTGGGTATGAAATCGACCTTTTTCGACAAAAACCAACTGCCTAGCATGCTCAGCAAGAAATAAAACCTAGTTTATCTGGGATTATTTACTTCCCAAGCATTACATAAACCAATCATATTTTTAGAAATAATTGAATAGGATTATTGGATTTTTATATAAAATTTATTACATATAAATAAAATATTTACGTTTAAGTTTATTGAAGAAGTATATATTAATCATAAATTTTTATTTTTTACAATAAGAATTACTTTAAATCTTCCTAAAAAAACATAAATTAAAAAAAAAAGTTTAAACAAATTAGATGGTTTAATTAACAATTTAAATATTTAATATATAACTAATAAGGTCTCTTAATTGCTATAAACAAAGCTTCTATCAATTTATAAAAAAAGGCAGTAAGTTCGTCCCAAAGTGTCCTAGGTCAATTGTTTTTTTTTAATTTGTTAAAAAATTCAGGCTTTCTAAATATGAATCAATTTCTTGAAGGTTATGGTTAAAAAGTTATTCTAATTGTTTATAAACAAAAAATCGACATGTTTTTGCCAAATTAGTTTGCAATATTTAAAATTATTCTTCCTCTTTTTTTTAATATTATAAACAAAATAAATCTGTTTTCAGAAGCTACCCGTATAATTAATATAGCTAACTATATAATTTTCTGACTTATATTGCTACAAAAAAAAATTAATTTGGTATCAACAAATTAAATAACTTTTAAACTATTGGCCTATCGACTTGAAATTTGATCATATTTTTAGCACCACAAGACCCAACGTTGTATGTAATATAAAGATTATAATTTTATTTAAAAAAAAAAGTAGTATAAAAAAACGAAATGTTTGAGTCATTCTTCAATTTTCTAAGTAACATATGATAGGAACATTTAGAAAACACAATTTTAAAGGTATTTATATGACTTATAAGTTTCTTATTCTCAAATTTGTTTCAAATGGTTTACTTTTTGCTGATAGACGCAAAAAGATCAAATTTACCGTTTTTTTTTTTTAATAAATAATGTAGACGGTTGCGTTTAATATATATTTTTGTTACAGAGGTCCATACTACTCAAAACAACTGTCGTTTGCCTAGCTGATTCAGTATCACATATAGGGTACTTTTTTGCTATTTCCCTGGTGTATTAAAGAAATATTCAGAAATATTCATCACATTTAAAAAAAAAATTTAAGTTATACCTTATAGGCACCAGAATCACTTTAGCTTCATTGTTCATTGGCATGGAAAACGTCTTCGTGAAACAATAAAACAAACATAACAAATAAATTAAATGTAAGTTCGTCATTGCTCTTCTGAATGCACCGTTATTCGACTGATTTCACTGATCATCATACACTTATAACACTGTCAGTAGTGTGCATAAAAAATTCACAGTAGGAAATACTCTCTTTTTTGTCTAGGCCAGTCGTTGGCCTAATGCGGCAGGTTCTTCGGGATGAGAAATTGATTTACATAAAACTACTTTTACTTATTTTACGATTCTGTTTTTTATATATGAATATCCTTGATGAAATTCTGATTCTGATGAAAATTGAAATATTGGTCGTCCAATTTGCAGATAGGTCAAAAAAGTAAAATAGATTTACACTTAGTTAAACAAATAATGTACTGACTGTAATGTAATTACCTGGTATTAGGTAGTAAGTAACAGAATAGAGTAACAAAAGGAGATTATTAAATGGAAGAATTAAATTAAACTGTCACTGGACAGTTTTCCTTGCGAATATTGTTGAGTTGCGTTCCTGGGACGACTTTACTTGTAAGATAGTTCATTCGATTACATGAAATCAACTTTAACTTAAGAATATCCGTCAGAAAAAATCATTGCATGTAATTCGTCTTTAAAAAAGACAAACATATGCCACGATGACAGTAAAATACAGTAAAATTTCCCTGTTAGTGATTCCATAGTAAATTATGAGGGAAAAGCCAGGAAAAAACCTCATAATACTATCCCGATATGGTAAGTATTTGGTCGAGCACTTAGTTTACTTTCAATAAACACCAAATTCTGATTTTATATGTTTGTTATTTAAAAAACATAAATGATGTATCCTCTACATGTTACTAAATTGCTAATACTGGTATTTTCCTTTTAATGACTTCCTGTTTTAATATGGGTAACCAGATCCTACTACATTCTGCCGAGGAATTTGCGACACAATTGGTCTCATTTAGCATAATTATAGCCGCTTCTTTAATTTTTTTCTTTTTACCATCCGTTTCTTTTAGGACTATATTTGAATATTTTGAATACATTGGAATGTTAATGAATACTCAACTTAATGTTAATTTTATGTAATCGAATGAACTATCTTACAATAAAGTCGTCACAGGAACGCAACTCAGCAAAATATATAAATAAGTCAGATAAAATTAAATTATTAGAAGAACTTTTCAAGAAGTAACAAAAAACAAAATGTGTTTAATTTATTAATATTTTAAATTTTGAGAACGACTTCCGAAGTGAAAATTGAAACGGCAAAAATATACTTATTTTAAACTTGTGGCTTATGTGTTTAATATTATGGCTTATTTCCAATGAAAATAGTAATTGCATTATGACTTACACCTACGTATTAAAAGGTAATGAAGATGATACTAAAGATAAATATATATTCAGGTGTTAAATGAAATTACCAAGGGTCCGCTCAAATTACTTGTTTTTGAAGAGATTTATGAGACCTTTAAGGAACTATTTTTCATATATGTATATCACAATGAACTATGGTAGAGAAACGTACTGTGTATTATTAATAAAGAAATATATTACAAAATATATTATTATTGTATTAAAAACGAAATATGTTTACGCGATACGTTAGAAGGCATTACACCGGGAATTACCTAGATGATACCTATTATTGATTCTCTTTACTATCTGGGTCATTTCTAAGAACCTCCTATAAAACATAAAAAATATTAGACTAAGTACGTTATCTAAGGACCTTGACGATCTGATATGTAAGAGAATTGTTGAGAGTCACTTTAGCATATCAATTCACCCAGGTCACGGAAATCGCTCCTCCAAATATCAATCTTTTGATACTGTAGGTATTTCGGATGAATAAATTTACCTCTTAGAGGGAGTGAGACCTATATGGCTTAAAGCTGGATTTATAAAACGGGTATGATTATGCTATGGTGGGGGCAGGGCTCATGAACTTAGACACTTAGATTTTCTAAGACGGGTCATTCCAATCACAGATTTGGGTTCTACAGGCAAAGTGGATGAGTCCCGGCTTGCCACTACGTTAGCCGATTTGATTTGTTTCGCACATTTGTGTCCCAGTAACCATATCAAGTTGACGCTATTGGTCAGCGCAGTATTAGCCAGTACTCTTTTGCACCCAAGAACCAGTTTAGAGCTGACTTTGGGCGCTTCAAAAGCCGCTAGCGCTGCTTGTTTGTCTGAGCAGATAGAAATAGTCCTACCTCAGACAGCCTTATCTATTTTCTCCTTAGCACATACCAGGATCGTAAATATATTTGGCTGAAAGACTGATGTATGGGAACAGAGTGACGGTATAGACTTAAATCCGATTCCGCTACCATACATTCCAGCGCCTGCCTGCTAATTCATTCTGGAGCCATTTTTGAACCAGGTGAATACGCTCCGACAGGTCAGTACAGGTTCTCGTTCCAGCCACTTATCTTGGTCAGCAAATTAAACCAAGAAAAAGGATAAGAACTCAAATTGGGGGACCATGCTGCCCTGCATTATAGAGAGCACAGGACAACACTCGATGACCTGTTTCCAGATGTCACAATGGGCCAGTCATTCCCAACCAATAGTTGAACGATAGGCTGCCATAAGTATAACTACATTATTTATTAACCAATTGTTGATTATTTAGAAACAGAACTTAGAAAGAGACTGTACATTAATCTTAATTCAAAATATACGAATTACATAAAAAAATATGTTATTTTAAAATTTTATTTTTATATTGTGTTTTGCAAATGTATTTAAATTTTATTTTACAATTTATTTTAGAAATATTTGTCAGAAACGCATTAAGGTAATGGTCAGTAACTGGCCTATTTTACATCTAAAGACATAATTAACTAAAGGTAATTAATCATCCCCTTATGGTTTTGAAAAGGATGGCTCGTATTTAATTTGACCATAACCGGAACAACATAAATACGTGACGAGCTAGTCAAAATAGTAATTAAATGTAGACAATGCACCGTTATATCTAATAAATATACCTATTGATAAAAGCTTAATGTATTTGAAGAAGTTTGTACAGTGTATCTAAGTGTTAAAGTTTACAAAAAATAAATGGTGCCAAAACTTTTTAAAAACTTAATTACAATATTGGAGATAAATCAGCTCAAAGGCCAAATTCTTCAACTGTTCGGAAGAAATATGTCATTGCATATTACAAAGATGTGATGAGTATTAAAAATCAGTTAAAAGATAAATATCTTAGGAGTTCTTAACGACTATGGCGATTTTAAAACCTCATATTTAATGATTTTAAAGTGTTTAGAAAAAACAAATTATGCGACATAGCTAGATTTTTTGACGAATCCTACCATTTTTTATACCTGATCAAGTATTATTTTGAAAAAAATATTATTAATGGTTAGTGATGCCGTCTCATATATGATCAAAGCTGCATCCAATCTTAGGATACGGACATACCGAAGATACATGGAAGTGTGCGATTTAAGTCGCGGTCACAGTATAGTGCTTTAAAAAGAATTCTTTGTCGCGGTCTCGATCGATACATCGATGTCAAAACCATCATTTTCTTATGAGATTTCATATACTAAGGATGTTTCATCCGTTCAACCTTGCTACCTATCGTCGCAGCTTATAGCGAGGTCGATGCCAGAGCAGAACAAAATAGTTTCAATAGTTTGTTTTACATCGCGACCGAGCTGTTGATCGCGTGGTCAAGTTTATTAGTCGTGTTCAAATCACGTGAGATTCGCCGGAGATACGGATGGTATGATAAATATATTGAAATGTATCCTTACGTATTTTCATATAGGTATACCCTCAAAGCTTAGTTTTTGTTTTACTCCACAGGTCCACCCATAATGAGGAAATATAACAATTGAATTCATCACATTTTTATCCAGAATCACAAATAACAGAATATGTGTATACTTATCCAGCGAAGATTGCGTAGACAAATTTCTGATCAAATGCAACGCAACAATAAAAATCAACAATGAACAACTTCCCGTCCACAGACTAATCACACCCAACGACAGGCTATTACTGTCTAACGTGTGCTGATTAATACCAGATCAGTTTATAAAAACTTACCAAATTAGGACTAAAATTAACTTCTCCCATAACTTGCCTAAAAATAGGAACACAGCACCCTAGTCGTAAGCATGTTTAAGTTTTAGGCGTACTGTTTACATTTTTCCTGTAGAAAATGTTGTTTCTACTTCTATTATTATTACTCATAAAAACACTCCTTATCGTATTTTCCTATCACGCTAAAGTCAAGCAATTTATAATTGTAATTAACATGGTCATACCTTTACTAATTGTCCAAATCGCACTAAAATGATACACAACGACACACAATATATTTCTCAAGAACAAATTACTTCACTCATACAACCCATACTAAAAGAAATTCAACCAAATCCATTTCCTCCAGTAGACTAAAACTTTCGAAAATTTAAACACAAATCCTTAAAATATTATTACCCATATCCCTAATCCCATCTCCACAGAAAAGCTAGAATATAACACGGGAAAAGAGAAAAACGCATACAAAAAGAACAGCTTCCGAAATAACCACTTCCCCAAGTATATCGCAAATAGAAGATACGTTCACTTTACCGAAAAATCCTGTAAATAAAAAAATCAAGAAATTGTCTAAACAAAACCAGAGCACTGATTTCTTAGAATTAATTAGGCCCACCGAAAAACTCTTTAACGATACAAGTCAACCAGTAACATTCAATCAAGTCGTAGACTTTTTCGAAAATGCGCTGGGATCAAAATCATATACAGAAAATACATCTTAATTTTTGAAAATGTTGTCAAACATGCACCCATATTATCAAAGTAAACGTATGAAAGTTTAAGTACAAGAATAAGAAGAACACTGATTACACAGCTAAATTTATCTGAACTAGCCATACAACAAGTAACAGAAAACTACTCAGATAAATCATCAATAGAATCATCGTATGAATAAAATGACGCATATAGAGACAATTCTGCAATGAAATATTAATGGATTTTACAACATCGAATTATTACAAACGCCAAACGCCAAATAAAACCATATATCCTGTGTCTACAGGAAACTAATTTTAAAAATCAACATGCGCACAAGTTCAAAAATTATAAATGTTTTAATAAAAATAGGCAAAACCTAGTTAAAGCTAGTGAAGTTGTAGCAGTATATATGTACATGAAAATTACAAAGCTAAATAAATACAGATAAACACTGCTCCATAAATGCTCCATAAATTCCTACTCCACGTTTAATATTAGAGAACTTTAACAGTCATGATCAAATATGGGGATCAACAAGTACTAACACTAGAGGTAGGGGACAGAAAAGTTAGTGGCACTTAAAAACTTAAACTTGAATTAGAATGGATATCCATACAGGAAAAACTTCATTGATCTTACCCTATGTGAACCAATCTTATCTTCAACATTTATCTGGGATGTTATCCCTCACTTATTTGGTAGTAATCATTTCCCTATAAACCCCCTATAACCCCTCACTACTGGACATAGATCTCCCTCATAATTTTCCATCTATTTCGATCTTGTGCCTCTTGCATCCAATTCCTATAACAACGTTTTAGATGGTCAGTCCAACGTGTTGGTGGACGACCTCTGCTTCGGTAGGCATCATCTCTTGGTCTCCATTCCAGTAACCTAAATGGAACATCAAAAATGCCAACTGGAACAGTTTTCAAATTTCAATAGAACCCAAAATACAATATATAAGAAAAAAGGAAATTACAGACATAAATGAAACAGTACATATTTTCTGTTCTACATTAATTGACGTAGCCAGTAAACACATCGGAGTAATAAAAACAAACAATAAACATATTTCATTTCCATGGTGGAATGAAAAATGTCAACAAGCTGTAAAAGCGTTCAAATCTGCCTCCAATAGGTTCAAATGGAATAAGTTTTCTAATATTATATTATTTGTCTATGGAATAAGTTAAATGTCAATTCCATTCTTAACACAAAATGGAAAACTAATAAAACATGCAGCAGAAATTACGGAAATATTAGCAAACCAATAAGAAAATAATTCAGGTGACAATTATAGTGATGCCTTCCTGAAAACAAAATACACCAAAGAAAAAGAATTAATGGATTACGATGATTATACACACAACTCAATAAATAACCTCTTTACAAAAACAGAGTAAGATGACGCACTTAAAAAATTTAAGAAATCTACACCAGGCTCTGATAGCATACCCATTTTTTTTTCAGAATTTGCCCAAGAGTTGCAAAGAGTTTTTACTACAAATATACAAATATATATCACATATGGTCTAAAAATGTATTTCCTTTAAGTTGGCGTGAAGCCTTTTATTCCATTACTAAAAACTGACAATAAAAAAACTATCCTAGAATCATATAAACCAATATCGTTAACAGATGTTATGTGCAAAGTGTTAGAAAAAATGGTAAACAAAAGATTACTTTGGTACCTAGAACATCACAAAACTTATTAGTGAACAGAGTGGTTTCCGTCAAAATAGGTGTACAGCTGACAACTTGATTGGCTTGGAGTCAAAAATTCATGAAGCTTTTACAAACAAACAGGAACGTATCGTAGTATTTATAGATATAACAAAAGCATATGATACTATATAGCGACGCAACATTATAGGAAAACTCCACAAGTGGAACCTAAAAGGAAATATTTTACATTCTATTAGTAACTTCCTTAAAATTAGAAACTTGCAAGTCAGAATTGATAATATTCTAGATCACTGCTCCCCACTAGTGAAAGTAAGACTTTATGCTGATGATCTGGTTATATTTGCTAGAGGGAAAAATATCACACCTACCCAAAAATATATTTAAACTTCACTAGATAGCTTAGGTCGCTAGTCAGAATCCATAGGATTGAAGTTTTCTACATCTAAAACAAAATGTGTGTTTTTTTCGAAAAAACATTTACAAGTAAATCTATCATTATACCTCCACTGGCAATTGTTAAAATTTAAAAATAGCATTCGCTTCCTAGATATAATTTTTGATAAAAAATTGACCTGGGAAGACCATATTGTAAACTTAAAGAAAACATGTCAAAACCGAATAAATTTATTAAGAACCATCGCCGCTCATAATTGGGTAACTTCTCTAGCCTCATGTATTTATACTTTATGTTTAATTAGGTTTTAAATTGATTATGGTTCTATTGTTTATTCTTCTGCTAAAAAATCTTTATTACAGCTACTAGATACAATACAAAGCAGTGAATTACGAATTGCCACAGGAGCTTTCCGGATATCGCCTGTCGTAAGTCTTCAATGCCTAACGGGAGAACACTTTATAATATAGGAGAATGTACTTAAGTTTATCGCGCTCTTGCAAATGATAATAATCCAGTCAACTCTAATATCAAAACCAGCCGTTTCCCTAATACATACTTTAATAAGAGACAAGATCAACCTTTTTACGAAAGAATTAGACAATATACAAATAACCTTAAGATACAACTATCAGATTTCTTTGCATCAAATACCAAAACACCTGCTCCCTGGACAATTTCCCAATGTCAAATTATAACTGTCCTAATTAAACACAACAAAGCTAAAATAAACCATAATTACATTAAACAAGCTTTTCGTGAGATAATGAATCAGCGTAACGATTATTTTCCTATATATAGCGACGCCTCATAAACAGACCAACATCTGCTAAAACTTTTCAGTTATCTTTGTTTAATAACATCCTTACAGCCGATCTGTTCGTCATCTTGGAAGCAGTAAGATTTGCAAAATCGATTCATCACTCCAAAGTAATAATAAGTTTTAGACTCTCTAAGTTCCATCCACACCATCCAACAGTTATAATCTAAACATTCAATTGTCAGCTTAATGAAATCAGAATCATTTTTTCTTCGGCAATTAGAAATTAAGTTATTATTGGTTCCATCACACGTAGGCATATACGGAAACGTATGCTAAAGAAGCAGCAACCAGCACTGAAGCAACTATAGTGCGCGAAGTAGTAGCGAGTGATATGAAAGCAGTTATTAAAAATAAAATAATGTGTATGTGGCAAAACAAGTTAAATAAGACATCAGAGAATCTTAAAACAATAAATCCGAGTGTAAAACCTTGGAAATAACTAAATATAAGACATGTGAACCAAGTAAAAATTGACAGGTTACGCCTGGGTCATACAAGACTAACTCATTCTTACCTATTTAATAGAGTCAATCCTCTTAAATGTGAGTTTTGAAGTAAAGACCAAGTGTATATCACATACTAATGGAGTGTAACAAACACAACACTATAAGAACTAACCATAACCTTGCAACTAACCTTACATCTGTTTTAAAAGAACACTGTAATTCGGTAAATGTTATAAACTTTTTGAAGAATGTAGGTCTATTTCATCAGTTGTTATAATTGTAATGTAAATATATTTGTAGAGCAATGTAGTGTAACTTATGTCGCTAATAACTCTTAGTAGTGAATGCAAAAGAAAATTTTACTCGAAAGTAAAAATTTAATGGAGTAAAAATTTAACATCACATCGCTTAACAGTTTCATTATTATGGTAAGCCTAGACTTATTGTACTGTCAGATATAAAGAAATGCGGTAAAATAATACTCCTCCAAACTTTACAGTCTTAGAACTTAACTATGAATTTAATTTAACTTACCAAAATTATATATATATATATATTCCTAAACTATTTCTGGCTGACCTAAAGTAATATTAATCTCAACATCATTCTCATTTGTGACTTCCAAACTTCCAGTACTAACAGAAGAATACGTTGAAGTCTTTGGTGTAATATAAATAATTTTATCGTCATTAGTATTCGCTATATTATTAATTGCTTCAAACAACTCTTCTTCTTTGGTTTTGTTAGTATCTTTGTTGATTATTTCAAAAAGTTTGTCTTTAGGAGCTTCATTTTGTTGATAATAGTCATCTGTAAAATCTTCAGTTTCGTAAAAAGAAGTAGTCTTTTCAGATTCTGATATATTCGTTACTGCTTCTAATTCTTCAGAATAAGTTTTATTAGTATCCTTATTAATAATTTCAAAGAGATTTTCTGTGGTTTGAACTGAAAGATTTGTATGCAAAGTATGGGTATTACCATCATTTTGATTGTTGTTATTTGCCGTGTATGTGTATACCGGTTTGTCCCATGTAGGTGGTCTACTTAGATCTTCATGCACATATGTTGAATAGAAGCTTTGAATTCTTTGTAGCACAAATTCCAGCGGCAAAGGTAATTTACTAACAACTGTCTGCTGATTGCCGAAAAATAATTTATTAACAAGGCCGAACGGTCTAAAAACTTTTACTTGTTCGGCGGAAATCCCGCAAATGAGAAATGAGAGTAAAAAACACAACCGATGCATGTTGACGTTTTGAAATGACTAAAAGTGAAATTTCTCTTCGAGATTAATTCGACAAAGTGGAACACCAGATAAGTCCATAAAAGTGAAATACCTACCAGCTTATATTTTTTTTTACTTTTGACGATAAATAATCGATTATAATACAAATTAATTGTTAGCATTATACAGTGCATCTAAGAATTTAGGATTGTATTACTTTTATCTATTATAATAATTTACTACTAGCAAGTTTGACAAAATAAAATTCTTAACCAAGGAGTTCGAGTCAAAACGCAGATTATTAAAAATAACTTAAGAACAACCATTACCAACCCAAAGGGAATAGTAGCAACATAGAAACAATATTGTGAAATATTGTTTCATAGTAATCATGAAATAGTGGATACAGAGAAATTAATGAAGAAAAAGAACCACAATGAAAACCGCAATAAAGAAATTAAACAGTAAAAAATCTCAAAAAGAAAACACTCAAAAATGGGAGACGTGGTAATTGAAATAGTGTTCAAACTATAAAATGAGACCTAGAACATAGTAAAATGGCCTATGTATAAAAAATGTTCACTAACTGACTCTAATAACTACCGTACTATAGCCCTAATTTCCTCTGTAGAAAAACGTCGTCCCTAGAAAAGGCATTTGAGAACAAATTCTTAACCTGATACAAATTATAGAATTTTGTAGGGGAAGGTGATACACAGTGAGACGAAAAAAATTATTGAATTACTAAATTTAAAAAGTTATGTATCTTTAAAAATAACTTTGCACATGTCTCAGTGTGTACCACCCTGGAAATATGAAATACGAGGCACCTATTTTGTTGGTTTTGCGCATAAAATTGATCTCTATTTCTAAATTGTTGCATGATACAACAAGTCCCACATAAAATATATTTTTGGACTTTTCTTTAACTTGTAACGATTATTTGCCTACAACATAGAGTCTTGAAATTGGGGGTTGAAAATTGGGGACATAAATTATGCGGCTAGAGATAGGGTAAGCAAAACAAACAGAAACGTCTGCGAACGCCCACTCAGGGTTTATTTGGAGAACTGGGTCGTGGATAAGTGAATCGCAAGGGGGCTTGGATTGGGGCAACTACAAAAAGTAAAGCAAAAGGGTACTTAATTCAATCTCTGGAACACAACAAAACACAAGAAGGTTCTCTATTTAAAATAAGGACGCCGCTTAGAAACTTACCATATTCTATCAGTTTACAAACTCTTGAAGTTGGAGATACTACAAAACTTACAATTGTTACTCGACGATAATTTGTAGAAGAAATAAATTATTACAAATAAAAAACTATCGTTTTAAGTGAAACTATGCATAGAGGTTCACCTTTTTCTAAAAAAAAACAAAGCAAAACAAGATCTGTTATGATTAGGTATTTACCAAATGTCAAAAAAATAAAGCTAGCTGTCATATATCAATATTAAATTTTAAAACCGAGAACAACTGAGCCACCCGTAACATCTACAATTTTAATTATTTCAATTTCTTAAACTGTTATGAAAGCAATTATTATTAGAAAATGTTTATTTTTCCTTTAAAAATCAACACAAAAGAGTTACCTGGATTTCACTAAAATTTCTTTAGAATGTCTGGGGTTAGGAACTAGACCTGCACTCTCTACTACACGAACAAATTCATCTCCAAACTGCGAAAAATTACGCTGGAAGTTGGTTACTGGAATTTCGAAACTGTACTTCTTTAAAACACATGTGGGTATCTTTCAAATTTGTTTGAAACGCCGCAAATATCTTACATACAAATCTCTTAGGTGAGAGATGATATAAAACAAAAACAGTGAGTACTCTTATTAGAACTGACACATTACATTGAGTATAAATCACTTTTTGGTTCTTGACGCCGACACTCATAGCGTGTTCTCTTTTTCAAAGATTCTTCCAAACCTGAGTTTACTTCGACCTGACGTGTCATACCGGCATTCAGTGTTTCACCCCTCATACTCCTCCAAGGGACTAGCGAATCGGAATTATTTTCAAACACGCTTCACATCGTATCGTAAATGACCTTGATCCTTTCCAGCTTTTAAAACTGTAGAACTAATACGTAATATAAACCAAATATAATCATATTTTGAATTTGTAATGTGGAATGTAAACAGACACGAAATCTTATACATAGAACAGGGGCGTATCAGATAAATTTTATACTTTGAATATACTATGGGTATAAGGAATTTTATAAATGCTACAAACTCTCACTAAAACAGAGTCACCCTCTACAGGGTCACTATTGCAGTCAACTGCTTCATCATCCACTGATCATATCCAAGAATCAATATCATCATCTCCCAAATTCAAAACTGATTTACTTTTATCCGAAAAACTCTCAATGCCCACAACACGGGTAACTTTCTGCTTCATTGTCGAAGAAACCAACTGCTTCAGTTTTTCTTCGAGCGTATCTTTTTCAAGAGTCCTTGAAAATATGAGTAAATATTAACCTTGATATATAAATATATATATATATAAATATATATATATATATATATATATATATATATATATATATATATATATATATATATGTATATATGTATACAGGTACATCGGATAAAATTTCACTTAACAACAGTTTAAACTACCGTTTAAAACATGACTGATTCCGTCTGCGCGAATGAGATGCACGTACTTATCTTGCCAAGCAGAGTGGGCATTCTGATTGCTTTATTATTCTGTAGTATAGGTAAGAACTATTAAATTTATAAATTATTATAATGGAAAATGAATTTTTGCTTGAATTGGCTTCACGATTTATAATAATAATACGTCGGCAATAAATGCGTACAACTAATGCTAATAGTAAGAAGAAAGGTGGCTCTTACGAAGAGATAGTGGACATAATGGAGACAGTAATTAATATCAATGCAACAAACAAAAAATTAATAGAACAGTATCTCTTTATAATGATTCCCTATATAACGATAATTCCCCTATAATGATGAAAATTGTTCGTGCGGCGTGCCTAACTTTTTTCACACAGATGTTGTCATTTATTGACGACTTCTCACTTCCATTTTCAGTTGTGTCCTTGTGTCTCAGTGTGTGAACAGTCATCATGTTTTCGAAAAAGTGTAAAGTACTCTCTGTGAAAGAAAAGTTATCGATAACTTGGGCAATAGAGAAAGGTGCAAAGCAATCGGATCGTTCACCGTATGGGAATGTCTCACTCAACTGTGGCTGCGATATAAAATAACACAAAAAATGGCTTGAAGTGGAAATGGAGGATTAAAGTGACAAAACTTTTGCTTGTAGACAATAATTGTCCTGTCCATCCTGTACAGTGCGACTTTCAAAAGATTGAACTTTGTTTTCTGCAAGCAAACACAAAGAGCAAACACACAGCCTATGGATCAAAATGCAATCAAGATTTTAAAAAGCCAATACAGGAGAAGACTTTTGATGGAATTCGTTAAGAACAATGGGGATCTTAACCTAAACGTTCCTGACGCCATCGTAATTGTTAGTTAAACCTGGAACGAGGTGACGAGCAATACGATAGAATATTCCTTTAAACACGCAAGATGACTAGAAGATCAAGCATTGACTAAGGATAAAGATGATCTGTCGTTAGCTGTTTGGGCCAGACCGTTTGAACTTCCTATTACCTACTGAACCGAAGAGCTAACAGATTTCAAAGAAGTTGATGAAAACGTAGCTACAACATCTGGACTTTCTGATGAGGACATTCTACAAGCAGTTCGTATATAAGAAGAAGAAAACAGTGGCGTGGAAGTGGAAGCAGAGCCAGAACCATCTCAGACTTCTCAGAAGGCATTGGATGCGGAAAAAGTATTTGATCGGTTTTCATCCACCAGACAGACGATATAAGGCTGTGGAAAGGAAAAAACAAAACAGACTAAGACGACAGACTTTTTCGTTCTTCTTCTTGTAGTTCCTTCTAATATCGGAGGTTGGCTATCATCACAGCTATCCGTACCTTATTGGCAGCTGCTCTAAAAAGATCTACTGAGCTGCAACTATACCACTCTCTTAGGTTTCTCAGCCAGGAAATTCTTCGTCTTCCTATGGATCTTTTACCCTTGATTTTGCCTTGCATTATGAGCCTTAATATCTCATATTTCGCACCTCAGGTAATGTGGCCTAAATATTCCAGCTTTCTTGTTTTGATGTCCTTTATGACCTCGCAATCCTTTTGTAGACTTCTTAACACTTCTACATTTGTAACTCGTTGGGTCCATGGAATTTTCACAATCCTTCTATAGCACCACATCTCAAATGATTCCAACTTCTCTATATTATCCACTTTTAGTGTCCAGCTTCCCATTCCATACAACAAAGTCGAGAACACGTAGCATCTTAAGGCTCTTATCCTTAGATCCAGAGGTAGGTCTCGATTGACAAACATTGTTTTCATTTTTTTAAATGCTTGTCTTGCAATTTCAATGCGTGTCCTTATTTTTGTACCTTGGTCGTTTTTTTCATTTACCCAGGTTCCCAGATATTTGTAGATATTCACTCTTTCTACTTGTTTTTCCTCGATATCTAGCCTTCCTACTGTCTGTTGCCTAAAAATGATCATGAACTTGGTTTTCTTAACGTTTATTTGTAGTCCATATTTGATACTGACTTGATGTAATCTATTTACTAAGCATTGCAATGCTTCTAGACTGTCTGCAAAAACAGCGGTGTCGTCTGCGAATCTTATGTTGTTTAAGATTTTTTTGTTTATTGCTATACATTGTTGTTCCTCTGATATTGCTTCCTTTAAAATAGCTTCGCTGTACAGATTGAATAACAATGGGGACAGCACGCAACCCTGTCTAACACCTCTTTTAATTTCTATTGTTTCTGTATCGACATTTTCGATTCTAACCTTTGCTTTTTGATTCCAGTACAGATTGGCAATAACCCGTATATCTCGACTATCCACATTCTTTTCTTTTAACAGTTTTTCGAGTTTCTGGTCGTACTCTATCAAAAGCCTTTTGATAACCTATAAAGCAGGCATAGAGTTCATAATTCCTATCTAGTGGTCTTTGCACGAGAACGTTAAAAGCGAACAGAGCCTCTCTCGTTCCTAGTCCTCCTCTGAATCCAAACTGGGTGTCATCTATATCTTCTTCTATTTTTTTGTACAGTCTTTCATGTATTATTTTGAGAAATACCTTAAGTGTGTGGCTTATTAAGGAAATTGTTCTGTACTGGGAGCATTCTGTCGCATGTACTGACTTTGGTAGTGTTACAAACATGGACAGCAACCAATCTTGGGGTATTACTCCTGTTGTACATACTTTGTTGAACAGATCTAAAAGTATATGCAGTGTTTCTTCGTCAATGCATTTAATTAACTCAGTGGGTATCTGATCTGGGCCTACTGATTTTGCGGTCTTTGCATTTCTAATTGTCTGTTCTAATTCTCACATTTTTATTTTTGGTCCTGTTTGTTCCTGTGGTTCTTCTTGTATGATTCTATCATCGTCAAACGTCATTGACATCTTCTGATGTTGATATTTCTTCTCCCACTTCTGTTAGATTTGAGTTGACTTGTTGGATCACTTTTTGATGTATTTCTCTTTTTCTTAATTTTGTGTAATCAAGCGTTGGTTTATTTTTAGGTATTACAATCCTTTTGAATTTCACGTGGATTCTAGCTATCAGCGGGTTATGGTCAGAGTTCACGTCTGCTCCGGGGTATGCTTTTACTGCTTTAATTGAGTTTTTGTATCTATTTTTGAATAATATAGTCTATTTGTTGCGTAACGCGATAGAACAAGCAAACAAGCAGCAAAACTGAAATGGAAATGGACTGGACACAATGAACGTCTCCAAGACGGACGATGGAACAATGCCATCGAAAAGTGGCGTCCATACAATACAAAGAGATCAAGAGGCAGACCACAGATGAGGTAGAAAGATGACATCAGGAAACAAGGAGGTCCCACATGGCAGAGAACAGCTCAAGATAGGGAATGATGGACAGAACTGGGGGAGACCTATATCCAACAATGGAAAGATAGAGAATAGGTTCAAAAAAAAAAAAAATCCATTTGATTTCTGACTATGCGGTCTTTGTTTGTCTGCAGGAGATCTCCAAGTGTACAATCTTCTATTGGGTAGTTGGAACATGTGTTCATTATTGCAAAATGTTCATTTCGACAAAAATCTACAAGTCTATCCCCTCTTTCGTTTCTGTCCAAATTCCCCAACATATTCGTCAACTTTTCCTCTCCCGACTTTAGCATTAAAGTCCCCCATTACTATTGTAATGTCTTCTTTTTTAATAGATCTTAAAATTGTGTCTAACTCCATATAAAAATGTTCTATCTCCCCTTCATCTTTATCCGCTGTTGGTGCGTATACTTGAATTAAGTTAAGTTTTTGTATGTTTGTCTTCAGCTGAACCATTAAGATTCAGCTGATTTCGACCTCGTCGTGTTTTTAAAAGACAATTAATTTGTATTCGGCGCTTAACTTAGAAGATAAAATTAAATTGAAAAAATAGTCAAAGACGACTTAAATTATGTTTTTTACAAAAAGATAGAAAGACAACAAGACATTTCAATCATAATTTAAAGCATACAATTAATGCATTATAAAAACATGCCAACACTGCCAAACCATTGTACCATGCTGCCAAACCGAAATATTTTTGACATTTGCGGCTATATTCAGCTTGTACTTTCGGTAAACTCAACTCATAAATGGTACGAGAAGTTTACATGGCAGCGAAACTGAAAATAAATTATATTGTTTTCCTTGTCTGTTAATTGCTGACGCTTTATCTTGGACTGGAAGTGGAATAGATACTATAAAAAATCAAAGCTAGCAGACACGCTACCTTAAAAAATCATATTTCGTCGCATGAAATGTTCCATTTGTTGAGAGAAGTTCGAATAGATCATGCAATTGACCACGGAAAAAAATTGATGCTCAACGTTACAACGAGTTGCTCAAATTGTCTGTCGTTTAATAGATCTAGTTCATTTTTTGGCTTGTCGAGAATTAGCTTTTCGAGGACATGATAAAACTGGTACATCAAAAAATAAAGATTAGTATAAGTTACTAAATTTTAATTACATTACTATTGCAAAAATATATTTTATTATAAAATACTCTTAACTCTAGAATTTTCATGAACTATATTTGATATATTTGTAAGAAATTATTTGGAACTGTTTAGATCTACTTGCTCTAGAAGAATCTAATGTGCGTGATCACTAAAAGCCAGTAACATTTTTAAAGGCACATCAAGCGAAATTCAAAATCAGTTGATAGAATCGGTGGAATGTATTATCAGGCAGAAAAGTTTTAAAGATTTGCAAGAAGCGGACTTTATATCTGTTCAGGCTGATGAAACAACTGATATATCCTGCAAATCCCAGTTTAGTGTAATATTAAGGTATGTGTACAAAAAGACATATGTGAAAAATTTAAGGGATTTTATGACGTGTCTAGTGATAAAACAGCAAATGGTCTTGCAGAAAAAAATATTCACGTTTTACATTCCAACGAAATAAAAAATGATAAATTAATATGCCAAATATGATACACCTCTCTTTGATTTTACAGTCAAAAATTTCTGTCGATGTAGGCTTTTAGGTGTCGAAGAAATACATAAAATGACACAAAATATTAAAAATCTGAGAAATGACAATACAATTGAAATATGCGTAAATGAGTGCACCAATATACTTCAAACCACTCTTGATGTTAACACAGTAAAAAATTTTAAAACAATACGTTTTGAAATACTGGATACAATCTGTACACAATTACAACAAATATTTGAAGACACCCGTTTACTCTCTTTCGTCAACTTACTAAACAAAAACAGTTTCGTAAATTATAATAAACAATTTCCAAAAAATCTCTTAGTTGTTCTAGATAATGTATATCCTGAAACTTTTGATATGAGAAAATTAGAAAACGAGTTTATTGTAATTTATTCACATTAACAAAAACAGTTAGAGCCTTACCATCTTTTTTCATATATTTTTGACAACGAGTTAACAGAAGTATTTTCTGAATGCTATAAGTTACTAAAAGTATTTTTGACCATTCCTGTAATAACGGCCTTATCTGAAAGAGCTATGAGCACTTTAAAAAGAATTAAAACACATTTGCGGAATTCAATGAATACTGAAAAACTTTCCTCATTATTAAGCATTGAAAAGGATATGGTGCACTCAATTACTCCAGAAATGAAAGAACAAATTATTGACTATTTTGCTAATAATAAAAATAGAAAAATTGACTTAATATATAAAAAATTAAATATTTATTGTTAGTTTATTTTTTGTTTTAAAAAATGTGTTCATGTTTTTGTTGTGTTTACTTGTTTATGAAAATAAAATATTTAAAAAATATTCTGTTTTATTTTCCTCATTCCTAAAATAAGGATTAGGTACTCCTTTAAAATTGTCTACCCAAAATGTTTCATCAAGCTTCGCCACTGCAGGTACTGTCATACACTCTAAATCCTTTAATGACTATTCCTGCAATTGCAAAATGAAATGCCAAAATAAGCTTACAGAACAGCAAAAAGAGTGTTTTTTTTAATTTGTCTTATAACTAATCACTGTCTTGTGAAACTCAAACAAGCATAATAAGTGGTGCTGTAAAATGTAAAACGATAATAAGCAAAAACGATAATAATAAAGATTGAGCAAGTTGATAAAATAGTTTAGCTTGGACAGCAATTAAATTGTGACGCAGAAAGTCATGGCGAAATTAGATCTAGGATAGAGCAGGCCAGAGCTGCTTTTAGAAGCATGTCCAAGGTGTTATGTAACAGAGACCCAAAATTGGCATTGAGAATCCGCCTACTTCGCTGCTACGTGTTCTCGGTCTTACTTTATGCTGTCGAGTCCTGGACTGTGAATAAAATCGATCTTAATCGCACTTGAGGCTTTCGAAATGTGGTGCTATAGAAGAATTTTAAAAGTTTCCTGGATGGAGAAGATTCGTAACTCCATAATACTAGAACGTCTCAGCAAGACTACTGAGATCATAAAAAGCATCAAGCAGAGAAAGCTGGAGTATTTCGGACATGTAATGAGAGGTCCCAAATATAGGTTGCTACAAAATATCATGCAAGGAAGAATAGCAGGCAAACGCAGTCCAGGACGAAGAAGAACCTCATGGTTGAAGAACTTGCGAGATTGGTATGGTGTTGATACAAGCAGGCTATTTAGGGTGGCAGTGAATAAAATTAAAATAGCTATGATGGTAACCAACGTTCTGAAAGGACATGGTATATGAAGAAGAAGAAGATTTATAAGATCATTCATCACTGTGAACTTTCATATTACTGACTATTTAATGTACTTAGGCGAGTAAACTGCTTCCAAAAAATTTCACATTTATAAGGTTTTTCACCAGTGTGAACTTTTATATATTTATTTAAATTACCTAGTTGAGTAAACTGCTTACTACAAATTTCACATTTATAAGGTCTTTCTTCAGTGTGAATTCTCTTATGAAAATTTAATCTATTTAGCTAAGTATCCCGCTTTGATCTTCTTCTATATTCTTATCAATCTGTTGAGTTATCAGATTAGGAACTAATATTCTGGAATTTATAGCTTGGAATGATCGCATGACTTTATCTCGGTTTTTGTTGAAGTATCTCTTACAAGTCTCTCTCTGGATATCAGTTAAGGCCTCCCAATTTTTGGGTATGAGGTGTAAAAATCTATTATAAGCTTCAATTATTTGTGTCGTTATCTCAGTTTTTACCTCCTTGCTTTTAGGTACCTCCTTTTTTAACACTCTTTTGCTCTGCTTAGTTATATCCTGCGTAATGGCTTCAAGTATTTTGACAAAATCTTCCCAATTACTAGGCATTTAAGAACGAAAACAAAAATCCGATAGTCTTATGTAGTACGATAAAATTCGAGAATTACTCAGCAAAAAAAAATATTTAAAAATATAAGATAGTCAAATACCCATTAAAATTCAATAAATTAATAAATTAAAAATTATGCATAATAAAATATAAGTGAAATTATCTTCAAAAAGTCATAAAAATAATAATTAATATTTAATAAAGTAACTGATATATTAATATACGTGTAAGAAAGTGCAATAAAAATAGATAATATGCAGACTCACCGTCCTATGTGCCTTCCATAATATAATGACCATACCAATTTTAGTATCAGGACCGTGGTAATGATGTATAAGAGTACCTTTATTTCTTCGCCTGGCATGACATCTTTACTTTTTACTATGAAGTTGCTGTTGATGACTCCATTCTCCTGTAGGTCTTCCTTGGACGACTTTCCTTCCATTCTAGGCTTCTGGGACGAAGACTCCTGATTTCTACCAATTCAGGATCGCCATATGGTAAATAACGTCGTGGGTAGTAAATAATATATTGTTAACTTAGTCGCCCATTTATTAATCACTACTGTACACTCTTTAATATTACTTAATCTAAAATATATTAGTACTTAATTGACGCTGACTATATGCGGCATTAACTTGCCATCTTGGCGAGCTGGCCGAACAAATATTCCAAACTACAACAAAGATCCTTGAAAATGGACGCTTTAAAGTAGATATTCCATTAAAAAGTACACAGGAACACCAATTACTGGGTGATTCATTTTCCATAGCCAAATGGCGTTTTCTGTCGGTCGAAAATAAATTCCAAAAAGATAAAAAATTATTTTTCGAGTTCAAAAACTTCATTGACACATATATTTCTTTAGGTCATGCTGAATATGTACTGCTTTCGTTCGTGAATGAAAATTCGGACAAAAAATACTTTATTCCACATTTGTGTGTCATCAACGAACAAAATGAAAGTACAACTTTGCATGTCGTCATGGATGCTAGTTGTAAAAGCTCTACAGGAAAAAGTCTGAACAACATTTCATTAAAAGGGTATCAGGTGCAACCTGACCTATTCGATATTCTGGTTCGTTTTAGGCAATACAAATTCACATTTTCCTGTGATATTCAAAAAATGTTTCGACAGACGTGGATCATCAGAGATTCTACAAAATATTCTGTGGAGGGACGATAACCACGATTCTATAAAATGTATATACTGTTACATACGGGACAAACAGCGCCCCATTTCTTGCGACGAGAGTTTTGCAAGAGATTTCAAATAAAAATAAAATTAAATTCACATTGGCCTCACATTTTCTCGAAACCCAATTCTACGTAGATGATGGTTTATGTGGGTCAACTAATATTGAAGAATTGCTCGAAATAGTTCAGCAATTAAATTCTGTTCTAAACCGCCATGGTTTTACATTACATAAAATTCATCATACAAAAAATCAATCCAGAACATTCAAAAAATACTACTCGGGAATATGACCTTAATGTCGATTATACTTCCAGCAAAGTTCTAGGCCTAAAATGGGACCCCGCGGAAGACCAAATAACAATTTCTGTCCTCGAAAATAATTTCTGCCCACCAGTAACAAAAAGAAAAATCCTGTCTATCATGTCAATCCGTTCATTGTTAAAGGCAAAATGCTTATGCAGAAACTCTATCTGCAAAAAATTCACTGGGACACAGAAATTTTGAACAAAAATATTCTATACGATTGGAACAAGTTTCTACAGTACTTGTCACAATTAAAAAATTTAAAAATTTCTCGTTTCTATTTTTCTCAAAAAGTAATTCTAAAGGTTGAGCTTTATGGCGCATGCGTATACCTAAGAACTTTCTATGCCGATGAGACCATATCCTGTGCATTAGTTTCTTCCAAATCAAGGATAACTCCGTTAAAGACGGTAACACTTCCTAGGCTAGAGCTGTGCGCAATGGTTCTTCTTTCAAAACTTGTTGCAAAAATAATTTCTATCTTTGAAAATCAACCTGTAAAATTTCATTCCATCCCCCTCTGGTCAGAATCCCAGGTAGCTCTGTCGTGGTGTAAAAGTCACCCAAGTCGGTGGTCGGTTTTTGTGGCTCACCGGGTAGCACTTGTCCAAGAGTTGACTCAAAACTTTACATGGCTTTACATTAAGTCTGCACAAAATGCCGCAGCCCTTCTTTTTCGAGGAATGTCTGGTTCTGAAATTCTCTATATCGATTTCTGGTGGCAAGGCCCTAAATGCTTACGAGATAAAAATTTTAATGTTTCAATCTAGCAAATGACAAAGTCCTCGAAAACCTGTCAGAGGAACGAAAAATAAGTCTCGTGGTAAATTCTAATTCAGAAAACTTCTGGATGAGAATTGTTTCACGTTTCTCAAATATTTCACGCTTAAAACGTACAGTAGCGTACGTATTTCGTATTATTTCTAATTGTAAAAAAGAAAATTTTTGAACTCCTTTCTGTGGCGGAGTTAAAATTATGCTATGGATTTCATCATCAAGTAAATACAGAGTGATGCATTCTCAAAAGAAATTGCGGAGCTTAAAAATAACATTTATTACAAGAACATCGTTTCACTAAAACCATTTGTAGACTATTCGCAAAAATATCCGATACTGCTTCCATCCAAGAATCATACCTTCGGTTGAAATAATGGCCTCTCAATGGTCTAAAGGAAGCAAAACGAATTATTCGCAACTGCACCACATGTTTCCGATTTTCGTGCACTCCTGCACAACGGCTAAAGGGTAACTTACCTGAAGATAGGTTGTCCATTACAACAAGACCCTTTCAAAAAATAGGTGTAGATTATGGTGGACCCCATCTGTTAAAATCCTCTTCACTCCGAAAAGTCCCAAAAATCAAGGAATACACCGCCATTTTCGTGTGCATGGTGACAAAAGCTGTACACATTGAGATTGTTACTGATCTAACAACTTCTTTTCCCGACGTGGTAAACCAACCGTCATTTACAGTGACAATACCACATGTTTTCCTGGTGCAAGAAACCAACTCTATGACTTATACAAATTCTTTCAAAGTAAGTCAAATTCTCAAACCATTGTGGAATACCTGTCTGAAAATCAAATCTCATGAAAGATTATTCCCCCTAGATCTCCTCATTGGGCTGAAATCTGGATAGCATCAGCAAAAAGCGCTAAACATCATATGCGTAGACTAACGGGCTCTTCTTCTTTCACTTTCGAACAGTTTTACACTGCCATGGTTCAAATTGAAGCTGTGATGAATTCAAGGCCTATCTGTGTCATGTCCAGCGACCGTTCTGGTTACACTTTTTTTCAGTCCTGAGCACTTTATAATAGGCTTCAGTCTGACTGCGCATCCTAACCAAACTTAAAAAAACTCCCGGAAAACAAACTATCCGTGTTTCAGCATATTGCAAAAGTACAACAAAGTTTCTGGAAAAAGTGGTCTGTTGACTACTTAAACCGCTTACAAAACTCTCCAAACAGGTCCCGACCAAGGGATAACATAAAAGTCAATGACTTAGTTCTTCGGAGAGAGGACGATGTACCTTCTCCAAAGTGGCCTCTAGTACGGGTACTTGATACAATGCCCGGTCAAGATGGCAAAGTCAGAGTGGTCAAGTTAAAGACCATCAATGGTCAATTTACAAGGGCAATCTCTAAAATTTCTGTTCTCCCTTGGCAAGATAAAGAGGAGTAGGTTAGACCACAAAGCTCTAACACCGGGGGGAATGTTGGAGAAATATAATCTCCAACCACATAATTCTATTTCATAACAAATAAATATATGTCCGCGCCGCATCGGTTACATAAATAAATTCCTTATGACAGTCTGCATTGACTTATTTCTCAGAACGGTAATCTCCGCCCATTTGACCTTAGACCTGCCGATCTTTCAAAATACAAAGATGGGTAATTTCAGAGGAGCTAGGGGCAGTAAATTAGCGACAGTCGTAGGGCATATAGGGGAGAGTTGTCCAAAATGGGGACGCTAGTGTATTTTTAGTGATTTACAAGAAGTGAATACTGTAATTAACATTGTTTTAAAGTGCAATAGAGTTAGTGATTATTACTTTAACACTTAATAAATTTTGGTAGACTTATTTTATTCATTACTTGGCCAAAATCTAAGACTATGAAAAAATGTAAATGTCCCCGTTTTAGACCACCTGTTCAATTTTCTCACATGCGAAAAATCATGTTATTTTTTCGCTGTATTATGAACTATCCTTTTATCACAATTTTATAATAATTATCTTAGTCAAACCCTTGATACCCTTCCTATTACATTTTATCCCCTCTCCATTAGAAATACAGACAGTTAAGATAGCAAACAAGAAAGATACTCTCTTGATTATCAGCTGTCAATTAGGACAGAACTCTTAGTTTGGCCATCACTACTGCCAAACGTTCACTCTCTTTGATGGTCGCCTGTCGCTAAGGACAGACCATTATCTCTCTCTCTTCGCTTATCAAGAAGAACAGCATCTATCTTGGCTGTTTTTCTACCGCAAATATCTCTCTCGCCTTAGTTACACGAGAAATACCGAAAATACTATTTTAAATCGTGTACAGACAAAGTGTGCTCTATCTCGCAAAGTGTAGTACCGCGAAACACGTGTTTAGAGAAACCGCGAGTGTGCCCGGACATATTCCGTATAAGAGCAAAAACCGCAAGGGTGTGAAGCAGAAAAACCGCGAGAGTCTGGAGCAGAAATATTGGTAAGACTTTCTATACACTTAATTTGCTATTGTCTGTATACCTTTTATTACATATCCTAATTTTATTGAACCAGCCCTATATAGTCCACATACACGGAAATTATATTAATAATTTCCCACATATGTACACCCTTTTTGTACACCACCGTTCGGGTAAAATTGGAACCTCATTAAAAACAATGGATTTTTTTTTACTTTTATTTTTTTATCTTTTTTAACATTTTAATTACAATAGCACACATTTTAAGTTTATGACAAATACTTATTACACTTGTGACAGGATAAAACATAGACACAAAACAATTTTAAATTAATTTTTTATGAGTTTTTAAGTGTTACGTCTACAGAAATCGCACAGGAAATAGTCGTCTTCTTCATCTGCATTTGTACATGCGTCGTGGGCCCAACCAGAGCATCCTGAGCACTGAATCCACCCTTCTTTGTCCTTAGAAGCAGAGAAAATCTCACTGCAAAATATGCAAGCCTCATCACTGCTCCCTTCTTCAGATGAGGAAGACTCGTTCTGGTTTTCGAACTTCATTTTCTTTAATGTGGGACCAACATCAGTTTCTGGAAGGTTTTCTTTATCGTTACTGTTGCCAACTTTCTTCAGTTTTGTTTTATTCAGCATTTTAGACGTTTTAAAACAATTTCTTTTTATGTTCTTTTTTTTCATTTTTATTTTTCTTTTTCTCTTTTTCGTGGAAATATAAACATTGTGGGCATATAGTTTCCAGCAGCACTCATACAGGTCTCGGCTGTCACTAGTGTTCCCCTTTCAGATGAAGCTAAAGCACCTACTTGTTTCTGCCCCTCAGCGCTACAATTTTTGATGCCTTATTAGGAACCGTCGTTAGGTTCCTGTTTCGTCAACATTATAGATATCCTTAGGGGAAATGTTATATTTCTTTAATATATCTTCTAACAGGTCGAAAAATTATTAACTGCATCTCGATTGAATCCCTTAGCTCGCGCCAAGGAAGTTTGCTCCAGAAAGCGCTGCAAAAGTCATGGATTCCTTTTTAGAAATGCATACAGAATCCTTTCGGTGCCCCATTTGCCCATCTAAAACGATTTGCACAGCGAATTTCATGCTCTCTTCATTCCAGCTCTGTCTATTCATCGTTATTTTGTACCGGCCCATTGCCAGATCTGAAAAAAAAACACATAACTTAGGCTTTATCTTCAACACATATTTAACACACATTAGACACAGTTAAAATTCAACAAAAACAAAATTATTTGATATTAATGCCTATAAAACGGAGACGTCACCGTTTTGGACAACTTCAAATGTCCCCGTTTTGTCCGACAGTGCTACATTGTAAAAACATGGCGTTTACCGCACTCCTCGTGAGACTACCAAGCAACATAAACGTGAAATTGAAAGCTTAAAATCTAACAAATTCAAAGAAGTACTTACCGAGTTTACTCCTGCCTGTATTAACCGCCTACAGAACTCACAAAACACAAGAAAATAGTTAAATAAATTTTAAAAAACTTCCGAATACTCGCTGAACCAAGCAGAGGTCACTAACTGTTTGAAAACCAACTTGTAATGGCAATATAAACACCTGCTGCTAGTAATACCAACTTTAGTCGCTCTTTGTAGCGTCACTTTTGGACAACTCTCCCCTACCTATTAATTTTCGGAGAGTCGTATATTTTATTTTATTAACCCACTCAACAGTCCATTTAAGTTTCTCTACTGAGTATTCGAAGGCTAGCGGAACAATTGGACTTACCACACTTACCACTGAAAGAGACACTGATATCATTCAAGACTCTCCCTGAAGGTATGTTGAAAACCAGCACCCCTTCATACCTAGTTCAGTAAACTGATTACTACAAATTTCACATTTGTAAGGTTTAATTTTTCCAGTGTGAATTCTCATATGAAAATTTAAATTATTTCGCTGAATAAACTTCTTACTAAAAATTTCACATTTATAAGGTGTTTCTCCAGTGTGCCTCCATTCTCCTTTTATGAGTATTTAAATGGCTTACTAGAGTGAGCATTGAACAATATGATAATTGAAACTATTTATTTCAGTGTACTGTTTGCTACAAATTTCAAATTTATAAGGTTTTTTATCAGTATGAACTGCCATATGTTTATTTAGAGAAACTTTGTAAGAAAAATACATTTTACATTTACATAAGGTTTTTCACCAATGTGAACTTTCATATGACTATTTAAATTACATTTTGCATGAAACTGCTTACTACAAATTTCACATTTATAAGGTCTTTCTGCAGTGTGAATTCTCATATGATATTTTAAACCACTTGAGTTAGTAAACAATTTACTACAAATTTCACATTGATAGGGTTTTTCACCAGCGTGAACTCTCATATGATAATTAAAACCACTTAGCTGACTAAACTGCTTACTACAAATTTCACATTTATAAGGTCTTTCTCCAGTGTGAATTCTCATATGAGAATTTAAACCATTCATCTGAGTAAACTGCTTACTACAAATTTCGCATTTATAAGGTTTTTCACCACTGTGAACTTTCATATGACTATTTAAATTACATTTTGCATGAAACTGCTTACTACAAATTTTACATTTATAAGGTCTTTCTTCAGTGTGAATTCTCATATGAAAATTTAAACTACTTCGGTGAATAAACTGCTTACTACAAATTTCACATTTATAAGGTCTTTCTACAGTGTGAATTCTCATATGAAAATTTAAACTATTTATCTAAGTAAACTGCTTACTACAAATTTCGCATTTATAAGGTTTTTCACCACTGTGAACTTTCATATGACTATTTAAATTACATTTTGCATGAAACTGCTTACTACAAATTTCACATTTATAAGGTCTTTCTCCAGAGTGAATTGTCATATGAAAATTTATACTATTTAGTTGAGTAAACTGCTTACTACAAATTTCACATTTTTAAGCTTTTTTTAGCACTGTAAACTTTCATATGACTATTTAAATTACCTAGTTGAGTAAACTGCTTACTACAACTTTCACATTTATAAGGTCTTTCTCCAGTGTGAATTCTCATATGATATTTTAAACCACTTGGGTTAGTAAACAATTTACTACAAATTTCACATTGATAGGGTTTTTCACCAGCGTGAACTCTCATATGATAATTAAAACCACTTAGCTGACTAAACTGCTTACTACAAATTTCACATTTATAAGGTCTTTCTCCAGTGTGAATTCTCATATGAGAATTTAAACCATTCATCTGAGTAAACTGCTTACTACAAATTTCGCATTTATAAGGTTTTTCACCACTGTGAACTTTCATATGATTATTTAAATTATATTTTGCATGAAACTGCTTACTACAAATTTCACATTTGTAAGCATTTTCATCAGTGTGAACTTTTTATGACTATTTAAATTACTTAGTTGACTAAACTGCTTACTACAAATTTCACATTGATAGGGTTTTTCACCAACGTGAACTCTCATATGATAATTAAAACTACTTAGGTGACTAAACTGCTCACTACAAATTTCACATTTATAAGGTCTTTCTCCAGTGTGAATTCTCATATGAAAATTTAAACTATTTATCTGAGTAAACTGCTTACTACAAATTTTGCATTTATAAGGTTTTTCACTACTGTGAACTTTCATATGACTATTTAAATTACATTTTGCATGAAACTGCTTACTACAAATTTTACATTTATAAGGTCTTTCTCTAGTGTGAATTCTCATATGAAAATTTAAACTACTTCGGTGAATAAACTGCTTACTACAAATTTCACATTTATAAGGTCTTTCTCCAGTGTGAATTCTTATATGAAAATTTAAACTATTTATTTGAGTAAGCTGCTTACTACAAATTTCACATTTATAAGGTTTTTCACCAGTGTGAACTTTCATATGACTATTTAAATTACATTTTGCATGAAACTGCTTACTACAAATTTCACATTTATAAGGTCTTTCTCCAGAGTGAATTCATATATGAAAATTTAAACTATTTAGTTGAGTAAACTGCTTACTACAAATTTCACATTTATAAGGTCTTTCTCCAGTGTGAATTCTCATATGAAAATTTAAACTATTTATCTGAGTAAACTGCTTACTACAAATTTCGCATTTATAAGGTTTTTCACTACTGTGAACTTTCATATGACTATTTAAATTACATTTTGCATGAAACTGCTTACTACAAATTTTACATTTATAAGGTCTTTCTCTAGTGTGAATTCTCATATGAAAATTTAAACTACTTCGGTGAATAAACTGCTTACTACAAATTTCACATTTATAAGGTCTTTCTCCAGAGTGAATTCTTATATGAAAATTTAAACTATTTAGTTGAGTAAACTGCTTACTACAAATTTCACATTTATAAGGTTTTTCACCAGTGTGAACTTTTATATGACTATTTAAATTACTTCGATGACTAAACTGCTTACTACAAATTTCACATTTATAAGGTTTTTCACCACTGAACTTTCATATGACTATTTAAATTACCTAGTTGAGTAAACTGTTTACTACAAATTTCACATTTATAAGGTATTTCTTCAGTGTGAATTCTCATATGAAAATTTAAACTACTTCGGTGAATAAACTGCTTACTACAAATTTCACATTTATAAGGTCTTTCTACAGTGTGAATTCTCATATGAAAATTTAGAGTATTTATCTAAGTAAACTGCTTACTACAAATTTCGCATTTATAAGGTTTTTCACCACTGTGAACTTTCATATGACTATTTAAATTACATTTTGCATGAAACTGCTTACTACAAATTTCACATTTATAAGGTCTTTCTCCAGAGTGAATTGTCATATGAAAATTTATACTATTTAGTTGAGTAAACTGCTTACTACAAATTTCACATTTTTAAGCTTTTTTTAGCACTGTAAACTTTCATATGACTATTTAAATTACCTAGTTGAGTAAACTGCTTACTACAACTTTCACATTTATAAGGTCTTTCTCCAGTGTGAATTCTCATATGATATTTTAAACCACTTGGGTTAGTAAACAATTTACTACAAATTTCACATTGATAGGGTTTTTCACCAGCGTGAACTCTCATATGATAATTAAAACCACTTAGCTGACTAAACTGCTTACTACAAATTTCACATTTATAAGGTCTTTCTCCAGTGTGAATTCTCATATGAGAATTTAAACCATTCATCTGAGTAAACTGCTTACTACAAATTTCGCATTTATAAGTTTTTCACCACTGTGAACTTTCATATGATTATTTAAATTATATTTTGCATGAAACTGCTTACTACAAATTTTACATTTGTAAGCATTTTCATCAGTGTGAACTTTTTATGACTATTTAAATTACTTAGTTGACTAAACTGCTTACTACAAATTTCACATTTATAAGGTCTTTCTCCAGTGTGAATTCTCATATGAAAATTTAAACTATTTATCTGAGTAAACTGCTTACTACAAATTTCGCATTTATAAGGTTTTTCACTACTGTGAACTTTCATATGACTATTTAAATTACATTTTGCATGAAACTGCTTACTACAAATTTTACATTTATAAGGTTTTTCTCTAGTGTGAATTCTCATATGAAAATTTAAACTACTTCGGTGAATAAACTGCTTACTACAAATTTCACATTTATAAGGTCTTTCTCCAGTGTGAATTCTTATATGAAAATTTAAACTATTTAGTTGAGTAAGCTGCTTACTACAAATTTCACATTTATAAGGTTTTTTACCAGTGTGAACTTTGATATGACTATTTAAATTACATTTTGCATGAAACTGCTTACTACAAATTTCACATTTATAAGGTCTTTCTCCAGTGTGAACTTTTATATGACTATTTAAATTACTTCGATGACTAAACTGCTTACTACAAATTTCACATTTATAAGGTTTTTCACCACTGAACTTTCATATGACTATTTAAATTACCTAGTTGAGTAAACTGCTTACTACAAATTTCACATTTATAAGGTCTTTCTTTAGTGTGAATTCTCATATGAAAATTTAAACTACTTCGGTGAATAAACTGCTTACTACAAATTTCACATTTATAAGGTCTTTCTTAAGTGTGAATTCTTATATGAAAATTTAAACTATTTATCTGAGTAAACTGCTTACTACAAATTTCGCATTTATAAGGTTTTTCACCAGTGTGAACTTTTATATGACTATTTAAATTACTTCGATGACTAAACTGCTTACTACAAATTTCACATTTATAAGGTTTTTCACCACTGAACTTTCATATGACTATTTAAATTACCTAGTTTGAGTAAACTGCTTACTACAAATTTCACATTTATAAGGTCTTTCTCCAGTGTGAAATTCTCATATGAAAATTTAAACTACTTCGGTGAATAAACTGCTTACTACAAATTTCACATTTATAAGGTTTTTCACCACTGAAATTTCATATGACTATTTAAATTACCTAGTTGAGTAAACTGCTTACTACAAATTTCACATTTATAAGGTCTTTCTCCAGTGTGAATTCTTATATGAAAATTTAAACTATTTATCTGAGTAAATTGCTTACTACAAATTTCGCATTTATAAGGTTTTTCACCAGTGTGAACTTTTATATGACTATTTAAATTACTTCGATGACTAAACTGATTACTACAAATTACACATTTATAAGGTTTTTCACCACTGAACTTTCATATGACTATTTAAATTACCTAGTTGAGTAAACTGCTTACTACAAATTTCACATTTATAAGGTCTTTCTCCAGTGTGAATTCTCATATGAAAATTTAAACTACTTCGGTGAATAAACTGCTTACTACAAATTTCACATTTATAAGGTCTTTCTCCAGTGTGAATTCTTATATGAAAATTTAAACTATTTAGTTAAGTAAACTGCTTACTACAAATTTCACATTTGTAAGGTCTTTCTCCAGTGTGAATTCTCATATGAAAATTTAAACTACTTCGGTGAATAAACTGCTTACTACAAATTTCACATTTATAAGGTTTTTCACCACTGAACTTTCATATGACTATTTAAATTACCTAGTTGAGTAAACTGCTTACTACAAATTTCACATTTATAAGGTCTTTCTCCAGTGTGAATTCTCATATGAAAATTTAAACTACTTCGGTGAATAAACTGCTTACTACAAATTTCACATTTATAAGGTTTTTCACCACTGAACTTTCATATGACTATTTAAATTACCTAGTTGAGTAAACTGCTTACTACAAATTTCACATTTATAAGGTCTTTCTCCAGTGTGAATTCTTATATGAAAATTTAAACTATTTATCTGAGTAAACTGCTTACTACAAATTTCGCATTTATAAGGTTTTTCATCAGTGTGAACTTTTATATGACTATTTAAATTACTTCGATGACTAAACTGCTTACTACAAATTTCACATTTATAAGGTTTTTCACCACTGAACTTTCATATGACTATTTAAATTACCTAGTTGAGTAAACTGCTTACTACAAATTTCACATTTATAAGGTCTTTCTTTAGTGTGAATTCTCATATGAAAATTTAAACTACTTCGGTGAATAAACTGCTTAACTACAAATTTCACATTTATAAGGTCTTTCTCCAGTGTGAATTCTTATATGAAAATTTAAACTTTTTATCTGAGTAAACTGCTTACTACAAATTTCGCATTTATAAGGTTTTTCACCAGTGTGAACTTTTATATGACTATTTAAATTACTTCGATGACTAAACTGCTTACTACAAATTTCACATTTATAAGGTTTTTCACCACTGAACTTTCATATGACTATTTAAATTACCTAGTTGAGTAAACTGCTTACTACAAATTTCACATTTATAAGGTCTTTCTCCAGTGTGAATTCTCATATGAAAATTTAAACTACTTCGGTGAATAAACTGCTTACTACAAATTTCACATTTATAAGGTTTTTCACCACTGAACTTTCATATGACTATTTAAATTACCTAGTTGAGTAAACTGCTTACTACAAATTTCACATTTATAAGGTCTTTCTCCAGTGTGAATTCTTATATGAAAATTTAAACTATTTATCTGAGTAAACTGCTTACTACAAATTTCGCATTTATAAGGTTTTTCACCAGTGTGAACTTTTATATGACTATTTAAATTACTTCGATGACTAAACTGCTTACTACAAATTTCACATTTATAAGATTTTTCACCACTGAACTTTCATATGACTATTTAAATTACCTAGTTGAGTAAACTGCTTACTACAAATTGCACATTTATAAGGTCTCTCTCCAGTGTGAATTCTCATATGAAAATTTAAACTACTTCGGTGAATAAACTGCTTACTACAAATTTCACATTTATAAGGTCTTTCTCCAGTGTGAATTCTTATATGAAAATTTAAACTATTTAGTTGAGTAAACTGCTTACTACAAATTTCACATTTATAAGGTCTTTCTCCAGTGTGAATTCTCATATGAAAATTTAAACTACTTCGGTGAATAAACTGCTTACTACAAATTTCACATTTATAAGGTTTTTCACCACTGAACTTTCATATGACTATTTAAATTACCTAGTTGAGTAAACTGCTTACTACAAATTTCACATTTATAAAGTCTTTCTATAGTGTGAATTCTTATATGAAAATTTAAACTATTTATCTGAGTAAACTGCTTACTACAAATTTCGCATTTATAAGGTTTTTCACCAGTGTGAACTTTTATATGACTATTTAAATTACTTCGATGACTAAACTGCTTACTACAAATTTCACATTTATAAGGTTTTTCACCACTGAACTTTCATATGACTATTTAAATTACCTAGTTGAGTAAACTGCTTACTACAAATTTCACATTTATAAGTTCTTTCTCCAGTGTAAATTCTTATATGAAAATTTAAACTATTTATCTGAGTAAACTGCTTACTACAAATTTCGCATTTATAAGGTTTTTCACCAGTGTGAACTTTTATATGACTATTTAAATTACTTCGATGACTAAACTGCTTACTACAAATTTCACATTTATAAGGTTTTTCACCACTGAACTTTCATATGACTATTTAAATTACCTAGTTGAGTAAACTGCTTACTACAAATTTCACATTTATAAGGTCTTTCTCCAGTGTGAATTCTCATATGAAAATTTAAACTACTTCAGTGAATAAACTGCTTACTACAAATTTCACATTTATAAGGTCTTTCTCCAGTGTGAATTCTTATATGAAAATTTAAACTATTTAGTTGAGTAAGCTGCTTACTACAAATTTAACATTTATAAGGTTTTTCACCAGTGTGAACTTTCATATGACTATTTAAATTACATTTTGCATGAAACTGCTTACTACAAATTTCACATTTATAAGGTCTTTCTCCAGAGTGAATTCTTATATGAAAATTTAAACTATTTAGTTGAGTAAACTGCTTACTACAAATTTCACATTTATAAGGTTTTTCACCAGTGTGAACTTTTATATGACTATTTAAATTACCTAGTTGAGTAAACTGCTTACTACAAATTTCACATTTATAAGGTCTTTCTCCAGTGTGAATTCTTATATGAAAATTTAAACTATTTAGTTGAGTAAGCTGCTTACTACAAATTTCACATTTATAAGGTTTTTCACCAGTGTGAACTTTCATATGACTATTTAAATTACATTTTGCATGAAACTGCTTACTACAAATTTCACATTTATAAGGTCTTTCTCCAGAGTGAATTCTTATATGAAAATTTAAACTATTTAGTTGAGTAAGCTGCTTACTACAAATTTCACATTTATAAGGTTTTTCACCAGTGTGAACTTTCATATGACTATTTAAATTACATTTTGCATGAAACTGCTTACTACAAATTTCACATTTATAAGGTCTTTCTCCAGAGTGAATTCTTATATGAAAATTTAAACTATTTAGTTGAGTAAGCTGCTTACTACAAATTTCACATTTATAAGGTTTTTCACCACTGAACTTTCATATGACTATTTAAATTACCTAGTTGAGTAAACTGCTTACTACAAATTTCACATTTATAAGGTCTTTCTCCAGTGTGAATTCTCATATGAAAATTTAAACTACTTCGGTGAATAAACTGCTTACTACAAATTTCACATTTATAAGGTCTTTCTCCAGTGTGAATTCTTATATGAAAATTTAAACTATTTAGTTGAGTAAGCTGCTTACTACAAATTTCACATTTATAAGGTTTTTCGCCAGTGTGAACTTTCATATGACTATTTAAATTACATTTTGCATGAAACTGCTTACTACAAATTTTACATTTATAAGGTTTTTCTCTAGTGTGAATTCTCATATGAAAATTTAAACTACTTCGGTGAATAAACTGCTTACTACAAATTTCACATTTATAAGGTCTTTCTCCAGTGTGAATTCTTATATGAAAATTTAAACTATTTAGTTGAGTAAGCTGCTTACTACAAATTTCACATTTATAAGGTTTTCACCAGTGTGAACTTTCATATGACTATTTAAATTAAATTTTGCATGAAACTGCTTACTACAAATTTCACATTTATAAGGTCTTTCTCCAGAGTGAATTCTTATATGAAAATTTAAACTATTTAGTTGAGTAAACTGCTTACTACCAATTTCACATTTATAAGGTTTTTCACCAGTGTGAACTTTTATATGACTATTTAAATTACTTCGATGACTAAACTGCTTACTACAAATTTCACATTTATAAGGTTTTTACCACTGAACTTTCATATGACTATTTAAATTACCTAGTTGAGTAAACTGCTTACTACAAATTTCACATTTATAAGATCTTTCTTTAGTGTGAATTCTCATATGAAAATTTAAACTACTTCGGTGAATAAACTGCTTACTACAAATTTCACATTTATAAGGTCTTTCTCCAGTGTGAATTCTTATATAAAAATTTAAACTATTTATCTGAGTAAACTGCTTACTACAAATTTCGCATTTATAAGGTTTTTCACCAGTGTGAACTTTTATATGACTATTTAAATTACTTCGATGACTAAACTGCTTACTACAAATTTCACATTTATAAGGTTTTTCACCACTGAACTTTCATATGACTATTTAAATTACCTAGTTGAGTAAACTGCTTACTACAAATTTCACATTTATAAGGTCTTTCTTTAGTGTGAATTCTCATATGAAAATTTAAACTACTTCGGTGAATAAACTGCTTAACTACAAATTTCACATTTATAAGGTCTTTCTCCAGTGTGAATTCTTATATGAAAATTTAAACTTTTTATCTGAGTAAACTGCTTACTACAAATTTCGCATTTATAAGGTTTTTCACCAGTGTGAACTTTTATATGACTATTTAAATTACTTCGATGACTAAACTGCTTACTACAAATTTCACATTTATAAGGTTTATCACCACTGAACTTTCATATGACTATTTAAATTACCTAGTTGAGTAAACTGCTTACTACAAATTTCACATTTATAAGGTCTTTCTCCAGTGTGAATTCTCATATGAAAATTTAAACTACTTCGGTGAATAAACTGCTTACTACAAATTTCACATTTATAAGGTTTTTCACCACTGAACTTTCATATGACTATTTAAATTACCTAGTTGAGTAAACTGCTTACTACAAATTTCACATTTATAAGGTCTTTCTCCAGTGTGAATTCTTATATGAAAATTTAAACTATTTATCTGAGTAAACTGCTTACTACAAATTTCGCATTTATAAGGTTTTTCACCAGTGTGAACTTTTATATGACTATTTAAATTACTTCGATGACTAAACTGCTTACTACAAATGTCACATTTATAAGGTTTTTCACCACTGAACTTTCATATGACTATTTAAATTACCTAGTTGAGTAAACTGCTTACTACAAATTTCACATTTATAAGGTCTTTCTCCAGTGTAAATTCTTATATGAAAATTTAAACTATTTATCTGAGTAAACTGCTTACTACAAATTTCGTATTTATAAGGTTTTTCACCAGTGTGAACTTTTATATGACTATTTAAATTACTTCGATGACTAAACTGCTTACTACAAATTTCACATTTATAAGGTTTTTCACCACTGAACTTTCATATGACTATTTAAATTACCTAGTTGAGTAAACTGCTTACTACAAATTTCACATTTATAAGGTCTTTCTCCAGTGTGAATTCTCATATGAAAATTTAAACTACTTCAGTGAATAAACTGCTTACTACAAATTTCACATTTATAAGGTCTTTCTCCAGTGTGAATTCTTATATGAAAATTTAAACTATTTAGTTGAGTAAGCTGCTTACTACAAATTTCACATTTATAAGGTTTTTCACCAGTGTGAACTTTCATATGACTATTTAAATTACATTTTGCATGAAACTGCTTACTACAAATTTCACATTTATAAGGTCTTTCTCCAGAGTGAATTCTTATATGAAAATTTAAACTATTTAGTTGAGTAAACTGCTTACTACAAATTTCACATTTATAAGGTTTTTCACCAGTGTGAACTTTTATATGACTATTAAATTACCTAGTTGAGTAAACTGCTTACTACAAATTTCACATTTATAAGGTCTTTCTCCAGTGTGAATTCTTATATGAAAATTTAAACTATTTAGTTGAGTAAGCTGCTTACTACAAAATTTCACATTTATAAGGTTTTTCACCAGTGTGAACTTTCATATGACTATTTAAATTACATTTTGCATGAAACTGCTTACTACAAATTTCACATTTATAAGGTCTTTCTCCAGAGTGAATTCTTATATGAAAATTTAAACTATTTAGTTGAGTAAGCTGCTTACTACAAATTTCACATTTATAAGGTTTTTCACCACTGAACTTTCATATGACTATTTAAATTACCTAGTTGAGTAAGCTGCTTACTACAAATTTCACATTTATAAGGTCTTTCTCCAGTGTGAATTCTCATATGAAAATTTAAACTACTTCGGTGAATAAACTGCTTACTACAAATTTCACATTTATAAGGTCTTTCTCCAGTGTGAATTCTTATATGAAAATTTAAACTATTTAGTTGAGTAAGCTGCTTACTACAAATTTCACATTTATAAGGTTTTTCGCCAGTGTGAACTTTCATATGACTATTTAAATTACATTTTGCATGAAACTGCTTACTACAAATTTTATATTTATAAGGTTTTTCTCTAGTGTGAATTCTCATATGAAAATTTAAACTACTTCGGTGAATAAACTGCTTACTACAAATTTCACATTTATAAGGTCTTTCTCCAGTGTGAATTCTTATATGAAAATTTAAACTATTTAGTTGAGTAAGCTGCTTACTACAAATTTCACATTTATAAGGTTTTTCACCAGTGTGAACTTTCATATGACTATTTAAATTACATTTTGCATGAAACTGCTTACTACAAATTTCACATTTATAAGGTCTTTCTCCAGAGTGAATTCTTATATGAAAATTTAAACTATTTAGTTGAGTAAACTGCTTACTACCAATTTCACATTTATAAGGTTTTTCACCAGTGTGAACTTTTATATGACTATTTAAATTACTTCTATGACTAAACTGCTTACTACAAATTTCACATTTATAAGGTTTTTCACCACTGAACTTTCATATGACTATTTAAATTACCTAGTTGAGTAAACTGCTTACTACAAATTTCACATTTATAAGATCTTTCTTTAGTGTGAATTCTCATATGAAAATTTAAACTACTTCGGTGAATAAACTGCTTACTACAAATTTCACATTTATAAGGTCTTTCTCCAGTGTAAATTCTTATATGAAAATTTAAACTATTTATCTGAGTAAACTGCTTACTACAAATTTCGCATTTATAAGGTTTTTCACCAGTGTGAACTTTTATATGACTATTTAAATTACTTCGATGACTAAACTGCTTACTACAAATTTCACATTTATAAGGTTTTTCACCACTGAACTTTCATATGACTATTTAAATTACCTAGTTGAGTAAACTGCTTACTACAAATTTCACATTTATAAGGTCTTTCTCCAGTGTGAATTCTCATATGAAAATTTAAACTACTTCGGTGAATAAACTGCTTACTACAAATTTCACATTTATAAGGTTTTTCACCACTGAACTTTCATATGACTATTTAAATTACCTAGTTGAGTAAACTGCTTACTACAAATTTCACATTTATAAGGTCTTTCTCCAGTGTGAATTCTTATATGAAAATTTAAGCTATTTATCTGAGTAAATTGCTTACTACAAATTTCGCATTTATAAGGTTTTTCACCAGTGTGAACTTTTATATGACTATTTAAATTACTTCGATGACTAAACTGCTTACTACAAATTTCACATTTATAAGGTTTTTCACCACTGAACTTTCATATGACTATTTAAATTACCTAGTTGAGTAAACTGCTTACTACAAATTTCACATTTATAAGGTCTTTCTCCAGTGTGAATTCTCATATGAAAATTTAAACTACTTCGGTGAATAAACTGCTTACTACAAATTTCACATTTATAAGGTCTTTCTCCAGTGTGAATTCTTATATGAAAATTTAAACTATTTAGTTAAGTAAACTGCTTACTACAAATTTCACATTTATAAGGTCTTTCTCCAGTGTGAATTCTCATATGAAAATTTAAACTACTTCGGTGAATAAACTGCTTACTACAAATTTCACATTTATAAGGTTTTTCACCACTGAACTTTCATATGACTATTTAAATTACCTAGTTGAGTAAACTGCTTACTACAAATTTCACATTTATAAGGTCTTTCTCCAGTGTGAATTCTCATATGAAAATTTAAACTACTTCGGTGAATAAACTGCTTACTACAAATTTCACATTTATAAGGTTTTTCACCACTGAACTTTCATATGACTATTTAAATTACCTAGTTGAGTAAACTGCTTACTACAAATTTCACATTTATAAGGTCTTTCTCCAGTGTGAATTCTTATATGAAAATTTAAACTATTTATCTGAGTAAACTGCTTACTACAAATTTCGCATTTATAAGGTTTTTCACCAGTGTGAACTTTTATATGACTATTTAAATTACTTCGATGACTAAACTGCTTACTACAAATTTCACATTTATAAGGTTTTTCACCACTGAACTTTCATATGACTATTTAAATTACCTAGTTGAGTAAACTGCTTACTACAAATTTCACATTTATAAGGTCTTTCTTTAGTGTGAATTCTCATATGAAAATTTAAACTACTTCGGTGAATAAACTGCTTAACTACAAATTTCACATTTATAAGGTCTTTCTCCAGTGTGAATTCTTATATGAAAATTTAAACTTTTTATCTGAGTAAACTGCTTACTACAAATTTCGCATTTATAAGGTTTTTCACCAGTGTGAACTTTTATATGACTATTTAAATTACTTCGATGACTAAACTGCTTACTACAAATTTCACATTTATAAGGTTTTTCACCACTGAACTTTCATATGACTATTTAAATTACCTAGTTGAGTAAACTGCTTACTACAAATTTCACATTTATAAGGTCTTTCTCCAGTGTGAATTCTCATATGAAAATTTAAACTACTTCGGTGAATAAACTGCTTACTACAAATTTCACATTTATAAGGTCTTTCTCCAGTGTGAATTCTTATATGAAAATTTAAACTATTTAGTTGAGTAAGCTGCTTACTACAAATTTCACATTTATAAGGTTTTTCACCAGTGTGAACTTTCATATGACTATTTAAATTACATTTTGCATGAAACTGCTTACTACAAATTTCACATTTATAAGGTCTTTCTCCAGAGTGAATTCTTATATGAAAATTTAAACTATTTAGTTGAGTAAACTGCTTACTACAAATTTCACATTTATAAGGTTTTTCACCAGTGTGAACTTTTATATGACTATTTAAATTACCTAGTTGAGTAAACTGCTTACTACAAATTTCACATTTATAAGGTCTTTCTCCAGTGTGAATTCTTATATGAAAATTTAAACTATTTAGTTGAGTAAGCTGCTTACTACAAATTTCACATTTATAAGGTTTTTCACCAGTGTGAACTTTCATATGACTATTTAAATTACATTTTGCATGAAACTGCTTACTACAAATTTCACATTTATAAGGTCTTTCTCCAGAGTGAATTCTTATATGAAAATTTAAACTATTTAGTTGAGTAAGCTGCTTACTACAAATTTCACATTTATAAGGTTTTTCACCAGTGTGAACTTTCATATGACTATTTAAATTACATTTTGCATGAAACTGCTTACTACAAATTTCACATTTATAAGGTCTTTCTCCAGAGTGAATTCTTATATGAAAATTTAAACTATTTAGTTGAGTAAGCTGCTTACTACAAATTTCACATTTATAAGGTTTTTCACCACTGAACTTTCATATGACTATTTAAATTACCTAGTTGAGTAAACTGCTTACTACAAATTTCACATTTATAAGGTCTTTCTCCAGTGTGAATTCTCATATGAAAATTTAAACTACTTCGGTGAATAAACTGCTTACTACAAATTTTACATTTATAAGGTCTTTCTCCAGTGTGAATTCTCATATGAAAATTTAAACTATTTCGCTGATTAAACTGCTTACTACAAATTTCACATTTATAAGGTTTTTCACCAGTGTGAACTTTGATATGACTATTTAAATTACATTTTGCATGAAACTGCTTACTACAAATTTCACATTTATAAGCTTTTTCACCACTGTGTACTGTCATATGTTTATTTAAATTATGTAGGTAAGTAAACTGTTTACTACAAATTTCACATTTATATGATCTTTCACTAGTATAAGTTTTCAAATGTACTTTGAGAGCATTGAATAGTTTGGTAATTTCCGCTGTAATATCTTGTGGAGCACCTAAAATAAAAACCAAATTAAAATAATTTGTTTTTTACCAAAAAGAAAAAGATATACTAGAACAAAAATAAGAGGTATAAAAGAAATACATAAAGTAATTAAAAACCTGTAACAAAATGTTCACTTATAACATTGTAATCAACAATATATTAAATTTAAAAAAAAATCAAATAATTTAAACATTCACAAACGATTACACTACACGGGAAATGTTTCTATGAAAACGATGTTAGGTGGAATTTGTAGCTGAAGCTGTGTCGTTTGAAAAATGTACATGCTTACTCAAAAAGAAGCAGTTTTAAACATTTCAGATCGTTTGTAATGTAAAAGTTTAAATTTAAGGTTTTTTAGGCATATTTCAACAATATGTCAGGAAGCGCTCCTAGAGCAAAACATTGGTATGAACATTAACAGAGAGTTAATTAACAATTAACGATACGCTGATGTCACACTAATAGTAACAGATAACCTAGCAAATTCAGAGTTTTTGATGGAACACATAAACATACATACCAATAAGT
>OU898276.1:86809169-86850343 GCA_918026665.1 Diabrotica balteata
TCCAATATCTTTTCGTCTGATTTCTGTTACTTGTACCACCTGCAAACTTCTTGAAACAATGATCAATAAAATTCTCACTTGGTTCGTTAAACAGTATATTATTCCCGACGCTCAATCCGGCTTCCGACGTAATCGGTCTATTATTGATAACCTTTTTATTTTTTAAACACACATTTTTAAGCAATCTTTAATTAACAAGATGTCGTAGCAACTATATTTAACGTTGAAGGGGCATTTTATTCCATCTCCAGAAAAGCAATCATTGACAAACTCTCCCACTATAATTTAGATGGTAATATTTTCTCATTTGTAAAAAACTATCTAACTGGAAGAATCTTTAAAGTTTTTTCAATGGTAAATTTTTTTATTTTCTTCCTCAAAATTAAGGTGTCCCTTTAGAATCTGCATTAAGTTTAACTCTATTTACCTACCATCAAATTTGTTCAATACGCTGATGACCTAATCATTTACTGCCATGTTAAATCTGTCCCAACCTCATATAAACTTATACAAAGTGCAGTAAATCTACTTCAAAATTGATTTAACGAACTAGGATTATCACTCTCTCAGAGCAAAACCACAGTAATAAAATTTTCCAGAAGGATTTCCACTCTCTTACCCCAAATTTTATTTAACAATTCTCCACTTTCTGTTGTTAATTAATGTAAAATTCTAGGTTTTATGTTTGACTCCAAATTAAATTGAAAGAATAAAATCTCTGAACAAATTGTTTTAAAAGGTTGAACATTAATTAAACCCCTCAGTCATCTTCAATAAGGTGCCGATGAAACTACTTTTAAGTCTAGGCGCTTTTCGCTTTAGTCCTATTGAGAGTATATACCATGAATCTAATGAAGTTTCACCTACCCTAAGACGATAATCTACTCTACTTTCGTATGCTGCATCAACATCCGTAAATCCCTTTAATCCCGGCCATTCCCTAATTGCCGCAATGCCGTCTTCTTCCACCAACAATAAGCAACACCTTATCATAAAACCTATACCTCGATTAATTTCTCCACTATTTAAAAATTTTGACCTTCTGACTAGTTCATTTCCTCTACCTTTACTTCCCCTCTGGGCTAAAGATTTCCCTTCAATATATACCTAACTCACCATTTTTAACAAACTTGAATCTTCTAACCTTCTTATAAAGAAAGCATTTTTAGAAATTAGTTCTCTATACAGATACTTCTAAAGCTACCACTGGTATTGGTTGTGCAGTAACCACTAAAAATGAACTTGTAAGATCATCTCGGTTACACTTAACATGCAATGGTTGCACAGGTATTCACTGACCACCTATTAGTTCAAAACATTCTTGACATATACCAAAATCTCTGTACTTACGATGTAACAGTCTCTCTCATATGGCTGCCTTCTTACACCGTAATTACTGGTAATAAAACAGCAGATCATTTTGCCAAAGAAGCTACCAAACATGGGGTGTTTGGTACAGAATTACAAAACAGAACTTAAATTGTTTTTTTTTACTTTATTGTGCAGAAAGTGGTTATTTTTCAGTTGTGTTAATAATAATATTGTTGTAGGTAATGCTGTATTGGAAAATCTGGAGCTACCCGAGTAAGAAAAATTTCTATGCAGTAAGCATTTTGACCAAAAATATCAAAATGCAAAATATTTACCCGCTACTGCTATACCAAAAAAATATAGTGAGGTAGAAGAGGAAGGTTCGTTAACGACACCACGCGTTTTACATATTCGATAGCAAAACAACCATCAACTAGTGCCAATAATGTTTCGCACAGTGATAATTCTGAACTTGACGATTTTGTTGATGATCTTATAGATATGCCGTTATCACCATTGGTCAAGAAAAAAGATTTCATAATTATCATACACTTTTGTTAAAAGGTCTGACTCAGTGTTTCTCATCTTTATACAGTATTTTTGTGCTAATGGTTGTCTATATAATTCTAATGGGTTTCATTACACTTTTCTAGCATAACTCATACATTACTTATTTTAGTTTATGAAAACAACGTTACAATTAATTTATTAATGTAAGCAAGTTTGTTTGGTTTTTTTACCTTGAATTATTATTGTGTTAATATTGTTAATGTGTAGATATTAGAATTTTGATAAGTGTTATATAACTATTAAAATAATGCGAATTTAATTTTTGCAATATCTATCACTTTGTAATTTAAATTAATGTAAGCAGAAATAGAGAAATGGTGTGTATTTTATAAAATACATAAATAAATAAAATAAAGGCTACTATTTATTAAAGTTTTGTTAATTATTATTCCTTTTATCCCAACACATAGATTAATTTGTCCCCAAATATGTGTTGCCCCTTGTTGTGGCATATCGATCTGTTTATTTGTTTCAAAACCATTCCCATAAATTTACTATATTTTCAATCGTCATTTTAAAGATTAAAAGATTGAAAATTAATTTTCTCAAAACATACATAACACCATTGTTTAAAAAGATTTCCTTTTTTAAACAATGATAAAACTTAAGTCTTGACTAAAAAATAAACCTCCGCATAAGTGTTCTAAGACGATAGCAATCGAGTATATTTCAATTAAATATTTAATCCTTTTCTAACAAATCATAACACCATATTTAATATCTGGTAAACTAATAAAAATTAAAAAAAAAAGGTAGCATTTACCTACTTCATTTAAAAGATTACTGACCGATTTATATTTAGCAAGTCTCAAAGTATAAAAACAATTTGAAATATTCGCTCGAAATAGTCAAGTTATCTTTCATAAGATGCATACAACGATAATACCAATAAGCATTTTATATATTCTTATAATATAGTCTTATAATATATTCTTTACAATCTGGCATCCGTGTACAGGTTCGCATTAGTTATCAGACAGCTGAAAATATAGTCGAGTAGAATCCTGCAAAGAATTAAGTTTCTGTTAATAGTTTTTAAAATTTATGACTAGAGGCCGCCATATGACGGCAGATTAAAAGTCAAACATTTGTTCCATAAGGATTGACTAACTAGTCCTATTTAAACAATGCTATCATCATTGTCACTAATACCTAAATTTATATTTCGTTCAAGCGACTTCTGTCTTAAAGTTGAAGCAACACTATGTATGTGTTTACATATTGTATATATACAATTACAACTAAACGAATGAATACAGAAACCATTTTTCAAAGTAAAACACTTGCACGTCACGATTTATACAAAGTGTACTTGTTTTTAAAATTTCCAGAACATCAACTGTATAGTTTAAATTTTCCTAACACAGCTAATAATAGAAAACCCATACGGAACTGCTCGATTTTTCATAGACGTCAACATGTGTAATAATCAGAAAAATATAATCATCATTATATTGGAAATTTTAGAATTATATTGATTAAATAACCGAAAACATTTATTATTATTAATAATATAAATTTTATGGAATAACTCTTGATGTTCCACAAAATAATAATTTTAATTAAATATATTAGACAATTGTACGCAACTGATACGGAAATATATAAAATATTATTGACAGTTCAGCGGGCGGCAAAAGTGTATAAAGTGTTGCCGCTTTTTTAGAGTAGAAATTTTGTTTATGTTTTGATTTTTTACACAATTTGATCATAAAATAATATATATTAATAAATTGTATTTATAAATACATTTTAAATTTAGATTAATAGCTTTAAGAACTAATTATTGTTTTGTATTGTGATTGTGATATGCCAAAACAAATAAAAGTCTGTAGAAATGTGATAAGCTTTCATATAAGATAGATTATTTTGAACAAGAAATAATGGCGGGACGTTTTTGTTATTAAAGCCATAAAAGAGGTAAGTTTAATTTAGAATATATAATTTTGTATTAAAATGTTTTTTTATGTATTTTAATGAGTTTCAGTAGCCTTAAAACTAAGTGTATTTACTGTTATTTACTGTTAATAGTTTGACAAATAGTTGACATTTTAAAAATTCCTCACTTACTAACTATTGTGATGTTTTGGCAACGCTGTGGGGTTCTGACGACGTAAATCTTAAATGACGTGCAAGCTTTTTATATTAAAAATGCTATGCATAATAATTTAATAAAATAGTTTACCTTGTTACACTTACACCACTATTTAACTTTTGTGCGATGTTGGTTCTTTCTACCTTTGGTATTGACAAATGTTGAATATCAACTTCTTCTTCATGTACCATGTCCTTTCAGAACGTTGGTTACCATCATAGCTATTTTAATTTTATTCACTGCCACCCTAAATAGCATGCTTGTATCTACACCATACCAATCTCGCAAGTTCTTCAACCATGAGGTTCTTCTTCGTCCTGGACTGCGTTTGCCTGCTATTTTTATCAATGAATATCAACGCTATGACCATAATGTGTCCTGACCTGACCTTCAACTGTAGAGAATTCGTACATCTCTCGTTCCATTTTAAAATTATGACAATCCTCTAGGTGCCCTACCTAGATGCCTAATTCTAGTCGTAGCCTAAAAGAAATATTGCATCCCTCTAAACACTTAAACGATGTCACATTTTTATCATAAAATATTATTTGTGCATTTATGCCATGAATTTCCTTTAAATGTCTATTCAGATTACTCTGGCTTGAATAAACTGTTGAACATTCTTTGCACATTACAACCATAATTATCTTCAACCGAAAAAAAACCCACACATAAACGATAAACCAAAAAAATAAAGAATTGATATACTTTGTAATCAAAAATCGTCAGCGCGGTAGGATCTTTTCTATACTATATCTATGGTTATGCTAATCTCTGACTAGCCAACTTGGCAACGTTGGATTCGTCTGCTACATTTAGCCGCTCCTCATTATAAGGACGGCAACACTACCAAGGCATTATTCGTTCTGTGAAACTAAATTGACTAATTAGTTTAAGGCTATCTTCACTGGAACCAAAGGTGAAAAACGTCCAAATAAAACATAAGCCTTTAAAGTGTACCTCGATTTTCTTCGCGGAAATTAGTTATAAATATGTTATATACGCCGTTTCCACACATGGGGCCAACGTTGGCCCCAACAGCGTTCGTCCAATGTGTGTACCGACAAAACTCTGTTGGTGCCAACGTTTTTATGACTTGCTCCAATGTTGGGACTTTTCCGTGGGCTGTCGGTTTTTGCGTACACATCAAAGGGATTGGCGCCAATATTGGTGTTGCCTTTGACGCCGACCATACAGTGGCGCTACAGCAGTGTTCCAATCGACATCTCTATAATTATACAATATGTGCATAATTTAGTTGCTGGGTCTAAAGAGTCCTCGTCTTCTTTCTGTTTCTTTTAAAACGCCTGTACTGACATTTTACAAACTTTTTAGAAAATAAGAATTACTTTATCAAAGAAAGTTTCCATCCATAACGGCATTAAAAAACAAATTTACAACATGTAAAAATCGATCTTAGACCACCTGAGCCACTTGAGTTGTTTTGGATTAACACTCTGATACACGACGATGGTCTATCAGAACGGGGTTTATGCTCAAAAGCTTGTGGACTATCACGGGTTATGTTCCTCTGCATGTGTTACCAGTAGAAAAGAAACATCTCTATGAGAGAAGAGAGCATTTGACAACAGCTATAAAAAAAAGAAGAAAGGGAAAGATGGCAAGAAGAGTGGACAACCAGGAAGATGTTGCCCAGTGGACCAAGATGCTGATCCGAGGTAAGGAACTAGGTCGATTGTTTTAGGGCTTACGTTCATAGGTTCAAAAAGACAGATACAGATAAATGCCTATACTGCGAATATTCCGACATTATTACTTACACAATGCTGGAGTGTAATAGGTGTACAGTGGAGAGAAACAGAATGTATAAAGAAATAGGTATGAACCCTGTTACTGTAAGAGAGATGACGGGAAGTATGGAGGGGGGGAATAGTGTTCACAATTACATCCGAGCAATCATTAAAAAAAAGAAGAAGAAGAGAAACACCAACCGGGCCAACGACAGAGATAATATCTAATTACTATTTTAACGGGAATAAGCCGCAATTGAAGGTTAAAATAAGTTTATTAACGTTTGAATCTTTGATCTTGCACTGATAACTTGTTTATACTCCAACAATTAATAGAAAAAAAGAATAACGTTTGGTACCGAAGTACATGTAGCCTTCATTGACCTAGAAAAGGCGTATAATACAGTTCCAAGACTTAAACTGTGGCAAGCTTTACAACAACCATTAGTCCATATCTTTTAGGAATAATCACAGAAGTATACAGGGATAACACCTGTATACTTAAACCTACAATCGGAAATAGACTATCAGAACCAATAAAAGTATCTAAAGGACTAACACAAGGATGCAGTATGTCACCCTTACTGTTTAATTTATATATTGAGGCAGCCAGGCAAAAGAGAGGGCCGTAGAGGTGTATAAAAAAAAACAAGTTTCATGACCAAGTCATGCTTTGCTCAAGATTCTTATGATCTAGAATTTATGATAAAGCGTCTATACAGGGAATATGTAAAATTGGGGCTATAAGTCAGCATGAAGAAAACAGAATATTTAGTTATCAATTTAGATGCAAGGTTTGAAGTGTTGTGAATGCTACAGAAACGGTCATTGACAGAATAGAAAGACTAGATTCAAGATAGTTTGGACACCATTATTGAAAATGCCTGACGAACGCTGGCCCCAAAAACTTCACAAACAGAAGCCCCTGAAAGAAGAAAAAGAGGTAGACCTCGACGTTTATGGAATGAAGGAATTAGAAGAGCGATGGAATCGAGAGGTTTGGAGGAGGAGCATGCCTTGGACCGGGAGGATTAGCGGAGGAGAACAGGACATTCCAAGGCTTGCACAATTATTAGGGATACCAGATACAATCGAAAGGAACTACAACTTTAAATAACTAACATATTGCATATTGTAGGACTCGAAGGACTGCGCATTTTATTGCGTCGTCTAGAATACCCTAATAGATTTAGTGCTTTAAATTAAATTTAACTGTAATTTAAATTTTTAGAGATTAAAAATTTAGTACATTTGAAATAATTTAATCTATTGTTACGAACATACATTCAGCGTGGCCATGTAACAGTTGCATCTCGAAATGATGCTTCCAGATGCTTCTAGAACAATACTTTTGATATATATATATATATATATATATATATATATATATATATATATATATATATATATACATATATATATATACTTTAATAATCGCGGCAAATCAGGAAGAAATGGAAGACATAATGAGATGTTTGGAGGAGGAAAGCAAAACATATGGACTAAAGCTAAATACGAGTAAAACAAAGATCATGATAGTAGACAGAGCTCGGAATAATCTTCAATACATTAAAGAAATTGGGGGTTTTGAAGTAGTAAATACTTTCATATACCTGGGGTCTCTAATAACAAATGACGGAGGGTGTGAAAGAGAAATACGTAGAAGGTTGACTATTGCTAGAACAGCCATGATGAAACTGATAGCAATTTGGAAAAATTCTAGCATAACAATACACACAAAACTAAGGCTGGTAAGGGCGTTCATTTTTCTTAAAGCCACATGCATCCGAAACATGGACCTTAAAGAAAGCGGATAAAAATAAACTGGACGCTTTTGAAATGTGGGTATACTAGTATTTATACTAGAACAACTTAAAGTAAAGGATAGATTGTTTAAACAAATACAACAGAGATATTTGCAGTATTTTGGACACATTGCTAGAAGAACAGGCACGATGGAAAAAACTGATAGTAGAGGGTAGAGTTGAAAGAAAAAGACCTAGTGGAAGACCTCCAAGCCGTTGGTAGATCAAACAAAAACATTGATTAACCAAGGGTTACATGAAGCCGAACAACTAGCCCAGGACAGAGAAAGATGGAGGGAAATCGTAAAAAAAAACTGTGAAGGCCTGATGGTGTCACCACATCCCAAAAGGGATAAGGACTGAGTTATAAACTTATAAATAAATAAATTTATATAAATTCGAACCGCTCGATTTATTTAAAAACGCTACACTATTATGCAACTCAAAGTACAAATAAAATAGTGCATATGGTGTCTATAGTTGCCGTAAATGAATTAAATCGGGTTAATTTTTCTATGTACACCAGATAAAATGTCACTGAACAGCACTGGTTCCGACTAAATCGAGATGCGCGTACCTATTTTTTTCAAGCAGAGTGTGCATTCTGTTTGTTTATTATCCTGTGCCTGAGTCTTGACGAATTGGTGTGATTCGCTGCTACCGTTACCGTATATCAAACCCGCTATCCGACGTATGGTAACGGAGCCCGTAAACATGAAAATCATTTACGTTTTTCAATTTACCATATTCTCACTTGATAACTCTCTAACATGGCAATAGCGCAAACACAAATTTGACATTTGACGTTTCATTTGCATTGTAGCTAACTTAACTCTTAACTGGAACTTTCTATATACTTTTGCCACAGAATAATTAACAATCAGAATGCCCACTCTTAGATTCCGCCTTTGAAGTTTGTCAGTACATGAAGGCCATGTTTTAGACGGAAACATACACTCGAATTTGAGAAATTTGTGACAAGCTATGACAGAAGTGTAATTTAAATTTTTAGAGATTAATAATATAGAACATTTGAAATAATTTAATCTATTCTTCAACTAAAAGTTAATACACACCAGATAAAATGCTACTGAACAGCGCTGGTTTCGTTTAAAACATGGCTTATTCCGTCTGCGCGAACGAGATGTGCGTACTTATTTTTTCAAGCAGAGTGGGCATTCTGATTGTTTATTATTCTGTGCTTTTGCCATCAAAAAATATAGACTCATATAAATATTACATTCCTCTAAAAACTTTTGGTAATATCGTTGATTAAAGTAATAATAAAAGTAATTATAATATATCTAATATTTTAATCGACGGTAATATGTAATATCAATATGCTTGGACAATGATTAGTTTAGGCTTACTCCATGGGCTTAGAGCACATCCAGAAGTTGATGGAACTCAATCTGAGTGACTTAAAACCCACTCAACTATTCCATCGAATGCAAGCTTTGGCCATGGATAGCATTAGTACGCATGATACTAAAACAAACAAGTATCATGATTAGTACGCAAATTCTCAAAAATTTTTGGTTGGACCCAATCACGACCCAATGACGTATGTTGGACCGCCTACCACCTTCAGGGCCCTGATTCTATTTCATTTCGATGTCGAAATTTAAAAGCGACTACGCCATGACAGTCGCAATCGCTAGCGATTCTCATTCATTTCGATTTTAGTTAAAAGTGGGGACATTTACTTTATCATTTTGACACTGCTCAGAATTTGGGTTGGCCGTCTTGTTTATTGGCTGTACGCTTGTTAAATGTTTGTTTTGTTGACATTTTACGATTTTTGTTTCTTGTTTGAGTTGTTAAATTTTTAGTGGCCATTCTCAATGATTATATTTTGAATTTAAAGAAAATGGATGGATGCTGTTAGTGATGGTGGCACTAAATTGTCTGTGGACCAAAAAGAAATTATGATGGCTTTTGACTTAGTGGTTATATTATATTTTTAAATTTACTGCAGCTTAGTATTGGTATTACTAAAAACAATACATTACCGCTCTAAAAATTCTTGATGAGTTTAAAGATTATTTTATATCTCCAAATAAGAGTATAGAATTAAAATAAATTATTACAACCAAATTATTTATTATTTCTATCTTCCATTAAAGCCTGTTGAATATATTCAAAAATTGTGGTTTCCAATTTAGTTTTAATATTGGGACATTTTATTTCTTTAATTTTTACACCACAGTATATTTTAAAAAATAATCAGTAGCATCTGGCTTGGGGCCCCCAGGTACCGCAGTTCTATTTTTATAGGTGTTAAAATTTCGACCAATTATGTGCCGAATCACATACAATTTCTGTACTTGCCTCAATTTTCGTTGCAACAATCAAACAAAACAACACCGCCTAAACTGAACCTAAGTAACCTAACCTCGCTTCTCCCAGTCCCGCTAGTAATGTCAGATTAATTTCGACTCGAAATTAAATTTCAACCACTTTCTTGAAGTTGAAATTAATTTCGATAAATCGAAATTTAGTGACGTCCTTTGGTTAGTTCAGCTGAAATCCACTAGGCTCGCAAAGTCGCATTTCGACGTCGCCATATTGATTTCAACATGTTTTCAGTCGAAATCTCAGAATCAGGGCCCAGCAGAGGGATCACGAAACTCGATTATCGACTTCAGTCGATCGAGTTAACTCGATAATCGAGAACTTTGTTTCACGAGACTCGATAAATCGACTCGACTCGACCAAAATCTCTCGACAACCCTAAAGGAGTCGAGTTAACAAGTTTTGAAGGTTATTCTAGTATTTGGACGAAATTAAAAATTTGCTTAATATCTAAATTTAAAACTATTACTACTATTAACTTTTTTACTCTGTTTTTTTAATTATATTAATTTAATTTCTAATTAAACATCACAAGTATGCTGCCTATTGTTAGAGAACATTTACTGCAAATTCAAAGAAGGCAAGAAAATCTTGCATTGGTTCGTAAACGTGAACAACTCAGACGAAATCAGGAACCATTTGAACTGCCTGAAAAAAGATTTATAGAGATATTCAGACTCTCTAAGGACTTAGCATCAATACTCATCCAATTTGTAAGTCATCATGTAGCAGAGAGAAAATTAGCTAGAGGAATTACTGTAGAAAGTATGGTTCTTGGTAGTTTACGTTTTTACGCAACAGGGTCATATCAAAGGTGTTTGGGCGAAGAGTTTAATTTTGGTATAGCCCAGAGCACTGTTCATAAGTATGTCCATCTAATAACTGACATTTTAAATGAACATTTTGTTCCTCAGAAAATAACATTTCCTACAAGTCAAGAAGAACGGGATGTTTTAAAAAATGATTTTTTAAGGAAATGGGGACCTTTATCCATTTTTCAACTGGTTTATTAGTATACCCCAAACTGTTAAGCCGGGTAGCAAGAGTTTCCCACTTATTTATTTCTTATAATTATGTTTGGCACTGGGACCCGTAGCTCTTCCAGAAACCATTTCAGGGTTAGACTCAAATGAATCTAATAAAATTTCCCACTGTTTTGGGTTGGTCTAGTTGACATTGTTATTTCAATTTAATTAAATCAACTCAAACAATAACGACAATAATTAACCCTAACCTAAACAAAAACGAAAATTAACGTTTGCACACAGTAAAGTGGCACAGTATAATGTTGTCTATACTGTGATAGTGGTTTGCACGTGTCTTCGGTGCCTACATAAACTGAACAGAAGTTAGGTACAATCGAGAAACTCGATTTTCTATTCGATCGAGGTTCGTGAACAACTCAATAGACTCGATAACGAGTTAAGTCGATTTAGTCGAGTCGAGTTTCGTGATCCGTCTGCAGTTCGAAGCGTTATATACTTCATCTAATTTACTTACCGATGCACGTCATTATCATTGACAGAGATAGAAGTTGACATAGTTGCCAAAGTATAAAAAAATCCTGACTTCATTTTAAATCAAATAGGTCACATAATTATTGCAAAAGTATTACCATATCTTTACAACGACTGTTTAAATTCTCACGTGACATTTTTTAAATAAAACACACTAATTTTGTACTAAAAAGCAGATATTATTAAATAGGCAAAAATATAAAACAAGAGGTTTTCACTTTAAAATTCAAAATAATGTGTTCCGAATAAATGTTCTTCATAAAAACGCTTTATAATGCATTTATACAAATTAAATTAGACATATTATTGTGTATTTCTTTAAGTTAACATTAATAGAAATCTTTAAATATTATTTCTACGCGTATATAATAAAATATGTCTAGTGGCTGTAATGCCAGTGTACTCGGCAAAGTGATTCTAAAAGAACACACCTACCGCCTAAATATTTCGTGTTGGTATCATGTGACGTCAGGGGCTATGACGCCGATGACGTGCATCGGTATGTAAATTAGATGAAGTATATCTATTCTTGATGGAGACTTAGAAGAACTTGCTAAGAAAGCAATGGTTGTTACCGAAAAGCTCTACCTTAGACAAAACAGTGGCTGCATTGAGTGACCAAGTGAATGCTTTATCCAACAGATTAACTGTAGCTGAAGAAGGGCAACAAATTCAAATGGTCAAGAGTACCAAGTCATCATCTGACGAACAGTGTTATTACCATCGAAGATTTAGTGCACACGAAAAGAAATGTATACCACCCTGCAATTTTACAAAAAACGATCAAAGGGCGCAGTAATGGCGGCAACCGCAGCCCCTCGCATACCACTCCGCCTCTTCATTACCGATAGTGCTCTCCAACTTCAGTTTCTTATTGATACAGGGGCAGACGTAAGTGTGCTTCCACGTAAAATCTGCACTGCGACTCAGGTCAGCACTGTATGCCTGTATTCTGCCACCGGATCGTGCATCCAAACATATGGTCAGAAACAGCTCACACTAAACCTTGGTCTAGGCCAACCTGTAACATGGACATTTATAGTCGCAGATGTCACCAAACCTATACTAGGAGCCGATTTTCTGACGTAGCTCCTTTAGTGTAGACATGAGCAACAAACGACTAGTAAGTCAAAGTATGTCAAGTGTGTCTCGTCGTGTTAGGGTGACATAAGTAGGCTTATCCACTGCCCATCCTTATGATCGTCCAACTGTTGCTATACCAGAGGATACTGAAAGAGTCCAGCACTATATTGAGACTCGAAGAACACCAATTTTCTCTAAACCACGAAGACTTCCACCAGACCGTCTTCAAGCTGTACGAGGAGAATTCAACGTGCTGATGCGGGCAGGCATCTTGGGTCAGTCCGCTTCACTTAGTTCAGAAGTCGAATAGACGATGGCGTGCCTGTGGAGATTTCCGTCGTTTAAATGCCATGACGAAACCAGATCGCTACCCGATACCGCGCATACAGGATTTTGCTAACCAGCTACATGGTAAGAAAATTTTCTCTTGCATCGATTTGGTACGTGCTTTTTACCAAATTCCAGTCCATCCAAAGGATGTCCAAAAGACGGCTGTAATAACCCTCTTTAGGCTGTACGAGTTCCTCCGAATGCCGTTCGGTTTGTGAAACGCTGCCCACACGTTCCAGAGATACCTCGATCACCTTTTTCGAGAATGCTCTTATGTGTCTGTATACATTGACGATATTTTGGTTGCCTCGGAGACTGAGCATGAGCAATACCTGGCATCAGTACTTTGGATTCTGGAAGCAAATGGACTCCAAATCAACAAGGATAAATTCCGTAAACGTGAAGTAAACTTTTTGGGTGCCACAGTATCCCCAACTAGCGTTCGTCCATTGCCGGCTAAGGTTAGCGCGATTCGCAAGTTTCCACAACCTACGACCCATGGACAGCTACGACGATTTATGGGTATGCTCAATTTCTACAGACGTTGGTTACCTAATGCTGCCATTCAGATCTATTCTGTAACTTTTGACAAATCGAATAGAAATCACCAAGTCGAATCGTAATTACTCGAAATCGGAATGTTTGATATCTATCGCGTCGTTTTTGTGTTTGGATTGGCATTCTGTAACTCACATCGTAATCGGTGTAAATCGAAAACGTCAACTTCTACTTGACGCGCTCAGAAGTTGGTGGCAACACCGCATTGAAACGCGAAAGAAGTGTTCTGTGACGTTAAGTTACTGGAAAGGCTAGTGCTCGCGAGAAATTCATCAAAAAAGAAGATTATATTTCACGTCAAGTAGTTTTGACATGTTTTGGTTAAGTTTGAAAAGTTTGTGGCAGATTGACAGTTAATCTCCAGCCACACATGGGTTGACTGTGCTACCGAAGTGAGGGAACGTCGACGGAGAAAAGAAGAGGAGAGGCGGGTCAGCTGATGTCTGCCAGAAACACGAATATCATCACACTACGAGGCAACAACGAAAAGAACTCTTACAGTTTTCTTACTTGTTTTTAGTATGTAGTTATTGTTAATAAAGCAATAAAACAGTTTAAAGTGTGCCCAGACTACCTTGCTCCCCGCAAACAGGCCACATTGGTGACCCCGAGAAAAAAAAACTGTAAGTAAGTTTTATACACAAAGATGACAAACTCTGACCAAACAATGCCAAATATAAATATTACACCGTGCGAAGGCGATGACCATTCGTTAATTGCACGGGTAGGCATCAAAGCGCCAGAATTTTGGCGCACTGAACCAGAACTATGGTTTCTCCGACTGGAAGCTCAGTTTCGACAAGCCAAAATCACAACTGACAACTGTAAATTCGACCATACTGTTGCTAGTTTAAACAGTGAAGTACTTATAGAAGTAGCAGACATAGTAAAGAATCCCACTGCTGGCAATGCTTATATACAACTAAAAGCTCGACTTCTAGACAGGTATGGCACCAGCTCAGATGAAAAGATCCACAAGTTGATGGAACTCACTCTGGGTGACTTAAAACCCACTCAACTACTCCATCGAATGCAAGCTTTGGCCATGGATAGCATTAGTACGCAAGTTCTCAAAAATTTTTGGTTGGACCGCCTACCACCTTCAGTTCGAAGCGTTATATCTATTCTTGATGGAGACCTAGAAGAACTTGCTAAGAAAGCCGATACGTACCTCCGGTGTTCCAGTTTTCCAGCCATGGTTGTTACCGAAAACTCTACCTTAGACAAAACAGTGGCTGCATTGAGTGACCAAGTGAATGCTTTATCCAACAGATTAACTGTAGCTGAAGAAGGTCAACAGATTCAAATGGTCAAGACTACCAAGTCATCATCTGACGAAAAGTGTTACTACCATCGAAGATTTGGTGCACATGCAAAGAAATGTAGACCACCCTGCAATTTTACAAAAAACGATCAAAGGGCGCAGTAATGGCGGCAACCGCAGCCCCTCACATACCACGCCGCCTCTTCATTACCGATAGTGCTCTCCAACTTCAATTTCTTATTGATACAGGGGCAGACCTAAGTGTGCTTCCACGTAAAATCTGCACTGCGACTCAAGCCAGCACTGTATGCCTGTATTCTGCCACCGGATCGTGCATACAAACATATGGTCAGAAACAGCTTACACTAAATCTTGGTCTAGGCCAACCTGTAACATGGACATTTATAGTCGCAGATGTCACCACACCCATACTAGGAGCCGATTTTCTGACGTACCATGGCATTAGTGTAGACATGAGAAACAAACGACTAGTAAGTCCAAGTATGTCAAGCAGTATTACCTGTGTGTCTCGTTGTGTTAGGGTGCCAGAAGTAGGCTTATCCACTGCCCATCCTTATGATCGTCCAACTGCTGCTATACCAGAGGATACTGAAAGAGTCCAGCACTATATTGAGACTCGAGGAACACCAGTTTTCTCTAAACCACGAAGACTTCCACCAGACCGTCTTCAAGCTGCACGAGCAGAATTCAACGAGCTCATGCGAACAGGCATTATCCGACCATCAAAGTCATCTTGGGCCAGTCCACTTCACTTAGTTCAGAAGTCCAATGGACGATGGCGTGCCTGTGGAGATTTCCGCCGTTTAAATGCCATGACGAAACCAGATCGCTACCCGATACCACACATCCAGGATTTTGCTAACCAGCTACATGGTAAGAAAATTTTCTCTTGCATCGATTTGGTACGTGCTTTTTACCAAATTCCAGTCCACCCGAAGGATGTCCAAAAGACGGCTGTAATAACCCCTTTTGGGCTGTACGAGTTCCTCCGAATGCCTTTCGGTTTGCGAAATGCTGCCCAGACGTTCCAGAGATACCTCGATCACCTTTTTCGAGAATGCTCATATGTGTATGTATACATTGACGATATTTTGGTTGCCTCGGAGACTGAGACCGAGCATGAGCAACACCTGGCATCAGTACTCCGGATTCTGGAAACAAATGGACTCCAAATCAACAAGGATAAATCAAAATTCCGTAAACGTGAAGTAAACTTCTTGGGTGCCACGGTATCCCCAACTGGCGTTCGCCCATTGCCGGCTAAAGTTAGCGCGATTCGCAAGTTTCCACAACCTACGACCTATCGACAGCTACGACGATTTATGGGTATGCTCAATTTCTACAGACGTTGGTTACCTAATGCTGCCAATGAGCTAATGCCACTAACGGAGTTATTGTCTCAGCAAAAGAAAAAGCAGCATGAACTAACATTAACACCAGCAGCCGCAGCAGCTTTCACCAAGGTCAAAGAACTCTTAGCCTCGTCGACTGAATTGGTCTTTCCAGCACCAAATGCCCAATTAAACATGTCTGTTGATGCCTCAGATGCTGCCATCGGCGGTGTTTTGCAACAGCTTATAGGTGAACACCTACAGCCCATCGCTTTCTTCTCTCGAAAGCTTTCTACGACGGAGCGAAACTATAGCACTTATGACCGAGAGTTGCTTGCCATATTCAGTGGCATACATCACTTCCGCCATTTTCTTGAGGGCATGCCGTTTACCATTTATACTGATCACAAGCCTTTAACGTTTGCCTTCCAACAGCGACATGAGCGGCAGTCTCCACGACAGATACGTCAACTAGAATTTATTGGCCAATTCTCGACCGATATTCGACACATACAGGGCACAGCCAATATCGTTGCCGATTGTCTCTCACGACCTGAAGTAGACGCTATCACAACACCCATTACCATTGACTATGACCGGCTATCCGAAGCTCAGACTACAGATGAGGGTCTTCAACAGACTCTGAACGATCCTGCCAGTTCCTTACAACTTCAACGCATAGTTCTACCAGATAGCCAGCGACCTATTTATTGTTCAGTCCAAGATGGACGTATACGAGTTTATGTGCCAGCTGTGTTCCAAAGAGATGTTTTCCTAAAGTTCCACACGCAGTCCCACCCAGGGCATGCTGCTACATTACGAATGATTGCTGAACGTTTTGTATGACATAACATGAATCGCCAAGTCAAGCAGTGGTCACGAGAGTGCATCCAATGCCAACGTGCCAAAATTGGACGTCACACCTTTACACCTGTGACACCTCTAGGAATGCCAGACGATAGATTCGCACACATACACATAGACATTGTGGGCCCACTTCCAGCAAATCAGAACTTTCGATATCTGCTCACAATCATCGACCGTTTCACAAGATGGCCAGAGGCCATACCTATCTTGGAGATTACAACCGAAGTTGTCGCACAGAAGCTCCTTGAGGGATGGATATCCAGGTTTGGCGTGCCAGCAACCATAACAACGGACCGAGGTAGGCAATTTGAGAGCCAGTTGTTCCGCCAGCTCAATGGATTGCTAGGTGTACAACATATTAAAACCACTGCCTACCACCCACAATCAAACGGATGTATTGAACGTTTCCACCGAACGCTCAAGGCTGCTCTCATCGCCGCGGATACAGTATCGTGGGTTGAAGCGCTCCCTCTGGTCATGCTAAGCCTTCGAAACACTTTCAAACAAGACATTGCATGTACAGCCTCCGAGTTAGTGTATGGTACCCCAATGAGTCTCCCTGGACAGCTTCTTGTCCCTAGTGCTGCTACACCCGACGAGCATAGTTTTGTCCAACGACTACGTGAGACCATGGGAGCATTGCGTCCTGTACCGACGAGCAACCACTCAGCCCGTACTGCCTTTATCCATCCGGATCTACAGACTACGAGTCATGTGTTTGTGCGGACCGATAAAGTGAAGCCTCCTCTTACACCTCCTTATACCGGCCCCTTTAGAGTGTTAGAACGAAGTGATAAGTTTTTAACTGTGGATGTCCAAAATGTTCCTCAGCGAATTTCCATGGACCGACTCAAACCAGCATATATTCCAGCGGCCCAACAGGTGCAGGAAGAACATGCATATGCCAACCGTCTGATGAGCAACACAGGTCAACATAGCCGTTCGAAACCAGCAAGTTCCTCACTGGAGGGGAGCCCTGTGGCAGATTGACAGTTAATCTCCAGCCACACATGGGTTGACTGTGCTACCGAAGTGAGGGAACGTCGACGGAGAAAAGAAGAGGAGAGGGGGTCAGCTGATGTCTGCCAGAACACGAATATCATCACACTACGAGGCAACAACGAAAAGAACTCTTACAGTTTTCTTACTTGTTTTTAGTATGTAGTTATTGTTAATAAAGCAATAAAACAGTTTAAAGTGTGCCCAGACTACCTTGCTCCCCGCAAACAGGCCACAAGTTCGTTACAAGAATACAAAATGGCAAGAGGGACAGCAAAGAAAAAGACATTTGCTGAGCAGTTAAATTATTTAGTAAACTTTATCTAAATAAATAACACCACAGACTAAAAAATGAAGTAGCTACAAAAATTAATCAACCGCTAATTACATCAAAAAGTCAACAAATAAATGTCAAAACAACCAATGCGCAAGCTTCAAGACCAATTTCGATGTCGAAATTTGATCTCGACAGAGCTTGTCTAGTCGAAATCAATTTCTACACAACATTCCGATAGTAGAGGTCGAGATGAGTTACAGAATACCGATTCTTACAAATTCCGATCCGACTTGCTGACCTCTACTCGATTTGACTCATTTCTATTCGATTTGTAGTTACAGAATAGGGCTGAATGAGCTAATGCCACTAACGGAATTCTTGTCCCAGCAAAAGACAAAGCAGCAAGAACTAACATTAAACACCAGCAGCCGCAGCAGTTTTTACCAAGGTCAAAGAACTCTTGGCTGCGTCGACTGAATTGGTATTTCCAGCACTAAATGCCCAATTGAACATGTCAGTTAATACCTCAGATTCTGCCATCGGCGGTGTTTTGCAACAGCTTATAGGTGAACAGCTACAGCCCATAGTGTTTCTCTCGAAAGCTTCTAGGACGGAGCGAAACTACAGCACTTATGATCGAGAGTTGCTTGCCATATTCAGTGGCATACATCACTTCCGCCATTTTCTTAAGGGCATGCCATTTACCATTTATACTGATCACAAGCCTTTAACGTTTGTCTTCTAACAGCGACATGAGCGGCAGTCTCCACGACAGATACGTCAACTAGAATTTATTGGCCAATTCTCGACCGATATTCGACATATACAGGGCACAGCCAATATCGTTGCCGATTGTCTCTCACGACCAGAAGTAGACACTATCACAACACCCACTACCAATAATTATGACCGGCTATCCCAAGCTCAGACTACAGATGAGGGTCTTCAACAGACCCTGAACGATCCTGCCAGTTCCTTACAACTTCAACGCATAGTTGGCAATTTGAGACAACCATAACAACGGACCGAGGTAGGCAATTTGAGAGCCAGTGGTTTCGCCAGCTTAATGGATTGCTAGGTGTACAACATATTAAAACCACTGCCTACCACCCACAATCAAACGGATGTATTGAACGTTTCCACCGAACGCTCAAGGTTGCTCTCATCGCCGCGGACACAGTATCGTGGGTTGAAGCGCTCTCTCTGGTCATACTAAGCCTTCGAAACACTTTCAAACAAGACATTGCATGTACAGCCTCCGAGTTAGTGTATAGTACCCCAGTGAGACTCCCTGGACAGCTGCTTGTCCCTAGTGCTGCTACATCTGACGAGCATAGTTTTGTCCAACGACTACGTAAGACCATGGGAGCATTGCGTCCTGTACCGACGAGCAACCACTCAGCCCGTACTGCCTTTGTCCATTCGGATCTACAGACTATGTGTGTATGTATGACAATGTGCGTAAGAGTCATGTGTTTGTGCGGACCGATAAAGTGAAGCCTCCTCTTACACCTACCTATACCGGCCCGTTTATATTGTTAGAACGAAGTGATAAGTTTTTAACTGTGGATGTCCAAAATGTTCCTCAGCGAATTTCCATGGACCGACTCAAACCAGCATATATTCCAGCTGCCTAACAGGTGCAGGAAGAACATGCATATGCCAACCTGATGAGCAACACAGGTCAACATAGACATTCGAAACCAGCAGGTGACTCACTGGAGGGGAGCCCTGTGGCAGATTGATAGTTAACCTCCAGCCCACAGCCACACACGGGTTGACTGTGCTATCGAAGTGAGGGAACGTCGACAGAGAAAAGAAGAGGAGATCAGAGCCAGCTGGTCAGCTGCTCAACAACAACGAAAAGAACTCGTTAACAGTTTTCTTACTTGTTTTTAGTATGTAGTTTATTGTTAATAAATCAATAAACAGTTTAAAGTGTGCCCAGACCACCCCAGACTACCCTACCGTGCTCCCCGCAAACAGGCCCACCCTAAACCAAGGGGGCATTTCGCAATTGCGGGCACTCTAACCTAACCAAGCATTTATATGACATTTAACGTTGGCTTAAATGGTGTCAGAGTTGCCAAGTCTCCAGTTTTTTCATACTCTCACATAATATTATACAAATGTTGATTAAAGTGATATATAAAAATTAATAGTATAGATTTTAGTTAAATTAAAGATGATAATCAAATGCATATACAATAAAATTAATTAAAATTATATAAAAAAATTAATAGTACTAATTAAATTACCGTATATAATAGAAATGCATTGAAATTATATAAAAATTCAAAGATTTTAGTTAAATTAAAGATAATAATCAAATGCATATACAATACAACTGATTAAAATGATATAAAAAATTTATAGTAATAATTAAATTACCGTATATAATAGAAATGCTTTATAATTACAATTTCGTAAAAGTACTTATATTTTAAACCTTCATATACATTTTACAAAAAAAATACGGCAAGTTTTATGCTTATTTAAAATTTGTAGCTTCTCATAACACAAATTATTATTTCGTAAAAGTAAATTTATATTTGTAGCATTCATATACATATTTTACTAAAATAAATACGGCAACACTGTGACGCAGTGCCTTGAGGAAAATATATTTGGTTAGGTTAGAGTGCCCGCAATTGAGAAATGCCCAACCAAGGAATATAGACTGTTTGCCTAAACTAATTACAGTATTTAATGTATTTATGAGTGTTGACCTTTTTTATCAGCATTGATTATAGTAAAAAATATACTTTTTGAATAATTTCCAATATTTCAGTTTATTTGTTAGCTATGGAATTGAAAGTTGAAACTAAGGAAGAGTTTGTGGAATATAAGGAAAGATGTGTAAGGAGTCAGTTGTACACTTCAACATGTATTGGAGGTTTGAAGAATGAACCAGGAAATACATCAGGTAAGACAAGAAATAAAAATTAGTGAACTTGACTGACTTAGTTTGTGTTTATTAGCAATGGAAGTAAAACCTGAAATTAAGGAAGAATTTGTTCAAGATGACCAAGAATATGTAGAGAGTCAGTTATTTACATCCATAGATATTAGAGAATTGAAGAGTGAAATAGATGAAGATAACTCAGGTGAGAGAATTTCAATTGATTTTGTTTCAATTCCTAATTAATGCATGGTTGTCATACTTAAATCCTCAGTTCTTGAAATTTTACAGGAGAGCAAAAACAATTAATTATTTCCTAACATAGTTTCTATGTTAGTTACATAGTATCAAAGAATATAGACTCATTAGTAGTATAATTCCAATTTTTGTATCAATATTTTACTTGTTACAACTAGGTTAGAGTAACAGGAAAAACATTTATTAAAAGAAAACAACATAAAAATGGCGTTTTGATTCGAAATAATACAGTTTTCATGTAAAACTTTATTATACCTAATTGTCGTATCTTTTACACATTAGAATAAACTCATGAACACATTTTAACGACTTAAAATGTGTTATTAGTAAAATAAAAAGTAGCAAAAGGATGTAACTAACATCCAAACTCAAAAAAAACCTGAAACAAAGAGAAATTAAAAAAAATATTAATAAACTTAGTGTACATACTTAGTAATTCATTTTCAAGAATATATTATTGAGAATAACATCAGTCTCTTTTTCTTTTTGAGCTAATACTTCTTCTAAATTCAAGCACAGTCACATTTGGGAAATAATTTCCTTTTTTATCAGATGTGTTATACTTTAGGCATAAGCTACATTGATCCTTCTTCAGAACAGAAAACAAAATATTAAATTAGGAATTAAAAATGTCTGAGTACATGTGATAATTAACAGATGGTTTTGCCTCAAACGCCATTTTTTAAATGGTTACTTTTTTATGTTTATGGTGCTTACTTCTAGCATTGTGTTTTTCTTGTGTTTAATTTTCTTGAATTTTGCACATGAGTATATTCCTTGATTTTGATGTTTAGGACTTTTGTGGTAAGCTTAAGTGCGGTGTTCAGTAGATTTATACCTCCATAATTGTTGGGCTCGTCTTTGTTCTTTATCTCTTTTCTTGAACATTGGTATTATTATGCTGTTTCTCCATGCGTCTGGTATCTTGCAGTGCAATATTAGTTTTTGTATAAGTTTTGTCATCTCTAGGGTTATACTTTCCTCATGTTTTAGAAGCTTGTTAAACAACTTTAGCAGATGAACAACAAGGATTTAGATCCGGAATGATAATGCGTAGACGCCGTATTTGTACTAAGACAAATCACAGAAAAGGCCATCGAGTACAATAAACCAGCATATCTATGTTTTATAGACCTAACAAAGGCTTTCGATCGCATCCAGGTCGAAGACGTCTTCATCATCAATTAGCCTATATTTGTCCACTGCTGAACATAGGCCTCCCGTAAAATTTTCCACCTATTTCTATCTTGAGCTTCTTGCATTCATTTTGTGCTGATGCGCTTGATATCATCCGTCCATCTAGTCGGTGGTCGTCCTCTGCTTCGATATGCCTCTTGCCTTGGTCGCCATTCCAGAATCTTTCTGGTCCATCTATCATCCGTTAATCTGGCAACATGTCCGGCCCAAGCCCTTTATCCATGGCTATTTTTTCAACTGCATCTGTGACTCCTGTTCTTCTTCTTATTTCTAGGTTTGGTACTTTATCTCTGATGGTAATACCTAATATTAATCTTTCCATAGCGTGTTGTGTAACTCTTATTTTATCTATTGTTATTTTTGTCATGAGTCAATGTTTCTGCACCATATTTAGGAACCAGTAAAATGCACTGGTTAAAAACCTTCCTTTTTAAACAAACTGGCATAATAGACTTGAAAATGTTATTCAATCTACCAAAGGCAGAACCATGTGAGACCTATCCTTTGTATTTCAGTTGTCTGATTATCTCGGCCTAAGTGAATCTCATGCCCTAGATATTTGTAAGCTGTTACTTGGTTGATGCTATCTCTCTCAATCAGAATTTTATCGCTAACTACAAGGTTGGTTATAAATTTTGTCTTTGAGGTGTTAATTTTAAGACTAATTGTTTTTGACACTATAGAGCGGGTGCAGCATTTTTGTAGCTTTATCAACTCTATCAGATATTAAAACTAAGTCATCGGCAAATCTTAGGTGGTTCAGATCTTCCCCATTTATATTAGTTCCCATATTATCCTCTCATTCCATTTGCTTGAACATATGTTCAAGAACAGCTGGAAAAAATTTAGGAGAGATAGTATCACCCTGTCTAATTCCACGTTCTATTCGAAACTTCTTGATATCTTTATGAAGGCGGAGACAAGCTCTACCAGTTTCATAAATACTTTTAATCAAGGCGATAAATCGGTAGTCAATGCGGCAGTCAGCCAATGCTTGAAGCATGTTATGATGATCTATAGTATCGAATGCCTTTTCATAATCTACAAATATAAGAAAGATAGGCTTGTTATATTCTGTATACTTTTCTATTAGCATTTTTATAACTTGTAGAAAATCATTTGTTCTGTATCTGGAGCGGAACCCAGCCTGTTCACAAGGTTGGTAACTATCCAGTTTGTTCACAAGACATTTTCTTATTATTTTCATAAATAGTTTGTATGTATGGGAGAGTAAACTAATAGGTCTGTAGTTCTTTAGGTCTGAAATGCCTCCTTTTTGTTCATTATGGTTATTATTACATTATGCCACTGGGAGGGGGTTACAGCTCTTGTCAAACAAGCATTGAACATCTTATTCAACATTTACTAACGTTCCTCCTCGTTCTTTGATTTGTTCAATGACTATCCCATCTTCTCCAGGTGATATATTGTTTTTCATCTCCAATTTTTAAAATATCTTTCTTATTTGTTGTAGTTTCTCCTTTTTATTTACAAGTTTACAAATATTTTTCGATCCTTCAGTCATTTGTCGGCGCAGAACCTTTAAACTTTTATTTTTATCAATGGCTTGAGTTATGTATTCAGTGTTGTAATTTCTGACATCTTTTCGAATGGATTTTGTGATATCTTTGTTTAACTGTCTAAGTGTTACAAAATTATCTGTGTGTTATTATTATTATTATTTGTCTTTCAATTCTCTTCTTTTGTTTATAAGATCTTTAGTACTTAGCTTGAGTGTGTTTATCCATCTTGTTTTTTCCTTTTTCCTTATATTTTCTATGAGCGTTTCGAATCGCACTATTTATTTGCATGTTTGTCACCTCTATATCTAATGCATTTTCATTTAGATGTTCTACTTCTGTCAGTTCTAAACTTAAGAGACTCTGGTAAGCTACTCTATCTTCTATCAATTTCCATTTATTAGAATGCCTCTCTGTTATCATTGCTGTCCTCTCTCGTCCAATGTTGATTATTATTTTTGCTCTAACCAACCGATGGTCACTCCCAACAGTGATTTTATTAATTACTGTAACATCTTGGACAATATTTTTTCTGTTTGTGATGATGAAATCAATTTCTTTTTTTTTTGAAAGTCGTCTTTCACCTACTGTATAAAAGAAGAATATCAATCAATATTATACAAACCATTGAAAACATCTACTTACATAATCGAATACAGGCCAAGATAAATGGAAAACTAAAACAGTGTCTACCAATACAAAGCAGAGTCAGACAGGGTGACTCGTTAAGCCCACTTGTCATTAATATAATAATAAACGAACTAATACAAGCAGTACGTAAAGGTAAGGGTTACAGAATGGGGAAGAAAGAAATCCAAATATTATGTTATGCAGACGACGCCGCATTAATCGCCGAGACGGAAGGCGAGCTCCAAAGATTAACACACATCTTCAATACAACAGCCAAGAAATAGAATATAATAATATCAGCAGAAAAAAACCAAATGTATGACAACATCTAAATACCCACTACGATGTAAAATCGAAGTCGATGGGAAAATAATAAAGCAGGAAGTCAGGTTTAGATATCCGGGAATAGATATAACTAGTTACGAAGATGTTGAAGAAGTAGTAAAACAAAAAGCAAGTAAACCGGCGGGATCTTTTATGCCTGGTTGCACCAACAGATCTTAAGCTACAGCTTAGCCCAGCTCCGCTTATAGCTAGGGCCGCCTTAACTCGTGCCTATTTCTCACTTACGTTGCACCATAATTTTCGATTCTTATCTAAGCACGTCTTAACTAAGACGAAATTTAAGATGCAATTCACATGGCAACCATGTATCTTGTCAATTGTACATTATTGAGTGACGCTTTAGGTTTATTTAGTCCCGCGCAATTTTCGTTTCAGCATCTACAAAATTTTCAATTTAATTTAATTTTAAAAATGGACAAAAAGAGAATTAATTGTACTCCTGACGAAAAAAATTTACTTGTTCATCTACTACAGGTAAACAAACATATAATAGAAAATAAATCCACTAATGCTGTGAGCAATAGGGAAAAGGATGAAGCTTGGAATCATATCACAATGCAATTTAACGAAAAGGTAAGTTCTAATATATGATTTGATATGTAATAAGTGTCAAATTTGATATGTCATAAGTCTAACAACTTAATTAATATATTTCCCATTTATTGTAAACTCATTTGACCTAACGGAATTATCACTAAAAATAAAAGTCGAAGTTATTCTAATAGAAGTTAGCCTTGAGAAAATTTTATGTTAAATTTGCATCATATATTAATTGTAATAAGAAATAATAGTGTAACTCGATAATTGTATTGTAATGTATTTTTAGCTAACAAATGTTCACCGAGAGGAACCTTCCTTGAGGAAGCAGTGGTCAAATATTAAGCAGGACCTAAGAAAGAAGGCTGCAGAATCACGACGGCAGTTATATAAGACGGGAGGGGACCTTCAGCTCCAGAGGCAAAAGATATAGACGAGACAATCATTTTAGAAGTGGTTAATACTAAAACAATATCTGGTCTTGACAATCAGAACGACTGTGACGCTTTGTCTCAATGTATGTACAAGTTTATTAATCAATAATAAAAGTAATTATGAAATTATGTTAAAAATGGTATAATAAAGTATTGTAAAAAAATTTCAGCATCTACAAACACATATATGGCAAGTGACAATGACCCAGACTATAACTAAAACCATAATATAAGTGATGTGGAAGAACATGTGGTAGAAGAACGCAATGTAGAAGACAGCAATATTCAGAAGAGAAGGGCAAACCGGCAGTGGGTTCAAAAAATGAGACCAGTAAAAAGGAATTCTGCTGTAGAAGAGGCTAAAGTTAAAGTTTTAAAAATACAGGCAGATATGCTTAGAGAAGAAATGTTGAATAAGCGAAAACTATTTCAACTAGAATATGAACATAAAGAAAAAAATGTATAAGGTAGAAAGACAACTCACAGAAAAGAAATTAAAACAGTCTTAAGATTTTTTTTATGTTCATATGCTAATTTAAATAAGTATATTTTTTGAATGCTGTGTCATACGTTAATAACAAAAAGTCATTAAGGATACATTACAGTAATTGACCATTTAGTTTTCTTGTACCTTTTTCTGGAAAAGATCACCACCTATCTCAATCAACCAGTAGCATAATCTACATTATAAGGGTTTTGCTATATTATATGGCTGATTTGGTGGTTGTTGACCTTTTCTGACAAAAATGCAACAATCTTTAAACAGTGGCAAAGTTGTCATTTACTGAAATGTGTACTTAATGAGTTTTTCTTTATGACGATAAACTATGATATCAGGTGATATCATAGTTTTTTTTCTGAATTTAAATATCGATTATATCTTAAGTAGTAACTCTCCTTGTGTTATTTATTTAAGAGTGTGACAGATACAGGTGAAAATAAAAAAAATTAAATTTTATTTTATTTTATTTATTTGATACACAGGATAACCCCATTAACAGTTTAAATTACAATATACAATATCAGTTAGGATTTAAAACTTAAAATTACATATAATATAAAATCAATATTAAAAAGTTAAAAAAAAACAAGACTAAAAATTTTACAGTCTAAAAAAAACAAAGTATAACAAGAAGAAAATTCAACAATTCCAAATCGAAGATAAACTTACAAAGTTATATTGAAAATATCAAAATCGCGATCATTTAATAGCCCCATGTATCTATCCAATGGGTTGTGAATACCATAGGTTGTTCTGTGGAAAGAAATATTGAAAACATTGTGGTACTGTAGAGCTTGATGGGGAACATTAAAGTTAATCTGGCTTAACAGTTTTGGACAATCAATAAATCCTTGTATGATCTTATATATAAATATAGCTCCTGACATGTCACTACGGTTCTTGAGTGAGGGTAAAGATAATTGTTGTTTAATACAGAAATAATCATGATTTTCAATAGAAGTGTGAATTTGGTTAGCATAATATCTCAAAAATTTATGCTAGACTCTTTCTATGGTATCAATATTGTACTGAAAATAGTGTGACCAAATAACTGGACAGTATTCCAAAATAGTTCTAACTAAGCAACAATACACTAATCTTGTTGAATTAATGGAGAAATACTTGCAATTCCTAGTAACGAAACCAAGAAGTTTAGATGCCTTTATTGAAATAGAATTTATGTGGTCACAGAAAGTAAGCTTCTCATCAAAAATAACACCCAAATCCGAATAGAAGAAACCTAATTCAGTGGCTGAATATTAGTAGTATAGCTTGTTCCAATTCTATCGACTTTACGAGAAAAACCTATAAAACAACATTTCTTTACATTTAAGTGGAGTTTGTTCTGATTGCAACCAAATTTGTAGTCTGTCTAAGTAATTTTGTAGCAAGGCTTGATCTTTTAAACTGTCTATAACTTTCCAAAATTTCAAGTCATCTGCCAACATTAGACATTTGCTATTTAGGAAACAGGAAGTGATGTCGTTAACGAAGATATTAAAAAGAAGTGGAGAAGTGTGGCCTCCTTGAGGAACTCCAGATGTTACTGTGATACTATCAGATACATGATAACCTATCTTGACTCTTTGACTTCTCCCAGATGTAGCATTTTTAATCCATTCAACAAACCTGACATGAAAGCCTACATTAATTAATTTGCCCAAAAGTATTTGGTGATTTACACAATCAAATGCCTTGGAAAAATTTGTGTATATTGCATCTACCTGTTTACGGTCTTCCATATGAGATAATATATCAGATTGATAGCCCACCAAATTTGTTGCAGTGGATTTTTTGCTATGAAAAACCATGTTGCGATTGAGATATTAAGCCTTTACATAACCAAGAAAGTTGCTTTGCTATAAGACTGTCGAAGAGCTTAAGGATTGCAGATTGTATACAATGCTATGATAATTTTAAATATTGTCTTTCTGACTATTTTTGAATATAGGAACAACATAACTTCCTTTCATAAAGAAGGAAACACAGAGGTCTCTAGAGATCTATTAAACAATACAACAAATGGTATTACAAAGGTACAGACACACTTTTTTAATAAAAAATTAGGCACACCATCTGGACCAGCAGTAAGCTTATTGGACAGTTCATTTATGTCATTAAAAATATCAGTCATGGTAATCTTAGAAGGACAAATATTTGTAATAAGTTGCTATTTAATGGATGGATAGGTATGTAAAGGTTGTTGTTATTTGGTAGAGAGAACTTCATAGAATAATTTTGTAGCAACTTCAAAATCATTAACTATACATATCTGCCAATCTATGGAAGCAAAGAAGTTGTTAATCGCAAAGTAATCACCATTCCGAAAATCATAAAACAACTCATCATAAACCAACTTATTTCTATTTGTTTCTTTAACATCGAGTTTAAGCAACATTGATAATTCACATGATGGATGATTATTAATAAATATATACATTTAACTTAAAACTAGGATGCACTACCATGTACAGACTAGCAATAAATTGGAAAGGTTAAGAAATCAAACTTACAGCTACAGTTCCTTATATCTAAATAATATTTATGATGTTTATATTCTATTAAAATAATTGTCTACAAGTTCCCTTCGAAAATCCCTAAACATAACAACATTATTAGGGACCGGTGCTGCAGGTATATTACCATTTTGTATAAGTTCTTCAAACTCTTCTGCATTAACGTTATCAAGAGGAGGTTCAGGTTCCCCATTTAATTGTGCAATATTATGCAATACTGCAGTTGCAACAATAATATTTAAAGTTGTTTGAAGTTTTAAACGACAACCATATGCTAAAATAGGAAACCTCCTCTTCCAAATACCAAATGTGTTTTTCCACCTTTACCCTGCTTTGAACTAAGCTAATGTTGTATTGCCTTTCACCTTCCGTAGTAGGATTTAAGAAAGGAGTCAGTAGATAATTGTGCACCATATATCCGCTAGTCTAACATATTTTATTTTGGTCCACAATATTTTTTATCATCAAGGGTGCAACATGTTTGTAGGATTTATGATGTATCAAAGTAAATTACAGTAGATTAAAAGTATAGATACCTAACAAGATGCTGTTTCCAAATTCTCCTTCTTCAAATCTCTGTTTTATCCTGCTATTATTGAAAATTGATGAATCATGGGCAAAACCTGGCCATCTAGCTACTATGTCTTGAAATAAAAAATTTGCACTGGCTACTGCTTGAACATTTATGGAAAAATCTGATTTCCTATTTCTATAGATTTCACCACGCGTGCAACAATCTGGAAGAACAAACACCTAAGACAAGACACAAAAACAAGAATCTATAAAGCAGCAATTATACCTATATTAACTCCGCATACACGCGGAGACAAGACCTGACACATCTAAAACGAGACTACTACTAGAAACAACAGAAATGAAACTACGACAAATATCAGGGAGAAGTCTGTTGAATAGGAAGAGAAGCGAAAACATAAGAAGAGCATACAATATAGAAGACAATGGATGGGTGACAAAACGGAAACAGGAGTGGAACGAACGCATTAGTAGAATGGCAGAGGATAGGATAGTATGAATAGCATGAGATAAGTGACCAAATGGACGAAGAAGTATTGGCAGACAAAGAAAAAGATGGTGCGATAATTTAAACAATTTATTAGGCTAATATTGAAGAAGAAACATGTTTCAAAGCCTACATACAAGAAGGAAGAAGAAGTATATTCCTTGCCTTCGTTTTTTAACTTCTTGGTCTTATTTTTAATCCACTCCTCTTCATTGCAATTCATGTTTTTGTTTCTTTTTTTATGAGTAAAAATAATTTTTTTTCTTAGGTGCCTTTTGTACTAGTGTTTCTTCATCTAATGGACTCGAAGATAAAGAAGATGAGACACAGGAACTACTAGGTGAAACTGAAAAATTTGGGTCACTAAAACTGTCATCATCATCTTTACTAAGTCACTGAGTTCACTATTGATTCTGTTAGATGTATAGGTTTTTCTGCATGTTTACCAAGTTCTATAAATTTCACATATACAATAGTGACACAATTCTCCTGTGAGTTTAGAAAAGGTACTAATTACATTTGTTTTTAATTTACATGATTCAGCATTGCTAGTATTTTTTAATTCAGAACAAGGAATAACTGCTTTTATTTTGTCAGATGGAGTAACTTCAAATCACCAGCAGCTTTCATTATCCTAACGATTCTCGATTTTTCAGACATTTTCTGAAACAAATATTTTCTATAGTTATTTAAACACCCAGTACAACAATGGTATTATAAAAAAGAACAGATATCATTAAATAAATTAATACAACTTAGCTGGTACATGTTTCTGAGAAAAGAATATTAAGTGAAAATAATACTGTACGGAAATTTTGAATGCCCTACAACATCCTGAACAACACTGTTTTAACTTAAAATAATACTCTTGTAGGAATATAATTTCTCAATACTTACCTTATTTTTTAAACTTCAATAAAACAGTTCGATTCAAATCAGCTCAATTTCTTGTCATAACTTAGAATGATACTGTTTGTACCGTACAATGAGCTTTGATAATTAATTGTAACATATCGTTTCCGCCCATTTACTGAAACATTTTTAAGGTTGAGATATCACTGTTTTATGTGGAAAAAGATTGTGCATAATGCATGTTGTTGCTGAGAATTTACACAAAAGTAAAATTTTTTGACTTAATACACTATTGATCGGGATGTGCGATGTAAATTTCTACCTTGGTTCAATTTTGACTTACTGTTACTGGCTGGACATTGCTATACAACTGTGTGCTGATGCTCATCATCAATATTTGAACCAAAAATATTCACATGCATTTTATTAACAAAATAAAACTGCATCATTTAAAAACAAAAGCTTAATTTTGAATTTTTATAGTCGTTTGTAGATTTACAAATGGGGTACTAGTTTAGCAAGAGGGTAGGGCATCTATGAAACTGAAATTTGTATCAACGCTTCACTTACTCACTCCTATACAATAGTATTGGGTGCTCGAGATTCATTTTTATGTATTTTCCTTTTAAAATATGTCTTGTTTAAAAAAAGCTGCTGCTACGAAACGACAAGAAATGACAGAGATCACAACCTTTTCGTATGCTCAAGGGGGGTAATTCAAGATAGTGTTGATTTTTAATGAAATATTTTAACATTAAGTAGTACTTTTAATAAAAAATTTCTGGATTTAGGTTAGATTAGGTTTGGCTTTTCGTTCTAAAACTGTTTTAAACAAAAATTTTATATTACAAAAATTACTGATTTACTATATAATTACCAAAAATTTGGCACTTAATTGAATTTAGTTTTGTTAAGCTAGATATGATGTATTGCTTTAAGTAATCTGACTCAGGAGATATTCAGCCCTGTGATGTATCACCAAAGATATTTTTAACGTTTTGCGTTAAGTTACAATAACTCTGGCAAATAACTATCTCGTTAACTTTTAATGTAAATTCCCTGTGATGTATCGCTCACCGTTAAACAATGAGTTATTTCCCAGAAGCTAAAAAGGAAGTAAATATTGTTTTGTCTAACAAAGAGAACCTTACTTATGTAGAAATGGTACAAGTTGGAACGAGTAGAAGAAAGGTGAGAAGTATACTGTATCGTGGAAGTATACCATAAAAGTAGGTCGAACAGTAAAATCCCTAACGATTATAAATGTAAAAACAACTTTATTCTTGTATCTCTCGATTTATTTTTAATTATTGTTTTAATTCTATTATTACCTACTTACGTGTTTTTAATTGTTATTTTAGGTGTAGTTTTGTGATATCTCTAAGTTTTGTGCTGTTGATTTTTCTACCTATATTTTTTCTATATATACTCTTTCCAAAATCTTTGATATTTAGCGACATGGCTCAACGATCCAAAAAATAACCGTATGAGGACAGTACATTTTTTTTAACTACAAAGTTATCTCGTAACTTCACGTATAACGTCGCGTTATAAAATGACAGTTGATACATCAGAAAACTCAAGAAACAAGGAAAGTAGTTCAGTTAAATATGATACATCACATCAATTCGACGATTATAACTTTATTCGACAATTTATGTAACAGTAAAATATACCTTTTCCGCAAATCGCCAGGAAATTTTGACATTCCTGTCAAAATTTCTTGAAGAAAAAGTCAGGACTTCCTTCCTGTAAGGAAATGTCATTTCCTACTGTAAGGAAATGATATTTCCGTACAGTTGTTAGCAATTAAATTTATAAGCGTCAAGTTTGACAATTCAACCTCAATACGTTTCCATAGTAACCCAAGTAATTTTATTAGGAATTTCAAAGCACCATTTATTTGGGAATAAAATTATCGCGTTTTTTTTAAATCAATCAATATCTGTCGAATTTTAAACGATTTGCGGAAAAATAGTATGTTTACCTCGTAGGAAAAGCCACATTCCTGGACTCTGTGTTGCTAAGTCTCGGCTTGCGCCTCGACTTAGCAATCTTCACAGTCGTCCAGGAATGTTAAGCTTTTCCTACCCGGTAAACAATGTACTATTCCTTTGAATTCGTTGGAAATATGCAAAATAGTAAAGATAGATATAAATAAAACATATGATAATTCCGATATTGTGTGATGTGATTAGAGTAATTAATTGGATTAATATGTATTAGAAAGATTAATTAAAAGTGGATTTATTACTATTAAAATTATTATTACTAAATTGGTTCGAAATTGTACTCACACCAATACATGGCATTTTATAGTCGGCGTGTAATTCCGTTGGAAAATATACGCTAACAAAAGCGGATAAAATACTAGCAAATTGGCAACACTGTTAGAATGACCATGATAATATTTTACTGAACAGTAGCATAGATATCTAATTTTAAATTAAATAAAAGTTTTTATTTTGGGCAAAAATTTGATTTTAAGACAAGTGCAAATGGGATCGTCGCATGTCTTCAAATTATGTGGGCATATTATGTAGGTAATATTTTACAAAAAGTTTCATTTTCTATAGTTTAAATAAAAAATATCGGCGTTATTAATTTCTGTGATATTTCTCGGAAGTGATAACACTAATCGACTCGACTGAACAGAACTTATTGTAAAATAATATCTATATAAAAACATTGTTAATAATAGTATATTATTCAACGAGCATGTAATGATGGCTATTACTCACGATGATGAAGTTTGCGACACGAGCCGAAGGCGAGTGTCGTAATTCCTCAGAGTGACCTTTTCTACGACCTTTTTTTGTTTTAATTAGAAAAAATATATATAATTATTAACTACTCGAGATTAAAATTATAATTTACAAAAATAAATTTTGTTTACCAATACTCATAGTACTCGGCTGAATAATTGGTAGCTTATTATTAGCAATGCTGTCTAAATTATGTATTGTAAAAACACAACAAGAAATAGTCAATTCAAGTTATATTCATTTCCGAAAAATTATAAGTATAAAGTACCTACTACTATTATTGTAATAAATAGGAAATGGCTATTATCGGTGAACATATTTTAAATAAAAAACAGGTGTGGCAGTTTAGTGGGACTGCTGGTAGAAGTTATACCTCTATACAAGAAGTTACAAATTTATTATTACATATGTAATGCTATAGGTAAGAGAGAGAGCAGAAAGAGAAACAGAATTGGGTATATAGGTATATGGTGCATCGTTTCCTGTATATATACAACATTTGACCTGTAATAAAAGTATAGTAAATGAAGGATTATTTTGATGAAAATATATATTTTTATTTTCATATAGATATGTATAAAAGGAGTTGAATGCAATTTTTTTTACACAGACTCTGCAGTAAAATTCATTGTTTATTTTGTTATTAATGAAAAATACAATACAATACACTGCAACATAATTCAATATAATAATACAATTTAAATTAAAATGCAACATCCATAAGTATTTAAAAATGACAATATACATAACTTACTTATATAAACTTGTAAATCTTAAATATATTTACAAAAGGAACATTTTTATTCTCGAGAGAGACAGAGGGAGACAATATATCTTCTGTCTCTCTTTTATCTATATCTTACATATGTAATGATTTTGCTGATTCACTCCCGTACAAATTTCCAACGTCGAACGGGCGTATAGAAGTATAACTTCAAAAAATGTTTGTGGAAGATAAAAATAAAAAACCAACAACTCGGATTATGTTGTAAATTTTCATTTTATTTTAAAATGTCTCATTTTTGCGTGTATTACATATATTTAATAAGATTAACGTGGGGTTTAAATATTTCAAAAATAAAGAAGGAAATTCATATTGGGATTCGAACTCACATATACCAGCGTGTGAACAAAACACGCAAAAAATTTGCCAATTAGACATGAAAGTAATGTATTTCAAAATTGACAGTTCTCGGTCATACAGTGATTTATTGTAATTATTATTTTGAAATACAAAAGACTAAAATAATTATGAACATTTAATAAATAATACAAAACATCACATAAATAATAATATTAATAAATATTAAATATATTTACAAAAGGAACATTTTTATTCTCGAGAGAGAAAGAGAGAAAATATATCTTCTGTCTCTCTCTTACCTATATCTTACATATGTAATGATTTTGTCGATTCACACCCGTACAAATTTCCAACGTCGAAAGCGCGTATAAAAGTATAACTTCAAAAGTTTTAATGTATATTTATATTTAAGTATACAGTGATGAGCTCGCTAATAACCGACAGAATAACGCAAAAGATGAAAAACACATTAAGTTATGAGATAAAAAGAAATGAAACTAGTGGAGGTGGAAGATTGAGCGATAAAAAACATATAAATTTACATTATACTTATTGTTTCCCACCTTTAGACGTATTGGACGAGTTTGGTAACTGTCACTGAGACAGTGACTGTTTTAGTTGACATATTCTTCTGATACGTTAATAATTTTTATCAAGAATTGTGTTTATATGTTTTCAAAGATATATAAGCAAAATGAGAATATCTACAATTACAGTAGAAATAAAGATTTCAACTAACACCTAATTCGAATTAAGTACTTACGATATACTCAGAGTTACTATTATCACTAGTATCACTCGTATGATCAAAATGTATAGTTAATTTGGTTAATGCTGGTAAATATTTAACATAGTCATTTTCCACTCTGATCACATGTTTTATTACATTTTTCCAATTGGTTGCTGTGATTTTTGTGACTTCTCTTCTAATTAAGAGAACAGTAGACGAAAATTTAGAAGCAACGTTTTTTCTCCTTATATTTCCTTTCAGTTGAAGAATTAACTTCTTCTTCTTCTCATATTAACTCTATTGGGTTCAATGTACAATAATAAAGAGGAAGTCTAAGCACAGTATGCCCATTACTACCAGCACGGTTTTCAACAACATATTCCTTTTTAGTATGATGTCTCAAAATACAAATCTTCTGTAAATAAAAAATTCTGAATTTGTAATTTATTCCAACTATTATTTGGAGTATTTTTCATTAATCTTGAATGATATGATGGGTTGTCTATGACAATCACACTATGTTTAGGTAATTTCGGAAGAAGAAATTTTTCAAACCATGATTCAAAAATTGAACTTTCCATATCGTCATGATAATCTAGAGACGCGTCTTTAATTTGTTTTGCAGATATTAAGGCTGTTTTATCGGTACACCAAAACCTAGATACAGTGTTTTCTCTGTTATTTACCGACAAAATATCTCGAAATTTGGACACGTTATTCAAAATTATGTTGCCTTTAAACTGATGGTTTTACTTTTTTATTTTTTTTTGAAAGTTCTTTTGAAATATCGGATTATACAGTTTAACGTTCTATTATAACCAAACTTTTTACGCCCATCACTTGAAAGAGTTTTTTTTTCTGTAATCGTTGGTTTTTTTTTCACCTTTTTATGTCCAGTAATAATCGAGAAAAGCGTGTTCAAACTTTGAAGAAAATTGCTAAAAAATACTGAAATCTAATGGTGAAACGTGTTACTCATCATTGGCATTTAGTTTCACCGTTATCGGCTGCGTGACGTCAAATCTCATGAACGTACGGTCAGATAGTATGATTTGAAATCAATTTCATTCTATAACTGCGAAATTGTTTATTTGTTTGTGACAACAAATTGTATTTTTTTTTGATAATAATATTTTTATGTTATTTTAAATTTATTATAAATAAACACCATGATGTTTTTTGCAGTCACGTTTCACAAATTTATATTCAATACTATATTTAGCTAAGACATATAAATTAAAAATGTGATAATTATTTTTAAAACATCTACGATAATCAAACAAAAAAGGTATTCCCGACAAAAGTAATTTGAATGGAGAATAATGCATTTGTTGTCATTAAACCACCCGCCGACCGGCGCCACTGCGAAAACAGCTGTACCCGTCGTCGGCTGGCGTAAGCAGTGAGGAAAAGTAAGTGATACGCCCATTTCAAATCGCAGTGTGTTTTGACTGCTAAAACAGCCTTAATAATGCATCGTCGATCCATCCATTTTGTCCACCGCAGTGTAAAATTATAATCCTCTTTCCTTTATTGGGCGGTACTGAGTTAAAACACTTTTTGTTTTTGTCTTGTCTAACCTTTTTCACGGTGTCATGAGTATCATACCAGATCTCATCTAAATAAACAATATTTCGTTTCATTTTTCGATACTCAGTTATATGTCTGATATAGTTGTTTCTTAAAGAAATTATTCTATTACTTTCCATTAGTGTCTAGCTTGTCTATAGTTTTGTACTTAAAATTATTGGCTTTAAGAAATAATCGAAGTGTTTTTGCCCAACATGAGAGTATGTCCTTTCGAACTGACTCACTTCGAAGGCTTTCAATAGTTGGAAACATATTAGCCGCATACATTTGATATATTGTTCTAGTTATAGGTTCAATTAAGTGCAGTTCTATTTTTCTGAATTTGCCACAATGCTTTCTCTTCTGTCTAGAAGAAGACGTTTCTTCTATAATCTTGTAGCAGGTTGCTTTGGGCACTCTGGTTAAAAAACATGTTTCTGCAATTACCTCTGATTTAGACAATTCAGTACACAGTCCTTCATAAACATTTTTCAGGATACGTTTGGCATCATCAGAAAGGTATTAAATGTCGCTTACGTTTTACTACACGCCTTTGTAAATCTTTTAATTAATTAGGAGGGTTCCATTATCTCTTCAGCTACAGAATTATTATCGCACCACCACGGACGTAATTATCAAACGTATAAAAACATAATCACGTAAAAAAGTATCAAAAAAAGTATAAAACGTAAAATGTAAAAAGTTTTCCGTAGAAAAAACACAAGTCACGGCCAAACTCACTTGCAGTTCACTATTTGATATTTGAATTTAACTGAATGCTGTAGCAGTTCTTGTTATACTAAAAGTATTCTTGTTTCCCAAAAATCAGTTGGTCATATCTGCAATTTAAAAATAAAATTGTTCTCCGTCCCGTGCCTTCGACACTGGACGGTCGAAACCTGATACCCTATTTTATGACTCCGTAAGCTCAGACAAATACTATTACAATCTTACCTCAAGTCTGAATAAGTCTACCGACAAAACATAACGCATTATGATTTGTCATAACAGCGATATCCTATGATTTCATTGGCCGTTGATGCAGGTTTACTTATTAACAGTTCGATGAAAACTTAACTGGTTGACTGCCCATATTTTAAAACCAGGCACGTCTGAATGTTAATATCGAGTGGACTCTTAAAACTTTGTATTATTATACGTCTGAGTCATTGATAATTTTACAGAATTCTGGTAGAGTACTTTTTCATTGCCTGATTTTGTTACAGATACATATATTTTTACACAGTCTCACGGAAATACAGGCTACTGTATTTGTTTTTATTTTGTTTATTAGATCATTCATTCGTATTAAGTTTTATTACTTTTTATTTTTCGATGTAGCATAAACAAATTTTAATTTTTTTTTAATTTTAGGTTTTTCCCAGAAGATATTGTTGGAAATGGATATTATGAGAGCATTACCTGAACATTCATGCAATAAAGAACAGCACATAAGCCCGAACTCTGGAGAAACAAATTTAAATAATTCTATTTGTTTTAAACATCGCTCTCAAAAACATAAGTCAAATAAACAGTTGGAAGTTCTGAACGAAAAACGAGTTTTCAAATGTGAAATTTGTTTTAAACAGTTTAGTATGTCACGTTATTTGAAACAACATATAATAACGCACAGTGAAGAAAAACCTTACAAGTGCGAAATTTGTTTTAAGCAGTTTCCACGACTAGGTGATATGACAAAGCATATGAGATTACACACTGAAGAAAAACGTTACAAGTGTGAAATTTGTTTCAAGCAATTTTCCCAGAAATTTAATTTGGACAGGCATTTTAGAACTCATAGTGGAGAAAAACCTTACCAGTGTGAAATTTGTCTTACGCAATTTAGTGAAAGAGGAACTGTGAAAAAGCATATGAGAGTGCACACTGTAGAAAAACCTTACCAGTGTGAAATTTGTTTTAAGCACTTTAGTGAAATAGGAAGTTTCAAAAATCATTTAAGAGTGCACACTGGAGAAAAAGCTTACCAGTGTGAAATTTGTTTAAAGCAGTTTACTCGAGCTTATGACTTGAAAATTCATTTGAGAATGCACACTGGAGAAAAACAGCAGTGTGAAATTTGTTGTAAGCAATTTAGTAAAGCGGGAAGTTTGAAAAAACCATTTAAGAGTGCACACTAAAGGAAAACCTTAGCAGTTTGATTTTTGTTTTAAGCAATTTAGTAAAACGGGAACTTTGAAAAAGCATTTGAGGGTGCACATTGAAGAAAAATCTTTCAAATGTGAAATTAATTTTAAATAATTTAGTCAATTGGAAAATTTGAAAAGGCATTCGACCATGCACACTATAATCGGTTCACAATTTGTCGATTGCTCACAAGTTTAACCCTAATTAGAGAACTGAAATACAGAGAGGATAGGTAATACGATAGGTACAATGATAAAAACCAACCTGAAACTGACGGTTTAAGATGTTTTCGACTAACCCACCTTGTATCTGAAGGACTACAATACAGCAGTCATCGTATAATCCGATTACTTTGGTTACAGATGACCGACCAGTGTTGTAGAGTATATGATTGAAACATTTATTTGAACTAAATAAATATACTTTTTAAATTGTATTTTTGTTTTATTAAAACTTCTTTATTTTATTAAAAAATAAAAAGCTTATTGCCATTTGTAAAAGATACATTTATTTAATTAAGGGGAAAGGCGCCAAATGTCGCCTAGCAAAATTTTCAATGTGTTTTAAATGTATCCATTATTTTCGAATCCAGAGAAAACTAATAAATATTTTTGAAAAATTTAAGCGCAGAATGAAAGATTTCACTATTACTGAGGGCAGAAAGTCCCTGAAAACTTCTACAATGTTTATTTTAATATGTTATGTAACAGGGGTGAAAATAAAAGAGAAAATATAGTATAATTTTTAATTGAAAATATTGCATGCAAAAGAAACTTTATTTATTCTAATAAATATTTCATTCTGCCTTTAAATTTTTGAAAAATGCTTTTTAGTTTTCTCACGATTTGAAAAAATTGATGCACTTAAAACACATTGAACATTTTGACAGGCGACATTTTGCGCCTTTCCCCTTTAATATCTTACGATTACAACTACTATTACTTACCTTATATAATTACGATTAGAAAACTATTCAAATTCAAAATAAATAGGATCAACATAGGAATCCGAGTCGTCTTGAGGGTTAATAATTAGCGGTTGTGTCTACGGTCGCATCAATTATGTTATCAAGATCCCACATTTTTGTTCTTCTATTACATGTCTTACTGCATCTTTCCAGTTTTATTCTGTAATATGTTGTAAAGACTCGTATAACAATTCATGTACAGCTTGTATTTTATATGACGTATTTTTTCTAGCCACATAACTTTTCATTTGTGCCCAAATGAGTTCAATTGGATTTATGTCGCAGTGGTAAGGTGGAAGTCTAAGGACTGTGATGTATCGCATTTCCGCCATTTTTTCAACTACGTATTTCTTGAACTTAGATTTGTGTTGCCGGGCAATTTTTTAAAGTTCTGCTTTTACCATTCCATCTTCGTAAGGCAGATACTTATTCCGCAGCCAGTCAAGAATATCCTGTTTCATCCACGCAGTCGTTGGAAGTCGTTCTACTAGTCGTGAATGATAAGGTGCATTATCTAATACTATAATTGAATTTGATGGAATGTGTTCAATCATCTGCTCGAAATACTCTTCGAAAACATCAGCTGTCATCTCCTTGTGATAGTCTTTTGTGCTTTTGGACTGAAATTCCAACAAACCATGCTTAACAAATCCTTTTTTACTGCCAATGTGATAAATTATTAATCTACTGCCTTTATCAGAAGGTAGGGAGATGTCAGTAGACCAACCTTCCATAAAGGCTTGCCTGGAGCTTAATATATTTTTATCTGACCAAATTTTTTTTAGAGTATGACCTGAGTTTACCCACGTTTCATCCTGGTAGAAGATTGGCGTTCCTTCAGTCCAGAATTTTCGTATGAATCTTAGATAATTTCTTCTCCAACATAATATCTCCTCCCGGTCAATCAAAAGTGATTTTCGGTCTGATTTCTCCCATCGGAAATGTAATTCTTTTAAAACTTGCCACAATTTAGTTCGTTCGATATAAGGCAAATCCGGGTCGTCTCTAACGTCTTGTAAAATTTTGTTTAGGTTTGGTATTTCTTTTATTCGAAAAAAAAAATCCA
>OU898276.1:86850843-87042843 GCA_918026665.1 Diabrotica balteata
TCATACCAATGTTTTGCTCTAGGAGCGCTTCCTGACATATTGTTGAAATATGCCTAAAAAACCTTAAATTTAAACTTTTACATTACAAACGATCTGAAATGTTTAAAACTGCTTCTTTTTGAGTAAGCATGTACATTTTTCAAACGACACAGCTTCAGCTACAAATTCCACCTAACATCGTTTTCATAGAAACATTTCCCGTGTAGTGTAATCGTTTGTGAATGTTTAAATTATTTGATTTTTTTTTAAATTTAATATATTGTTGATTACAATGTTATAAGTGAACATTTTGTTACAGGTTTTTAATTACTTTATGTATTTCTTTTATACCTCTTATTTTTGTTCTAGTATATCTTTTTCTTTTTGGTAAAAAAACAAATTATTTTAATTTGGTTTTTATTTTAGGTGCTCCACAAGATATTACAGCGGAAATTACCAAACTATTCAATGCTCTCAAAGTACATTTGAAAACTTATACTAGTGAAAGATCATATAAATGTGAAATTTGTAGTAAACAGTTTACTTACCTACATAATTTAAATAAACATATGACAGTACACAGTGGTGAAAAAGCTTATAAATGTGAAATTTGTAGTAAGCAGTTTCATGCAAAATGTAATTTAAATAGTCATATCAAAGTTCACACTGGTGAAAAACCTTATAAATGTGAAATTTGTAGTAAGCAGTTTAATCAGCGAAATAGTTTAAATTTTCATATGAGAATTCACACTGGAGAAAGACCTTATAAATGTGAAATTTGTAGTAAGCAGTTTACTCAACTAAGTAATTTAAATAGTCATATAAAAGTTCACAGTGGTGAAAAACCTTATAAATGTGAAATTTGTAGTAAGCAGTTTAGTCATCGAAGTAATTTAAATAGTCATATAAAAGTTCACACTGGTGAAAAAACTTATAAATGTGAAATTTGTAGTAAGCAGTTTACTCAACTAGGTAATTTAAATAGTCATATGAAAGTTCAGTGGTGAAAAAACCTTATAAATGTGAAATTTGTAGTAAGCAGTTTAGTCATCGAAGTAATTTAAATAGTCATATAAAAGTTCACACTGGTGAAAAACCTTATAAATGCGAAATTTGTAGTAAGCAGTTTACTCAGATAAATAGTTTAAATTTTCATATAAGAATTCACACTGGAGAAAGACCTTATAAATGTGAAATTTGTAGTAAGCAGTTTCATGCAAAATGTAATTTAAATAGTCATATGAAAGTTCACACTGGTGAAAAACCTTATAAATGTGAAATTTGTAGTAAGCAGCTTACTCAACTAAATAGTTTAAATTTTCATATAAGAATTCACTCTGGAGAAAGACCTTATAAATGTGAAATTTGTAGTAAGCAGTTTCATGCAAAATGTAATTTAAATAGTCATATGAAAGTTCACACTGGTGAAAAACCTTATAAATGTGAAATTTGTAGTAAGCAGCTTACTCAACTAAATAGTTTAAATTTTCATATAAGAATTCACACTGGAGAAAGACCTTATAAATGTGAAATTTGTAGTAAGCAGTTTATTCACCGAAGTAGTTTAAATTTTCATATGAGAATTCACACTGGAGAAAGACCTTATAAATGTGAAATTTGTAGTAAGCAGTTTACTCAACTAGGTAATTTAAATAGTCATATGAAAGTTCAGTGGTGAAAAACCTTATAAATGTGAAATTTGTAGTAAGCAGTTTAGTCATCGAAGTAATTTTAAATAGTCATATAAAAGTTCACACTGGTGAAAAACCTTATAAATGCGAAATTTGTAGTAAGCAGTTTACTCAGATAAATAGTTTAAATTTTCATATAAGAATTCACACTGGAGAAAGACCTTATAAATGTGAAATTTGTAGTAAGCAGTTTATTCACCGAAGTAGTTTAAATTTTCATATGAGAATTCACACTAAAGAAAGACCTTATAAATGTGAAATTTGTAGTAAGCAGTTTACTCAACTAGGTAATTTAAATAGTCATATGAAAGTTCAGTGGTGAAAAACCTTATAAATGTGAAATTTGTAGTAAGCAGTTTAGTCATCGAAGTAATTTAAATAGTCATATAAAAGTTCACACTGGTGAAAAACCTTATAAATGCGAAATTTGTAGTAAGCAGTTTACTCAGATAAATAGTTTAAATTTTCATATGAGAATTCACACTGGAGAAAGACCTTATAAATGTGAAATTTGTAGTAAGCAGTTTATCACCGAAGTAGTTTAAATTTTCATATGAGAATTCACACTAAAGAAAGACCTTATAAATGTAAAATTTGTAGTAAGCAGTTTCATGCAAAATGTAATTTAAATAGTCATATGAAAGTTCACAGTAGTGAAAAACCTTATAAATGCGAAATTTGTAGTAAGCAGTTTACTCAGATAAATAGTTTAAATTTTCATATGAGAATTCACACTGGAGAAAGACCTTATAAATGTGAAATTTGTAGTGAGCAGTTTAGTCACCTAAGTAGTTTTAATTATCATATGAGAGTTCACGTTGGTGAAAAACCCTATCAATGTGAAATTTGTAGTAAGCAGTTTAGTCAACTAAGTAATTTAAATAGTCATAAAAAGTTCACACTGGTGAAAATGCTTACAAATGTGAAATTTGTAGTAAGCAGTTTCATGCAAAATATAATTTAAATAATCATATGAAAGTTCACAGTGGTGAAAAACCTTATAAATGCGAAATTTGTAGTAAGCAGTTTACTCAGATGAATGGTTTAAATTCTCATATGAGAATTCACACTGGAGAAAGACCTTATAAATGTGAAATTTGTAGTAAGCAGTTTAGTCAGCTAAGTGGTTTTAATTATCATATGAGAGTTCACGCTGGTGAAAAACCCTATCAATGTGAAATTTGTAGTAAATTGTTTACTAACCCAAGTGGTTTAAAATATCATATGAGAATTCACACTGGAGAAAGACCTTATAAGGGGTTCGAGAACAAGTAAGTAAGGAACTTAGTCAAGTGGAAAGTCAGGTATCTTAGTACGAACTACACAAGCAGAAATAGCAAGTCCAATAGTCATGGTAAAAAAGAGCAATGGAGGAATTAGGATATGTGGAGATTTTAAAAAAACCTTGAATCCTATTTTGAAACAGGATCATTACCCCCTCCCAAACCTGCAAGATATTTTTTCATAAATTAGTCGGAGGTAAAGTTTTTACAATTTTAGATTTGTCAAATGCCTATTTGCAGTTAAAAGGCAATGAAACTTCTAAAAATTTGTTAACAATAAATACGCACTGTGGGTTATATAAATTTACACGATTACCGTACGGTGTGTCTAGCGCTCCAGCAATTTTTCAGATGTTGATGGAACAAGTTTGTCTGGTATAGATATGACAGGTGTTTACCTGGATGATGTCATTATTGCTGGGGAAGATGTTACTGATTGTAAGAATAATATGCTAATGATGCTTCATCATCAAGATGGCTGGAAATCTTTCCTATGACAAATGGCACAAATGCGAGTAAAATTTTGGAAAAACTGAGACAGGTTTTTGCTACGTTTGGTTTACCGGAGTCATTGGTGGCTGATAATGGGCCCCCCTTTTCAAGCAGAGAAGTTGAATTATTTTTTGCTTCTAATGGTATCAAGCTGATTCATTCTCCACCATATCATCCCATATCAAACGGAAGTGCAGAGAGGACAGTGGGAACTGTTAAGTCAGCGCTAAAGAAGTTGGTATTAGAGGAACGAAAATTGGGGATTAAACTAAGTTTGGAGCATCGACTGTCAAATTTTCTTTTTAGTTACCGAAATACACCCACAACGACTACTCAAAAGTGCCCAAGTGAAGAATTACTCCGCCAACCACCTAGGACTAAATTAACACTGCTAAAACCAAAGATAGCAGCAGAAAGTAAAACTAGAGAACGAGTACAAAAAGGAGTAGAGAGGGAGACAGGAAGAAGACCTTTGAGATGTTATGTGGAAGGAGAAGATGTATTAGTTTACCTAAGTCACCTTACTATTTACCTACCTAACTCTTGTAGTTGTCGATGAGTGGGGAGAAGGGTTTCCTGGTGCATGTTTACAAATAGAAAAGACACTCTTATATTTAAATTATTTTTTCAGACAATTAAAAATAAAATAGGGGTCTTAACACCAAATGTATTTATGACAGATATAACGTATTATGTTTTCTATAATGCTTGGAGGTCAATTATGGGTGAAGTTAGTATGCAATCGTATTGTGTATGGCGCGTAGACAAAGCTTGGCATACCAGTCTTTAAAAATTTTACATACTGTTACAGATAAAGAAGAATTTCAGAAACTGTTATCAAATTTTATCGAGCAAACATTTGAAAATGGAGAAAAAAAATTTGACAGATATGAGATTAGAGAACATGCATAAAATTATAAAATATGTGTATTTAGATGGTAAAAAGGTTATATAAAGGACTTGATGCACTTAATTAATTCATTAGAGATAAAGTTGTTGAGCGAATCTTAAAAAAGGTAAAAGGAAAAAATTCATCACATATACAGCTTATAAACAAAAGACATAGAACTGCAATAAAAGAAATTAATCAAATTAAAATAATTGAAAATATAAATAGTAGTAATATGTGGTATGTATCAGAATTAGGCAGTACTACTTCCAGTATAAAAAGTTATGAAGTGGCAAAAAATGGAGATCCATGCTGTCACATGTAGATTTTTCTATACAACATACAATATGTAAACACATACATCGTGTTGCTTCAACTTTAAGACAGAAGTCGCTTGAACGAAATATAAATTTAGCTATTAGTGACAATGATGATAGTGTAGAAATTGTAGATCGTTGTCACAAAATAATGATAATATTACTGACAATATTCAACAGTTGAGAAAACATGCTACAATAGAAGTTTCTAAACTACAACACAATATAGAATTAATTGAAAATGCAGACAATTTAAAACATGTTGTAAAAACATTAAAAAATGAAAATACTATGGTTGAGTAACCTAAATACCCAAGGAATCTAGGTACGTTCCTGTAGTTGGCTGTATACCATGTATTAAAAATTTTAATTAAAAATCCTTTGTAAAAGGTATATATTTAAGGCCCAAACGGGCTAAGTTAAAAAGACATAACGTTTTCGGAATCCATGTTCCATCATCAGTGTCTAGGAGTACATGAATGTAGCCACCAAGATTAAATATATGGGTAAAAACCCGTTAACAGATGTTTAATTACATTTAGTTTTAAAAATACGTTATAATAATTTAAGATGATAGAGTTACCGATGGATTAGGTAACATGGCGACATATGACTCCACGTTGAAGTTGCTAGTCCTGAGACGGTATGTCTTCGAGGACTGTATGAGTGCAACTACAGTCCTCGAAGACATACCGTCTCAGGACTAGCAACTTCACAACCGTCACTCGTCACCGAGCTCGGATTGAAGTTGAACTCAAATCGAGTAGCAGTACGAGTTCCTGTACGAGTGAGCGTCAAAGTGGTGGAAATTCCAAATTAAAAATGGCGGAACTAAGATTTTCTGCAGATCAGATCAATTTATCGATCTTTATCGTTCTTTTGAATGTTTATGGAATGTGAAACTAAAGGAGTATCGGGACATTATCAAAGGAAATAATGCTTTAAATTAAATTAAATTAAATTAGGTACCTAATCATTAATTTTAACAAACCTCTTGTAAATTTTGTTTTACCCAAATGCTTTTCTTTGTCTTAATTTTTTGTCGTTATTTTTCTCCTTTAAAATGTTTAATAACACTAATGCAACAGCAGCTCGTTTCTTTCTTGATGGCGCCATTTTTAAATTCTCTTTGAAACTACTCTGATCGCTCGGATTTAATGTAAACGATCGCAGTTCCACTCGTAACTCAAATCCGAGCTACTCGGATCCGAGTACTCGTAAATGTAAAGCGGACTTAAACGATCGCAATTCCACTCGTAACTCAACTCCGAGCTAGTCGGATCCGAGTACTCGTAAATGTAAAGCGACCTTTACATTTACGAGTACTCGGATCCAAATTACTCTACTCGGAGTGCAACTCGGAAGTATAAACGTCTACTCGGAGCCTTTTGTCACTCGGATCCGAGCTCGGATTGAAGTTGAACGCAAACCGAGTAGCAGTACGAGTGAGCGTCAAAGTGGTGGAAATTCCAAATTAAAAATGGCGGAACTAAGATTTTCTGCAGATTAAATGAATCAATTTATCGTTCTTTTGAATGTTTATGGAATGTGAAACTAAAGGAGTATCGGGACATTATCAAAGGAAATAATGCTTAAAATTAAATTAAATTAGGTAATCATTAACTTTAACAAACCTCTTGTAAATGTTGTTTCACCCAAATGCTTTAATTTGTCTTAATTTTTTGTCGTTATTTTTCTCCTTTAAAATGTTTAATAACACTAATGCAACAGCAGCTCGTTTCTTTCTTGATGGCGCCATTTTTAAATTCTCTTTGAAACTACTCTGATCGCTCGGGTTTAATGTAAAGTCCGCTTTACATTTACGAGTACTCGGATCCGAGTTGCTCTACTCGGAGTGCAACTCGGAAGTATAAACGTCTACTCGGAGCCTCTTGTCACTCGAATCCGAGCTCGGTATGAAGTTGAACGCAAACCGAGTAGCAGTACGAGTACCTGTACGAGTGAGCGTCAAAGTGGTGAAAATTCAAAATTAAAAATGGCGGAACTACGATTTTCTGCAGATCAAATGGATTAATTTATCGATCTTTATCGTTCTTTTGAATGTTTATGGAATGTGGAACTAAAGGACTCTCGGGACATTATCAAAGGAAATAATGCTTTAAATTAGGTAATCATTAACTTTAACAAATCTCTTGTAAATGTTGTTTCACCCAAATGCTTTTCTTTGTCTTAATTTTTGTTGTTATTTTTCTCCTTTAAAATGTTTAATAACACTAATGAAACAGCAGCTCGTTTCTTTCTTGATGGCGCCATTTTTAAATTCTCTTTAAAACTACTCTGATCGCTCGGGTTTAATGTAAACGATCGCAGTTCCACTCGTAACTCAAATCCGAGCTACTCGGATCCGAGTACTCGTAAATGTAAAGCGGACTTAAACGATCGCAATTCCACTCGTAACTCAACTCCGAGCTACTCGGATCCGAGTACTCGTAAATGTAAAGCGACCTTTACATTTACGAGTACTCGGATCCGAGTTACTCTACTCGGAGTGCAACTCGGAAGTATAAACGTCTACTCGGAGCCTTTTGTCACTCGGATCCGAGCTCGGATTGAAGTTGAACGCAAACCGAGTAGCAGTACGAGTGAGCGTCAAAGTGGTGGAAATTCCAAATTAAAAATGGCGGAACTAAGATTTTCTGCAGATTAAATGAATCAATTTATCGTTCTTTTGAATGTTTATGGAATGTGAAACTAAAGGAGTATCGGGACATTATCAAAGGAAATAATGCTTAAAATTAAATTAAATTAGGTAATCATTAACTTTAACAAACCTCTTGTAAATGTTGTTTCACCCAAATGCTTTAATTTGTCTTAATTTTTTGTCGTTATTTTTCTCCTTTAAAATGTTTAATAACACTAATGCAACAGCAGCTCGTTTCTTTCTTGATGGCGCCATTTTTAAATTCTCTTTGAAACTACTCTGATCGCTCGGATTTAATGTAAACGATCGCAGTTTCACTCGTAACTCAAATCCGAGTACTCGTAAATGTGGAGTGCGAGAGTGGGCATTCTGATTGTTATTTATTCTGTGATCATACGTTCTAGAATCCCTATGCGTTAGAATCAGGCAACATTCTAGTGGTAATTATACCTAATTATACAAACGTTTGTACGTCTACGCCTGACAAGGCTGCCAGATCTAGGGATTTACCCCGAATCTAGGGATATTTCAGTATAAAAGGGACAAAGCGATTTTTTTGATATTTAGTGTAAAATCTAGGGATTTTTAACCGGCTCAAATATTTACCTACATAGGCCTATTATAATAATATTTTCTTTTATTCAGGTATAAAACCACTTCGTATTAACAGTATTAAATAAGCCATTTTTCATTACAAATAATTAAAGTACTAGCACAGAATAATAAACAATCAGAATGCTCACTCTCAGATGCCGCCTTTGAAGTTTTTCAGCACGCACGCCATGTTTTAGAAGGAAACACATAACACAGCCATGATTTGTGAGGTTATGTAATTGTTTATATTTATGTTTAATTATATTATATTTATGTTATTATATTTAACAATGTTAATATAATTGTATAATGTGTATGATTGCCGTAAGTCAACTAGATAAACCAGGTTAATTTTTCTATGCACACCATATAAAAAACACTGGTTCCCTCTACAATATGGCGGAAAGTCTGCGCGAACGAGATGCGCGTACTTAATTTTCTATGGTGAGTGGGCATTCTGATTGTTTATTATTCTGTGGTACTAGCTTTGGTCCTAGTAAACTACTTAAGGATTCTATTATCAGATGTCGCTAGCTGTCCACGTTCTTGGAATTTTTATTTTATGCTACCAAATAGATTTCTGTCAAAAATAGATTTCTATATATTTTCACAAAGGAGAATGAAATTCTGGAGCAGAAATTAGGGGATTTACAAAAATCTTAGGTTTTATAGAATAAATAATTAGGGGATTTACAGTAGGAATCCGGTGAATTACAAGATTCGTGAAAACATATAAATAAAATTCTATGCTTCACCGTCTCATTTCTCTTCAAGTTGTATTTTGTATTAATTTTATTAAGTAATAATAATAATATTCAAAGCCATAAATAAGTACGTTATTCCGTTTTTGTTAAATTTATTCAAATTGTGACGTTCTCTCGTAGGAGTCACTATCCGGGTAGCTTTTGGACAGTCAGAGACAGAGTTCAAAATAAAAATAAAACTTTATTGTCTTCCTTAAATTAAATTGACAAAAATCTTATGTACATATTTACAATTTAGTTGTTCTGTGGTTGTGTCGATTTAATAACAGCGGACGATAGGTACAAAGAAAAGAAAGGAAAGGAACTCAACACGTTCCTTAAGTGATTCGGGTTAATAGGCCACTCCTCGACAATCTCAACACGACTGCTTCAGAGTACGAGTAATGAAGAGCTCAACACGCTCTTCGGGTACGACGGTATGGAACGGAAGAACTTGTGAACTCAACACGTCCACAAGCCGTGGTAGGGAAGAAGAGAACCTTCAGTCAACACCTGTCGATTCTGCCTCTATGAGGAAATGTTGCGGTTTATATAGCGGAGTTTTGCCCTTTCTACTGTCGATACCTACACTCCTACTTCATGGGTTGGTTCGCGCGCACGCTGGTTTAACGGTGATGCTTGGACTCATCGTTACAAAATCATCATTCATCGCTATTGTACCGTTTAAAAATGTAATGTTTTTGAAATAAAGGTCTTCTTCTCGTGCCACTCCTAGCGGAGATTGGAAATCATCATGGCCACTGCGACTTTGTTAGCAGCGCGCCTAAAAAGTTCAATCGAACTACACCCGAACCATTCACGTAGATTACGAAGCCACGATATTTTTCTTTTTTCCACACTTCTTTTGTCCTTAATTTTGTCCTGCATGATGTTTCTTAAAATTATTATAATCAGAATTAGGCAACCATATATACATTTATTCCCATCTAGGGATTTCTAGGGATATTTTAATGTTCAATTTAGGGTGGACAAAAATTTTCACCTGGCAAACCTGACGCCTGATACTAAAAAAATTAATTACCTTATGATCTTATCATAGTATCATGCGGTTTAAAGTTTGAATTATAATGATGCTGGCAGAGCAGATGTCTTTACCACAGTCTTTACTGTCTTTTTTACTGACAAAGTGACAAATGCGTCAGTCAGTGCCGTCATTTGTTTTCTGTTTTACAATTGTCAGCTTGTGTTTACTTTTCACAATACAAACACAGATCACCTCACAAAGTGTTTTCCTCTGTGGACAAATATTAAATTATTAAATATTACTTTACATCTATAACGTTATGTGACTATATTCTTTGTTAATACTATATTACAGTTAATACTAAAGTTAATATAATATAATTTTAATTTAATATGGAATATAATGAAAATATTAAGGATTCTAGACACCAAGAAATATTAACATGTATTAAAGATGAAGGAGATTCTGTAAAAAAATATAACAATATAGAAGTTAAATCTGAACTAGATAAAAGCAGTTATGGACAGGAATTTGTATTAGAGGCGTATTATTCAGATGATATTAAAATCGAAAACCATCTATTAGAAGAAGATGAATCTAATGAAGTTGAAATAAAAAAAGAACTGGAGGAGCATAGTATTGGTAGGAAATTATTTTCTCTTCATTTTTAAGTATCTTACATCATGAAAATATTTCACTAAAATATTGAACAAGATTTGGAAACTAATTAGTTTAGGACAATGAACATTACCTACTGTCACAGTATTGCCATATATTTTTTGTATAATGTAGACCTATGTTTAAAATTTCAATACTAACTACTTTTTGGTCAATATATTCTGTTATATTATACCCCTTTTGTTTTTCTTAAAGAAAAAGGTTCTTGGGTCCAAGAAAGAAGCATATTGAATTTGGAGTCAATAAGTCTTCTTCAATTCATATTCTTATGTTACATTCAACAATTCAGTTTTGTATTTAACTTAGCTTTAGCTTTTATAAAATATGCCAGTGTCCTCCTCACATATGTCAATTTCACTTATTTCAAGTAAATTTCATCTACAGTGGTTTAAGAAAACCAAGTGATAAAATATTCAAAAAGTTTAGAAATAACAAATATGTCAATCAAATGTAATTAGGTAGATAATAGGCAAATAAGACAATGAAAATGCAAATGAAAAGTTTAAAGATAATTTATATATCTAAAGATAATGAATGTAGTATTATTTCCCAGCAGGAATTTCAGACAAACTTTTTGTATATTACTTACAAATTGGTTTACCATAATTTGGCTTGAAGCACTTTTGTAAATATATTTGTCTGCATATATAATATTTTACCGACAATATTATCTGGAAAATGTAAACTTCAAAACTCACTTGGAATTTTCTGCTACCTTTGGTAACAAAATTCCTAATGAGAGTTTATTTTTTATTTTATTTTATTTCTTTTTATAGTTTTGGGATGGGACAATTGTTCTAATGAACATCCCAAACAGTTTCATTATCTCTACCTGAAAGTAAACAATTTTATTGTAACTGGCTTATAATCAAGTATTTAAATCGCTTCGTACCTAAATACATTGTAATATGTGGTAGGTATACTAGCAGGGCGGGGAGCAATATATCCTCTCCTTTATCTTCGGAACTCGCCAATGTTTCCCCATTTGTGTTATAATTTTTTACTTCCACCTCATCAATTTCACTTTATTTACAATCATTAAGGTTTATCACCAGATGCAAATAAAAAAATAATATTGTCTTCCTGCTCTAACAATAGTAATGTTTTAATGATATACCTTAAACTTGCCCAAATATAAAAACAAAAGTTTCTTTGAGATAACAAACAGTGAGGAATACTCTCACATGTAAAGGGCTGTCACTTCGTTTAAGTATCACAGCATACTAACTGCCAGAAATAGTGTGCAACATTGTCATCTCTTTTTATGAACAATTCTAAATGCATTCCTTGGTGGTTAAGGTTATCATATTAGCTAAGACAATTTCATTACTTATAAATAGATATTGTGAGTGATTTGCTCATAGCCCTTGTAACAGTGAGTTAATATTGTAATGTTTTTTATGAAATACATAAGACATTTTCTGTTAGTTTATATTATGGTCATAATACCTCTAGGCTATAATAAAAATCTATATTTTATGTATTTTTTATAATCTTGTTAGAAGATTATAATTACTCTAGTTGTCAGAGACTAAGATGCCACTAAACCTTACCTTTAAAAATCATATGAACAAGCTGAATTTTGGTAAGAATGTTAATTTTGGAACCCCAAAAAGATGCAGAAAAATTTACCACTTTTACCCTTTGAATTCCCCCTAAAACTCTCCTACGTATGGGAGGGAAAACGTATGGAAGAGAATAATAGATTTACCAAAAATCTTTACCTCTCAGAAAAAAATGTTTTAAATAAAATATGTAGTTTGGACTATTTTTTAACAAAAATGTTTAACAGCACTTTTTTTGTAAAATGAACCGAAAATTTATCTCCACTGTAAAACTTGCGATATCTTTTTAAAAATGTGTTTTAAAGATAAAGAAAGTAGCTTTCATATGCAGTATTTGGATTTTGCTGCAAATGAAGTCAGTTTCTATAAAGGTGTTAAATAAATAAATGTTAAGTAATTTTTATCATTTTGTACGATTCTCATAAGATCAATAATATTTATCACTTCCATTGACCAGTTACTATGGAATTTTCATTATTAGATACCAGTTTTCAAAATATATAGCCTGAAATTTTGGTTTTGAGTTTTGGCAACAAATGTGAGGCATTTGAAATATGCCTAAAAAACCTTAAATTTAAACTTTTACATTACAAACAATCTAAAATGTTTAAAACTGCTTCCTTTTGATTAAACATGTACATTTTTCAAACGACACAACTTCAGCTACAAATTCCACCTAACATCGTTTTCATAGAAACATTTCCCGTATAGTGTAATAGTTTGTGAATGTTTAAATTATTTGATTTTTTTATATTTAATATATTGTTGACTACAAAGATATAAGTGAACATTTTGTTACAGTTTTGTATTATTTTATGTATTTCTTTTATACCTTTTATTTTTGTTCTAGCATATATTTTTAATTTTGGTAAAAAACAAATTCTTATAATTTGGTTTTTATTTTAGGTGCTCTACAAGATATTGCAGCGGAAATTACCAAACCATTCAATGCTCTCAAAGCACATTTGAAAACTTTGAAAACTGATACTGGTGAAAGATCATATAAATGTGAAATTTGTAGTAAGCAGTTTCATGCAAAATGTAGTTTAAATAGTCATATGAAAGTTCATACTGTTGAAAACCATTATAAATGTGAAATTTGTAGTAAGCAGTTTACTCAACTAGGTAATTTAAATAGTCATATGAAAGTTCACAGTGGTGAAAAACCTTATAAATGTGAAATTTGTAGTAAGCAGTTTATTCACCAAAATAGTTTAAATTTTCATATGAGAATTCACACTGGAGACAGACCTTATAAATGTGAAATTTGTAGTAAGGAGTTTACTCAACTAAGTAATTTAAATAGTCATATGAAAGTTCACACTGGTGAAAAACCTTATAAATGTGAAATTTGTAGTAAGCAGTTTCATGCAAAATGTAGTTTAAATAGTCATATGAAAGTTCATACTGTTGAAAAACATTATAAATGTGAAATTTGTAGTAAGCAGTTTACTCAACTAGGCAATTTAAATAGTCATATGAAAGTTCACAGTGGTGAAAAACCTTATAAATGTGAAATTTGTAGTAAGCAGTTTATTCACCGAAATAGTTTAAATTTTCATATGAGAATTCACACTGGAGACAGACCTTATAAATGTGAAATTTGTAGTAAGCAGTTTACTCAACTAAGTAATTTAAATAGTCATATGAAAGTTCACACTGGTGAAAAACCTTATAAATGTGAAATTTGTAGTAAGCAGTTTATTCAGCGAAATAGTTTAAATTTTCATATGAGAATTCACACTGGAGAAAGACCTTATAAATGTGAAAGTTGTAGTAAACAGTTTACCCAACTAGGTAATTTAAATAGTCATATGAAAGTTCACAGTGGTGAAAAACCTTATAAATGTGAAATTTGTAGTAAGCTGTTTAGTCATCTAAGTAATTTAACTAGTCATATAAAAGTTCACACTGGTGAAAAACCTTATAAATGTGAAATTTGTAGTAAGCAGTTTCGTGCAAAATGTAATTTAAATAGTCATATGAAAGTTCACAGTGGTGAAAAACCTAATAAATGCGAAATTTGTAGTAAGCAGTTTACTGAGATAAATAGTTTAAATTTTCATATGAGAATTCACACTGGAGAAAGACCATATAAATGTGAAATTTGTAGTAAACAGTTTACGTTCCTACATAATTTAAATAAACATATGAAAGTTCACAGTGGGGAAAAACCTTATAAATGTGAAATTTGTAGTAAGCGGTTTAGTCAACTAAGTAATTTAAATAGTCATATAAAAGTTCACACTGGTGAAAATCCTTATAAATGTGAAATTTGTAGTAAGCAGTTTCATGCAAAATGTAATTTAAATAGTCATATGAAAGTTCACAGTGGTGAAAAACCTTATAAATGCGAAATTTGTAGTAAGCAGTTTACTCAGATAAATAGTTTAAATTTTCATATGAGAATTCACACTGGAGAAAGACCTTATAAATGTGAAATTTGTAGTAAGCAGTTTAGTCACCTAAGTGGTTTTAATTATCATATGAGAGTTCACGCTGGTGAAAAACCCTATCAATGTGAAATTTGTAGTAAGTTGTTTACTAACCAAAGTGGTTTAAAATATCATATGAGAATTCACACTGGAGAAAGACCTTATAAATGTGAAATTTGTAGTAAGCAGTTTACTCAACTAGGTAATTTAAATAGTCATATGAAAGTTCACAGTGCTAAAAAAACGTTATAAATGTGAAATTTGTAGTAATCAGTTTACCCAACTAAATAGTTTAAATTTTCATATGAGAATTCACTCTGGAGAAAGACCATATAAATGTGAAATTTGTAGTAAACAGTTTACTTACCTACATAATTTAAATTAACATATGAACGTTCACAGTGGTGAAAAACCTTATAAATGTGAAAGTTGTAGTAAGCAATTTAGTCACCTAAATAATTTAAATAGTCATATAAAAGTTCACAGTGATAAAAAACCTTATGAATGTAAAATTTGTTCTAAAAGGTTTTCTTACAAAGTTTCTCTAAATAAACATATGGCAGTTCAGACTGATAAAAAACCTTATAAATGTGAAATTTGTAGCAAATAGTACAGTGAAATAAATAGTTTCAATTATCATATGAAAGTCAACAAACTGACAGATGTTATAAATGTGAACAGCCCTAAACTGTTCATTCTATTAAGCCAATTAAATACTCATAAAAGAGTTCACACTGGAGAAACACCTCATATAAGAGTTCACGCTGATGAAAAACCCTATCAATATGAAATTTGTAGTAAGTTGTTTACTAACCTAACATTAATTGCTTATTACATTAATTGTTGTAGGTGAAAACTTTTTGATTTTATTTAGGTTACATTCAGCCATAGTATTTTCATTTTTTAATGATTTTACATGTTTTAAATTGTCTGCATTTTCAATTAATTCTATGTGTTGTAGTTTAGAAACTTCTATTCTAGCATTTTTTCTCAACTATTGAATATTGTCAGTAATATTATCAATTATTTGTGACAGCCTTTTTAAATGGTCTACAATTTCTACACTATCATCATTGTCACTAATACCTAAATTTATATTTCGTTCAAGCGACTTCTGTCTTAAAGTTGAAGCAACACTATGTATGTGTTTACATATTGTACAGAAAAATCTATACAATTACAACTAAACGAATGAATACATATATAGACGTTTTCATCTTTCTTGGCGTGTGCGTATAAAAACACTTGCAATAAGTTGTTTCATCTGTCGTTCCTTCTCTAAGCTCGATTGGTTTACCTCCTCCAGTGGCAGCTATCTGTATTCGTAAAGAGGCCGAACTTATCACCGACACCGTATCGGCCAAACGCATCGGTGTTATTACTACAATACTGGGAGACGTGAATGGTCTCTTCATTCCCTTCTCATCACACTTTACCATGACAAACGTGACTCGCACAATTGAATTACGCATCTATGTATCCGAGAGAGACGAATATTAAAAATTCCGTAGTAGCTTATTTCAGGCACACGCCAAGAACGATGAAACCGAGTTTACCATTTTTCAAAGTAAAACACTTGCACGTCACGATTTATACAAAGTGACGTCACTTGTATTTAAAATTTCCAGAACATCAACCGTAGAGTTCAAATTTTCCTAACACAGCTAATAATACGAAACCCATACGGAACTGCTCATAGACGTCAACATGGTGACACTAATTAACAAAATCATCAAACATAATAAAATACCTGAAGAGTGGAAGAAAAGCGAGCTTATCCTACTATACAAAAAAGGAGATAAAAAAACAACCTGAAAACTACAGAGGTATCAACTTATTAAACACCACTTTGAAGCTTACAACCAAAATATTGCAAGGCCAAATAAATCAGAGAATTACCTTAGCGGATGAACAGCAGGGTTTTCGCACAGGAAGATCGTGCACAGATGCAGTATTCATCATAAAACAGATTACCGAAAAAGTACTAGAGTATAACAGACCAGCATTCATATGTCTAATAGACCTGAAGAAAGCGTTCGATAAAGTAAAGCTTAAAGATGTAATTCACCTTCTTTACGATAGAGAAATTCCACTAGATGTTATAAAAACAATAGAGAACATTTACCAGAACAACAATATGGAAGTCAGAATAGATGACCAGCTTACAGATCCAATAGATATGGGCAATGGAATAGGACAAGGAAACTCGCTTAGTCCAACGCTATTCAATCTAATCATGGATGAAATCATCAATACTATTAATAAAGGAAGAGGATACAAAATGGGGAACAAAGAAATCAGAATACTCTGCTTTGCAGATGATGCGGCCCTAATTGCATCCAATGAAGACGATCTACAAAGACTAACCCATAGATTCAACACAAGGGCAAAGGACTTTAATATGGTGATCTCTACACAGAAAACTAAAACAATTGTAATCAGTAAAGAACCAATTAGATGTAAACTGGAAATCGACGGTATCAGCATTGAGCAAGTAATGGAGACAAATTACCTAGGAATTACACTGTCTAGCTACGGAGATGTGGAGAAGGAAGTGAAAAATCAAGTACAAAAAGCTAATAAAATAGCAGGTTGTCTTAATAACACGATATGGCGCAATCCCCACATTAATACCGACGTGAAATCAAGAATCTACAAAGCAACAATAAGACCAATAATGACATACACTTCAGAGACAAGACCGGATACCTCCAAAACTCAGCAACTACTAGAAACAGCGGAGATGCGTTTACTGAGGAGAATTACAGGAAACACACTGAGGGATCGAATGAGGAGTGAAGAGATCAGAAGAAAATGCAATATACCAGAAATAAAAGTGGACACTGAACAGAAAAAGGAATGGAACGAACACATAAACAGAATGGAAGAGACCCGATTAGTCAGAATAGCGAGGGACAAATCACCAAAAGGTAGAAGAAGTATCGGGCGACCACGCAAAAGATGGAGTGATAACCTCCAATAGAGGCATTAATCGACATTGAACAAGCATTTTGCTTAAAAAAAGAAGAAGAAGAAGATTCACTTCAAGTAAAATAATTTTTATTTAATGTGGGGATAACTTAACATTTCCTACCAAATTTTTATCTTTACAAATTGACGGATTAAGTTTAGGTTGCATTGGAATATCTGAAATTTTACAATCACTCATATTAAATCTGTGCAAAATTTTCTTAATTAATTCCTTTTGTGAAATATAAACTTCATTTCCAATTTTACTTATATGTAAACCTAAAAATACCAATTTTTCATCATCAAACTCTTTCAATTTAAATTTTTTCCTTAACTCAGTTTTTATAAAAATAATATTGTCTTCGACTTTTGAAAATATTATCAAATCATCAACATACACAAGTAAAAATGTAAAATCCTTAAAATACAAACAAGGATCCTTCCTAGATCGTTGAAAACCAAGATCAGTTATGCTTTCATGAAAAAGTGTATTCCAACATTTAGGAGCTTCTTTTAGACCATATAGTGATTTACTTAACTTACAAATTAAATTTTTGTCATATCCTTCAAGCCCTTCTGGTTGATACATATACACTGGTTCTTTCAACATTCCATAAAGGAAAGCAGACTTAATATCTAGCTGTTTTACAAAAAGATCATATTCTACATACAATGACAGTAATACTCTAATTGTAGCCATTCTTGCTACTGGTGCATACACATTTTCACTAAAATTACTCTGTTGGAAGCCTCGAGCTACCAATCTAGCTTTCTTAACTACCTTTCCGTTCACTTCTTTTTCACGAAAAACCCACTTGGAATCTATTACACTCACATTTTCTGGTTGTTTCACTAAAGTCCATGTCTTGTTTTCTTCCAAAGACTGAAGTTCATCCTGGATTGCTTGTTTCCATTCCATGTCCTTGACTGCTTCAGAGAAGGTTTCAGGAACATCATCAAGAAATGTACCTACTGATAAAGTTGCTAGTAGATTCATCTCTGTATTATACTCACAATCATAGTCTTCAAGATATGTCGGTCTCTTTTTATTTCGTGTACTTCTTCTATTTTCATTAATTATTTCAACTACTTCTTCTTCTTCGTCATGTACATTTTGTTCAGTGGTTCTTTCAGGAATATTTTCTACTCCATTCTCAGTTTGAATTTGAGCAATTTGTTCATTATCAGATAGTCTAATTGTATTATTTTCAATTGAATTTTCATCAAAAATTATATTCCGTGCATGGATTATTTTTCTTTCTTCCGGATTCCATAGTATGTAGCCATTATCTGAATAACCCACCATAATCAGCTTTTCACTACGAGGATCAAGCTTAGATTTCCTATTCTCTTTAGGAATTAAATTATAAGCATTACAACCAAATAATCTTATCTTTTCCATATTTGGCTTTTCACCATACCAAATTTCAGCAGGGGTTTTGTTATCAGGTAAAGTTCGAGTTTCTGTTCTATTAATTAAGTATGCTGCTACTCTGACAGCTTCACCCCACATGCTTTTATCTAAATTTGAATCAAAAATTAAACATCTTGCTTTTTCCATAATGGTTCTGTTAAAACGTTCAGAAACACCATTCTGTTCTGGATTCCTTGGTACTGTATACTGAATTTTAATTGCATTATTTGAACATAATCTTTTAAAAGCTTTTGATGAGTATTCACCCCCATTATCACACCTTATCCTTTCAATTTTTACATTAAATTTAGCAGTAACCATATCAATATATTCTTTAAATTTATCTATTACTTCAGATTTTCTCTCAATTAAATAACATATACAAAAATGTGAATAATGGTTTATAAATGTAACAAAATAAGTTTTATTATCATAAGTTATTGGATCTATAGGGCCACACACATCTGTTGATACAACTTCTAAAATTCTTTTTGCTTTTCTTTCAGCATCAATGCTATAAAAAGGTAATCGTGATTGTTTTCCTTTTAAACAGATTTCACATATACCAGATATGGGATACTTTGCAGAGTGACCTATTTTCCTATGCATTAGCACATTATGTTCAACAGTTGTAATTTGTGCTTCTGGTAGATGTCTACATTTTAATTTAACAATATATAAGTTATTTCTTAACTCACCTGTTATCACAGCATGATTTCCTTTCATTATGTTGACTTGTTTATCTTTGAACACAATTTGAAGACCTGCTTCTTTCATTTTCTTCACAGACATTAAATTATATGAAAGTTGATTACATACCCATACATTCTTTATCTCAATTTGGTTACCATTTACTGCTTGTAGATTCAAATCACCTTGTTTTATTGCCTCCAATGATTGACCCTTCTTTGCTACATTTATATTATGCATTACTTCCTGGATATTATCTAAAAACCTTTCAACATCCTTTGTAACTAAGTGATTTGTAGCACCACTGTCTATTATGAAATTTATTTCACCAGATTCTGAGTTGCTAACTAAGGTGGTTTCCTCTGCTGTCAAAAATGTTACCTTTTAACCATTTTCTGCTGGGAATGCCCTATTTCCATTTTTATTTTTCCAGCACTGATAGCGCTTGTGTCCCATTTTTCCACAGTTATGACATTTAAATTGAAATGGTTTATTATTTCTGACATTACCATTACTTGTTCCAGCTCTATTCTTCCATTTATTCCATGGCTGTTTATTTGCTACAAATGCAACATCAGGGTTTGTTTCATGGTCATTTTTATTGTGCCTTGCCTCTTCCATTAGTAGCTTGTTTTTAACAAAGTCTAATGTAACTTTAGTTTCATCTTGACAAAACATAATATCAATTGCTGTAGTAATTGCTTGATATGATTCAAGCATTGCAGAGAGTAACTGTGATATAACTTCACTATCTTGTACTTGACCACTGCACTTTTAAGTTCATATACAGTTTGATTGAATTCTGTTAAAAACATATTTAAAGACCCTGTTGTATATTTCAATGACCTTAGTTTCTGCTGCAGTTGAACCTGTGTCGAAATTCCCTTGTTTTGGTAAGTACTTTTCAAATGTACCTATAATCTCTTTTGCTGAGGTATTTGACTTAATAATTTCCAGTATATTGTCATGCAAACATTGCACAATTAGATTCCGGGCTTTCACATCGTTTTTCTTAAATACTTCTCGAGAGACATCATCTGCAGGTTCATCTTGAGATAGTACAGCTAAGACACCAGCCTGTTCCAGTAACAATTTAACTCTGAATAACCAGTTGGAGAAATTATTTCCATCAAAGGGTTTGATGTTTACAACATTTGTTTCCGCCATTTTTGTCGTTGAGTTCCGTATCACGTTTTCCGTAAACACTTTTGTTTTCTGATTACCACTATGCAAGCGTCGTGTCTTTTGTTTCTATATTCTTTTCTTTCTTCGAATTTATTTTTATAATATCCATATATTGCATTCTTACTTTCTCTCCTCATATCAAAATCGTATTTCTTCCTGTAATTTAACACTCTTCCTTGTGTCCTATCTTCTGTCTCGTCGATCGATAAAAATTTGTACATTACCTCTTATGGGGTTGTAAAGTTGCCTGCCTCTAATATTATCTTGACTTTGTCTGCGCTGGCATTATATTTCATTGTAGCTACTACTGCCTCTGTTGTGTATTTTTTCGCTAGTTCCAATGGCATTCCTTCCTCTACGTATGCAACTTTTAGCTGTTCCGCTAATTCTTCAACTTCAGATGTATATATAGACCTCTGCATCTTTATGTCCTTGTCTTTTCTTCGCCAATTTAGCTATTATCGTCTTCGGACTGTCGCCTCTCAGTTCTCTCTTCAGTGCCTCTGCTGTTCTTGCGATTGTATCTTCTGTAGTTATAACGTTTAACGTTTAAAGTTATAACGTTTAACGTATAACTTCTTTATATGTTGTTTCTTTGTCATAGGTAAAGAAACTGGCTTGAAATCTTCTACCTTTTTTCCATAATGTTATTATCGTTTACGACTTTTCTATCTCCAGTGAGTCCTTGTATTTGCAATGATTCGGCCGTTTCAATAAAGGTATTTAAATCTTCTTGTCTAATTTGTACTTCTCCATGGTATATAAATTGTAGTAAGTCTCTTAGTGCTTCGTAAGTCACGTTTGTCAAAATTACTATCGGATGTTGACAGGGATTTGACATAAAAATTTTCTTAAAATATGGGCTACAAACCGAAAGAACCATTTTATGGGCTTTTATGCATTTTCCTTGTGCTGAAAGCGTTACGTCTACAAAATCTTGACTCTTCCATAATGAATTTATTCCTGAACTTATATTTTCGTGGAAATTGTTCCAACGCAATGAAAATTTTTCTGACGCCATGGTCAATTGTATTTAAAAGTTCTTCTAAATTATTTTCCTTCCTTATAAATGTAACAATAATTCTAAATATCCTAATTTAAATAGTAAAATAAAAAATCATATCAAATTTCTTCGTCTATATTATTTGAAGAGTTTGTCATCTAAGCAAATTCATGCCATTCATGGTAAATAACGTCGTAATTTAATATTCCCGATCTGTCGGTGTATTTTCATGGTCAACAATATAAATATTTTTAAAAATATACCTTTAGTAAATAAAATGTATGACACATTTGTTTCATTAAAACGATAGAATTTGCTATATAAAGTTATTTAGTGAAAACTTAAAAATAAATTATATACTCTACTTTCAAAGCAATAAAAATTGTATATTCAACATTCTGAACTAGTTAAATTCTTTATATTTCTAATAACTTTTCTCAACTAATAATTAATAATTTCTATCTGTTAGACTGTATTTATGTAAGGGATAAAAAATAAATTTACTCACACAATACATTTCACATATGGTCCTTATCCATTCACCTTTGTCCATTCTCCATTTATCCATTTTTCCATTTATTTCCCTTGTCCTGAGTTGGAATGTTGTCGCGGGGCTCTCGGCGGGTCTGGTCCGGAATTTTCTTATCTGTTGATGCATTTTCCCATATAACATATTTATATCCTAAGAGGAACTCTTAGGACATAATATTTCGAATAAACAGACACCGCAGAATGCAAAAGAAGCAAAGCGATTGTTGCATTTCAAAATTATTATAGAAAACATGTCATCAATTTTACAGAAATAGCCACACCACGTAACAGACTATCTAGAAAAATAAAGTTTAATGGACTACTGAATGTCAAGAAGCATTTATTAAGCTCAAGACATATCCCCGTTAGCTAATAAGCCCGTTATATAATTCCCCGATTTATCGAAGAAAAACAAATTTAGGTTAAGAATTTATGCTTCAGGAATAGCATTAGGAGACAAATATGAATGCAGAAGATTGTAAAGAAAATGATAATAATGAAAAATGAGAATAAGAAGAGATGAAAAATAAGAATCAGCCAATTCTTAATGAAATACGAAGAGAAAAATAATAATTTTTTTAAGAAAGTATAAAAGCTTGTATAGTACAAGATAAACATAATACAATCAATACATAATATAGTACAAGATAAGAAGACCAAGGAGAGTTATAAGTACCGACTTCCATATGTTACAGGAAGGTTATGGAAAAATAAATAGGATATAGGTATATTAAATACAGATATATAAGGAAATACTATTTCTGGAACGAATTACGAAGAAATGTTGAGAAATAAGTGAAATGTGAAGAGATGCGACGACTGCCAAAGGCATAAGCACTAAATCATAAACAAGGAACCCATGAAAATGTACATGGATGAAAATGGAAATAGATATACTGACGTACAATGCGAATTAAGCAACTACGTAGAAGAATATGTAATAGAAAATGAAACAGTAGCCAAATCATTGGTAGAAAAATTTATCTTGGGGTATGGAGTACCCAGAAAAATAATAGCAGACCAAGGCACAGATTTTATAGCTAGAATAATTAAGGAAGCAATACTTTTGCTACAATTAGAGTCAATGAATATACTCGTAATATATACATGTACTTTTGAATGCAAATAATATATAGAGATATTTTTAAATGAATATAATGTGTAAATATAGTTTTAAGTTCGTACAACATATATATATATATATATATATATATATATATATATATATATAATGTTTTTAAATGTGTATAGCAAAAAGAAAAAATGTTAGACTGTACAGCAGGTAAACAAAATAAATAGGGATGAATGAATAAATAGATAAAATGACAAATCTTTATTGTGGGATGTCAAAGTGATTAATTGTGTATATGTGAAAACAAAACTATTACTTGGTACCAAGAATTAATGCAAGCATTAATATAAGAATTATTATAAGATTTTATTATTATAAGTTTATTTATTATGAAAAATATGTAAAGGTTATTGTAAAAATTATGTGCACATAAGAGGGGGTAATATAAGGTAATAATATAATCTAAATGATTTAACGTAAGGTAAGAAAAAACGTAAGAGTAAGGCATAATGAAGGATACCAGATAGTCTATCACAGACTACATTATAATGCACTCCCTAACTTTCGCGTGATTGGTTGGTGGGTGGATCCCAATTTAAAAATTGGCGGGTTTCATGTTTATTAAAATGACAATTGAGGTATTGTGGCACAGTATATCGGTAAACAATTTATTAGCAATATATTGTGGTATTTGTACAAAGCGAATGATATTCACATTTTAGGATTAAGCTGACTAGCACAGTTTTATTAGAAATTAAAATTTATTTTTCTTTTGACATTATGTAGGTAAAATTAAATTCTGACATTGTGTTTATTTAATTTTGATATGCTAGTGATGATTTGTTTTATTAGATCTATAGATATTGTTTTAATTTTTTTGTTTAGGTAATTTTTTATTAAGATTTAGAGGTTCCTCTTATTATTTTTATTTCTAGAACATTCATTACCATTATTATTCTCATTAGCTTTCTCTATGTGGAATCGGCTTCTCTAAGTATTTTCCTCTAAACTTTTCGGTTCTCTTTCAGGGACTAAGTACCTCGCCGCTTTTTGTATGAGATTATGGTTTTTCAAAAACATGTAATTTCTGTTCATCCCCTTTTTTTACTGCCCTACATTCAGTACCATACATCATAGCTGGTCTAAAGACAGTCCTATACAATTTAGGCGAGTTTTAGAGGAGTTTAGAGATTTAGAGGTTTTTCCTTGGCCATTGCACCAATAACGCCCCCCCTCCTTTGATTTCCCAGATTTTTAATAAAGAATAAAGACATTTTAGACACAGCTATTTAGTGTTTTATTTGGTTTGCAATAGTTATTTCCAGTAAACCTCTGCTTCATTTTGTTGACAATGACAATTTTTCATAGCACTCCATTCACATATCTTTTTATTATCCTACATTTGTGGTAAAATCTAACAGAATTCCGTGTAAGGTTCTAAAAAATGAAAATGGATAAATGTCAATTTGGATTTAGGCAAGGCAGATCTACAACAGCAATTTTTATTAAAAGAGCTAATTTAACAATTTAGATTGAATTTACATAGTATTATTAAACTTGAGAAAGCACATGATGAAGATATCAGAAACCTACTGTTGCAGAGATTAAGTAGGAAAGGAGTGGCGGCTGAATATATGTGAGTGGAGTATGAGCAAGTAACAACTATAATAGTGTTAGAACAACTATTATAGTGTTAGAACGATTACAGGTAAAATCCATATTTATTCTCATTTGTGCTGGATTAGATAACAACTGAACCTCCTGGGTATTAGTAGAAAAGAGTAGCGGAGACAGGTCCTTGAAGAAAAATGATTAAAATTAAGTTGGATACAAACAAAATATTTAGAATATTCTTTTAAATATGAAATTTCAAGACCAGATAGAGTAGTTGGTTTGGATAGACAAGAACTCATAAAAGATGATAATGTTCGGCTTTTAGGATTGGTATTACCGTTTTATCTCTAATATTTCAATTAAATGTAAAGGAAAGAGGCAAATTAAGAGATGTGTGATAAAAAAGGTACCAAGAAAACTAAAAGGTAAATTGTATTTGACTGCCTTTAGACCAGCTATGATGTATGGTACTGAATGTAGGGCAGTAAAAAAGGGGATGAACAGAAATTACATGTTTCTGAAAAACCATAATCTCATACAAAAAGCGGAGAGGTACTTAGTCCCTGGAAGAGAACATAAAAGTTTAGAGGAAAATACTTAGAGAAGCCGATTCCACATAGAGAAGGCTTATGAGAATAATAATGGTAATGAGACATACAGAGAGGTATAACATTTTACACCTCATAATACAGGGTAAGATCAACGGAAGGAGAGGCCCAGGCCGACGAAGAACATCCTGGCTACGAAATCTCCGAGAATGATATCAAGAAACCACCGCTAATTTATTTAGAGCCGCCGTGAATAATGTTATTATTGCCAATATGATCGCCAACCAACGTTCGATAATCGGACAAGGCACTGAAAGAAGAAGAATGGTAATGAATGTTCTAGAAATAAAAATAATAAGAGGAACCTCTAAATCTTAATAAAAAATTACCTAAACAAAAAAATTAAAACAATATCTATATATCTAATAAAAAAAGCATCACTAGCATATCAAAATTAAATAAACACAATGTCAGAATTTAATTTTACCTACATAATGTCAAAGAAAAATAAATTTTAATTTCTAATAAAACTGTACTAGTCAGCTTAATCCTAAAATGTGAATATCACCCGCTTTGTACAAATACCACAATATATTGCTAATAAATTGTTTAGCGATATACTGTGCCACAATACCTCAATTGTCATTTTAATAAACATGAAACCCGCCAATTTTTAAATATGAACCCACCCACCAACCAACCACGCGAAAGTTAGGGAGTGCATTATATTGTAGTCTGCATATCACAAGGGAACAATTAGGGTAACCTTATAATATGCTGAGGTAAGGTTAGGTTACTAAACATTTGTATAAATATGTATACGGTAGCATAGGCAAACAGTACTTATTTGAGGTTGCAAAATTTCTCTTTTTCCAAAGGGAGAGAGAGAGAGAAATGAGACAGTTGCAAAAGTGAAATTTTTTTCCGTAAGGAGGATGGTGTGGTGTTATTCCTTAAATATTAGAATTCACATATATAAAATATTATAATTTATACTCGTGTAACATTTAACATTTTGTTTATATAAATATATTTAGTAATTTGAATCGAGGACATTCATAAATAACATACTCTAATTAGAATTGGTAGTCAGCACTATTGCCGATCACCACATGCTTGGCGTAGGTCATGAACAAAATTGACATACTAATAAGTAAACATTTGCTGATATAGCAAGGACTACTATAAAAGCCACAACAATCATTCTCTCAGGGATCTTAATTAATGTAACGTCAAGATGGCAAGTTAATGCATCATACATAGTCAACGTCAACTAAGTACTAGTCTAGTTAAGATAATTAATATTGAAAGAGTGTACAGTAGTGTTTAAATAAATGGTCACCTAAAACAACAACAAGTTATTTACTACCTACAACATTATTTATTACACTGACTTGGTTGCTGATTCTAATGATGCGTAGTTGGAGAGAATCTGCTTAGATGGAATATTGGAAAGTATAAGTTGCCAAATATAAACGTTTTACTATAACCTGATTAAAATATGGACTACTTGTCGACTCGTTGACACACTTCTGCATAGGTAGTGCCAACCTGTAACACTAAAAAGATCCATATAGAATTGTAATTCCGACACCCTTCTGCAATTCTCTATTAACTTAAAACTATTATAATTCAACAACATTTCCTAAAACAGGTAAGTTGAGCTTTTTACAATGACTTTGTAAATCTTAAGAAAACAGTTAACCTTGAACACCCACTCCCGATGAGCGGCCTTTTAGCTTCAGTCAGCTGCACGTGTCGTGTTGAATTAACAGTGGCGAATAAATTAAATGTTAAATTCAGAATAAGTAGTGCCAAAAACGCAAAATTTTCGAAGAGAATCATACGTTCCAAGGAAAATGGGAAAATCAACATTTCTTCATCGAATTAAAAGGCAAACCTCAGTCCATTATTTGTTGTCAATTACTCGCGGTATCAAAAGAATACAATATTAGTAGGCATTATGAAACCCAGGACAAAACAAAATACGACAAATATCAAGGTGAAGCTCGCAATACTCTTGTAAAAGAACTTAAAGCTAAATTGAATAAACAACAATCTCTATTTACAAAACCGACAGCTGTTCAATCATCAAGTTTAGCAGCATCATATGAAGTACGTTTAGAGCTTGTCAAAAGTAAAAAAGCATTTAGAGATGGAGAAATGATCAAGCAGTGTGCCGTTAAAATGGTGCGAACCTTTGGAGATGAAAAGATGGCCAAAAACTTTGAATGTGTTTCAGTTTTCCTTCAAACTGTATCTGGATGTCCCGCTACATTCAGAGATACGCTGGTTGAGTGCTGGTAAATGCCTTAGAAAATTTTTTTCTTTAAGAAGAGAAATCTTATTGTTTTTTAAACGGAAATTGTTATTATCTCGGACGTATTTATAACAAAGCTTAAGAACAAAACATTTCTTCATGAACTGGCATTTCTAACAGATATTACCTCTCACTTGAACACATTAAACCTACAACTTCAAGGGAAAAATAAGACAGTATCACAGATGATTGGTCAAATTGAGACATTTGGTAAAAACTTGATCTTTTCGAGAACTGCATGAAAATAAACGAGCTCACACATTTTCCTGCGTGTTTCTAAATAAATCAAGAAGAAACCATGGTCGATTTCTTGAGTTTTGCAAAAGTTCTTACAGAAATAAAAACAGAATTCGATGAAAGGTTTTCGGAATTTGATACACTGATCTTGAGCTTTTTAACAATCCAATGGGAGTCAACATCCAGAACCAATCAGCAGAATACCAATTAGAACAGTCCGATTCGTTTTTTCGTTTTTCCTTTAATTTCAAATTTAATACGGTCCACAACGTCTAAAAGGTTGGACCACACTGATTTAAAGCAATGAATTCCTTTTACAAACAAGCTATAATGAAATGGTGTCTAACATTATTATATTCTTTTTGATTTCAATGTAGAAGCCGTCTTAATATGCGATTGGATATCTTCATACACAACTATAATAGACACTGCCGAGCATAAAATTAGAGTCACCCCTTAATTTGTATCACAGCCATTTGATAATTATTTTGTTTGTATACCGCTTTGAACGTTAAAGTTACAAAATCTTTTATTGATATTCGTCGAAAGCTTTAGCTATAAAACCCTTTTAAATCGTAACAATCTTTCCACTTGTCGGCAATAATTTTTATATTTTATCGCCATCACATCAATTTATTTTGTTTATTTTAACGCGAGAGTGGTGTAATAAAAATTGATGAGGTTTTTTCAGTTTTTTAAGACTCTTGGCGCTGAACGGTCGTTATATCCGTGGAATAATATTTTAATTTTGTTTAGGTATGTATGGATTGATCTTTATAAGTGACAATTTTGTTACATCATTTTTTAAAGCACGCGATATGTTTTGTTGGAAACTGGCAAATATAGATTTTCAATAATTTTGAAGATTAATTTTTGTAATATACGAACCGTGTATTTTATACGCAAATTCGGGTAGAGTTTCGTTGGTACACACTTGACATATTTGGCGACCGTGACAGGACCGTTTCCATAAAATTAATCGTGGTTGTATACGAGGTGTAACAAAATTGAATTGACGATCACCGGACAAACTGTAACTTTCGGTAAACGCGTGTGGTTTTGACCAAGTTTGCAGTGAAAAATGGATCAAAAAAAGAAACATCGCAAAGTACTCCGTGGCACCTTCACGAGGACGGCGAATGAAATGGATAAGCTTTTGTCGGCGCCGGAGGGTGATATACGATCAATTAAAGTTTCCTTGGATCTATTACGCCAAAAAATTGGAGACCGTGAAAAAAAAGACCTAAGGAAAAGTGATGAAGAAATCTACGGTCTTTTACTAAGTGAAGACGCTAGTGAAGAAGACCTTTTAGAAGAAATTGAGTGTAGTGACAACTATAGCAAGAAGTTTTTGGATCTTAGTATGCAGTTCGAAGACTGTATGCAGTCAATAGTGACAAGTGCAGTGGAAGGTGAGGTAGCTTCTAGGATATCTGATGATAGGAGTAGTGTAGACAGCAGACGCGGTAAGCGAAAATTTAAATTACCTACATTAGAGTTCATAAAATTCGACGGGAATATTAAAAACTGATTGCCTTTTTGGTCACAATTTCAAAAAGTTCATCATGATCTGGACAGATCCGAACGACAAGGTCGAATATTTGATTCAAGCTACTATACCGGGTAGTAGAGCTAGGCAACTAGTGGATAGTTTTCCCGCCACTGGAAGTAATTATGATGCTATGATTGACTGTCTTATTTCGCGTTTCGGTCAGGATGACTTGCAGATTGAAGTTTATGTACGGGAATTACTTAAATTGGTAATAAATAATACTTCGTCTGGCAATAAATTAGATCCATCCTTGTTTTACGACAAATTAGAGATTCAGTTGAGGGTTTTGGAAACACTCGGTATTAAGTCGGATAAATACGCGGCTATGTTATTTCCTTTAGTTGAATCCTGTCTACCTTCAGATTTATTAAGAGTTTGGCAACGATTGTCAGAAAGTATCGGATCACAAGCGTCACTTAATTCTGCCGGCATCGCAAGCATCGAAAATCGACTTCAGAGTTTAATGTTGTTCTTGAAAAAGGAAGTTGACAATGAGCAGCACCTTTTTTAGCAGTCGAGAATTTCCATTTTGCATGCTGCTAAAACCGAAGATTTTAAATCTACAGGCCCAAAAAACAAGGAGACACGAGGAAAACAAACGCAAGTCTCCTTCCTCGATGGGTTTAGTTAATTCTCACACCATCTATAAATGTGTTTTTTGTCAGAATTCGCATGAAAGCAGCCACTGTTTTAAAGCACAGAAATTAACTTATGACCAAATCAAAAATTCCTTCCAGTTTCTTTATCACATCATGAGCTATTTCCACTTCTTTGATGTATTCCAAATGCGAGTCAGCAATACTTTGAATAATTACCATACATGCTTTATTGTTTTTCTTATGCCATTCATCATTTCTATCAACCGCGGAAAGCGACTTTAAAGTTTCACTACATTCGAGGGCCTTCAATACTGAAAATAAACCCCCTCTGTGGCTCAGTGGTAAGAGCGCCTACCTTTAAATCTAAAGGTCGTGAGTTCGAATCTCATCTGGGTGGAAATTTTCGTTTATTAAAAATTAATAAATGAAAATAATTTCTATCCTTGTGCGATTGGTACCTACTAACCAGAGGGACCGCAGACGTTCGGATACAATTAGCGTCTCTTAGCAAAGACAATGACGTCGACTTTGCTAAGTATCAAGACAATTACTCTACACACACACTACACTAGGTACCTGACTGTACCATGCCAATGATCATAGTTGTCGAGGCATTAACCCAATAAAAAAAAATACTGAAAATAACCTAAATTTCCAGTTGTCAAAACTGTTTCCAATAAAAGGTATTAGGCCATATGTGTTTTCAGTTGACTTCTCCATTTTTTTAACTTTTACGAGCCTCTTTTCATGTTTTTATCTTTTCTTAATCAACACACTCTTTGTACTTCTGGGCCCATAACCAATGTTATATTGAAGAATAGAAAAATAAAAGAATGTGTTGATATTTTATTGTAATACTAACTCAAATAAACGTGATACATAAAATACATAATTCATAATTAAAAGTGGTTACATTAACAAGCGTCTATTCATACCTTGTTACAATTCGTCTTCGATGCTCGCGCATCCATGTAATGTCAAATATTTATAGGATTTATTCCTAGATAAGGTTCTGATTATGATTTAATTCGTTTTTGTGTTTTGTAATTATTGTAATTAAAATTTATTGTTAAAGTTTAATTTTAATAAACAAATTTATTGTTAAAGTAAACTTAGGAATTTAGTTGAGACGTTCTTTTATGGAATGTATTGACAAAGTTAGTTAAAGTGTTATTTAGTTTAACTATTTCTTAATTTGGTTTGTAATTAAAATATTTTGATTATGACTTATTTAATTCAAAACGTAAAATATTTCATGTAAAATCCAACTATTCTGTTATTTTGTCAAATCCTACTATTAACTATGCTCCTGAAATATTTATTTTATTTAATATTTCGTTAACTATTAACTTTATTAAAGGTATTTTACACCAAAATTCAGAAGTATTGATGTTTTTGTCTAGTTTTCTTTCGTTGCCTGGAGTAATTGCGTGAATTCTGAATTATGTAGTTGATGTATAAAATGCGATTCTCTCGAAAACTGTTGAGTTTTTGAAGTTTTTTTTTTGTTAAAATAAAGTATCTTTAATATTTTTAATCACAAACACCGGTAACTTAAAAAGCAAAAAAGTTAAGTGTAAATATATGCAACATATGTGGCGCCCTGTGTCAGCTACATTAAAATATGCATCAAATTATAATTTCTAATATTCAATAGTACCTAGCTATAAATTTTGATACATAAATGTTCACAAACATGAAAGTTATAGCGAAAATTAAAATTTTAAATTTTCACTTTAACACCCTGTATGTTTCTTAATATCAACATTTTATTAAAGTAATTTGACTTAAATCGTAATATTTTAAAGTGTAGAATCTACGGCTACTTTTTGTACAATTACTTAAGGACCACACCACTTGCGGAAATCGCAATTGAACTTTTCTAGTAAAATCTAGGCAATAAGTTTAATCGCATATTTTCTATCATTATCGTTCTGAGTCTGATTTAAACGAATGAAATCATTAAGTAGCCTGTAATTTCAAAATATTAACAAATCAAATCTGGTATATTACAATAAAATATTTGACATTACATGGATGCGCGAGCATCGAAGACGAATTGTAACAAGGTATGAATAGACGCTTGTGTTACATTACGATACTATCTTAAAAACCGTTGACATTGACATACATCAATCGTGCTGTCAACCATAGGCAGGGTTGTTCCTTATTCACGAGTATTTAACAAAACGAACACTTAAAGAGAGGGAAAAAGCCTATTGAAATTGATGAATTTGTCAAAAATGGTATTCGAAGGAGAATTCATGGATTTTTTTTTTTTTTCGAATAAAAGAAATACCAAACCTGAACAAAATTTTACAAGACGTTAGAGACGACCCGGATTTGCCTTATATCGGACGAACTAAATTGTGACAAGTTTTAAAAGAATTACATTTCCGATAGGAGAAATCAGACCGAAAATCACTTTTGATTGACCGGGAGGAGATAGTATGTTGGAGAAGAAATTATCTAAGATTCATACGAAAATTCTGGACTGAAGGAACGCCAATCTTCTACCAGGATGAAACGTGGGTAAACTCAGGTCATACTCTTAAAAAAATTTGGTCAGATAAAAATATATTAAGCTCCAGGCAAGCCTTTATAGAAGGTTGGTCTACTGACATCTCCCTACCTTCTGATAAAGGCAGTAGATTAATAATTTTTCACATTGGCAGTGAAAAAGGATTTGTTAAGCATGGTTTGTTGGAATTTCAGTCCAAAAGCACAAAAGACTATCACGAGGAGATGACAGCTGATGTTTTCGAAGAGTATTTTGAGTAGATGATTGAACACATTCCATCAAATTCAATTATAGTATTCGATAATGCACCTTATCATTCACGACTAGTAGAACGACTTCCAACGACTGCGTGGATGAAACAGGATATTCTTGACTGGCTGCGGAATAAGTATCTGCCTTACGAAGATGGAATGGTAAAAGCAGAACTTTAAAAAATTGCCCGGCAACACAAATCTAAGTTCAAGTAGTTGAAAAAATGGCGGAAATGCGATACATCACAGTCCTTAGACTTCCACCTTACCACTGCGACATAAATCTAATTGAACTCATTTGGGCACAAATGAAAAGTTATGTGGTTAGAACAAATACGTCATATAAAATACAAGCTGTACGTGAATTGTTATACGAGTCTTTACAACATATTACAGAACAAAACTGGAAAGATGCAGTAAGACATGTAATAGAAGAACAAAAATGTGGGATCTTGATAACATAATTGATGCGACCGTAGAGACACAACCGCTAATTATTAACCCTCAAGACGACTCGGATTCCTATGTTGATCCTATTTATTTTGAATGTGAATAGTTTTCTAATCGTAATTATATAAGGTAAGTAATAGTAGTTGTAATCGTAAGATATTAAAGGGGAAAGGCGCAAAATGTCGCCTGTCAAAATGTTCAATGTGTTTTAAGTGCATCAATTTTTTTCAAATCCTGAGAAAACTAAAAAGCATTTTTCAAAAATTTAAAGGCAGAATGAAATATTTATTAGAATAAAAAGTTTCTTTTGCATGCAATATTTTCAATTAAAAATTATACTATATTTTCTCTTTTATTTTCACCCCTGTTACATAACATATTAAGATAAACATTGTAGAAGTTTTCAGGGACTTTCTGCCCTCAGTAATAGTGAAATCTTTCATTCTGCGCTTAAATTTTTCAAAATATTTATTAGTTTTCTCTGGATTCGAAAATAATGGATACATTTAAAACACATTGAAAATTTTGCTAAGCGACATTTGGCGCCTTTCCCCTTAATTAAATAAATGTATCTTTTACAAATGGCAATAAGCTTTTTATTTTTTAATAAAATAAAGAAGTTTTAATAAAACAAAAATACAATTTAAAAAATATATTTATTTAGTTCAAATAAATGTTTCAATCATATACTCTACAACACTGGTCGGTCATCTGTAACCAAAGTAATCGGATTATAAGATTGACTGCTGTATTGTATTCCTTCAGATACAAGGTGGGTTAGTCGAAAACATCTTAAATCGTCAGTTTCAGGTTGGTTTTTATCATTGTACCTATCGTATTACCTATCCTCTCTGTATTTCAGTTCTCTAATTAGGGTTAAACTTGTGAGCAATCGACAAATTGTGAACCGATTATAGTGTGCATGGTCGAATGCCTTTTCAAATTTTCCAATTGACTAAATTATTTAAAATTAATTTCACATTTGAAAGATTTTTCTTCAATGTGCACCCTCAAATGCTTTTTCAAAGTTCCCGTTTTACTAAATTGCTTAAAACAAAAATCAAACTGCTAAGGTTTTCCTTTAGTGTGCACTCTTAAATGGTTTTTCAAACTTCCCGCTTTACTAAATTGCTTACAACAAATTTCACACTGCTGTTTTTCTCCAGTGTGCATTCTCAAATGAATTTTCAAGTCATAAGCTCGAGTAAACTGCTTTAAACAAATTTCACACTGGTAAGCTTTTTCTCCAGTGTGCACTCTTAAATGATTTTTGAAACTTCCTATTTCACTAAAGTGCTTAAAACAAATTTCACACTGGTAAGGTTTTTCTACAGTGTGCACTCTCATATGCTTTTTCACAGTTCCTCTTTCACTAAATTGCGTAAGACAAATTTCACACTGGTAAGGTTTTTCTCCACTATGAGTTCTAAAATGCCTGTCCAAATTAAATTTCTGGGAAAATTGCTTGAAACAAATTTCACACTTGTAACGTTTTTCTTCAGTGTGTAATCTCATATGCTTTGTCATATCACCTAGTCGTGGAAACTGCTTAAAACAAATTTCGCACTTGTAAGGTTTTTCTTCACTGTGCGTTATTATATGTTGTTTCAAATAACGTGACATACTAAACTGTTTAAAACAAATTTCACATTTGAAAACTCGTTTTTCGTTCAGAACTTCCAACTGTTTATTTGACTTATGTTTTTGAGAGCGATGTTTAAAACAAATAGAATTATTTAAATTTGTTTCTCCAGAGTTCGGGCTTATGTGCTGTTCTTTATTGCATGAATGTTCAGGTAATGCTCTCATAATATCCATTTCCAACAATATCTTCTGGGAAAAACCTAAAATTTAAAAAAAATTAAAATTTGTTTATGCACAAACTACATCGAAAAATAAAAAGTAATAAAACTTAATACGAATGAATGATCTAATAAACAAAATAAAAACAAATACAGTAGCCTCGTATTTCCGTAAGACTGTGTAAAAATATATGTATCTGTAACAAAATCAGGCAATGAAAAAGTACTCTACCAGAATTCTGTAAAATTATCAATGACTCAGACGTATAATAATACAAAGTTTTAAGAGTCCACTCGATATTAACATTCAGACGTGCCTGGTTTTAAAATATGGGCAGTCAACCAGTTAAGTTTTCATCGAACTGTTAATAAGTAAACCTGGATCAACGGCCAATGAAAACATAGGATATCGCTGTTATGACAAATCATAATGCGTTATGTTTTGTCGGTAGACTTATTCAGACTTGAGGTAAGATTGTAATAGTATTTGTCTGAGCTTACGGAGTCATAAAATAGAGTATCAGGTTTCGACCGTCCAGTGTCGAAGGCACGAAGGGACGGAGAACAATTTTATTTTTAAATTGCAGATATGACCAACAGATTTTTGGGAAACAAGAATACTTTTAGTATAACCAGAACTGCTACAGCATTCAGTTAAATTCAAATATCAAATAGTGAACTGCAAGTGAGTTTGGCCGTGACTTGTGTTTTTTCTACGGAACACTTTTTACATTTTACGTTTTATACTTTTTTTGATACTTTTTTACGTGATTATGTTTTTATACGTTTGATAATTACGTCCGTGGTGATTGAAAGCCTTCGAAGTGAGTCAGTTCGAAAGGACATTCTCTCATGTTGGGCAAAAACACTTCGATTATTTCTTAAAGCCAATAATTTTAAGTACAAAACTATAGACAAGCTAGACACTAATGGAAAGTAATAGAATAATTTCTTTAAGAAACAAACTATATCAGACATATAACTGAGTATCGAAAAATGAAACGAAATATTGTTTATTTAGATGAGATCTGGTATGATACTCATGACACCGTGAAAAAAGTTAGACAAGACAAAAACAAAAAGTGTTTCAACTCAGTACCGCCCAATAAAGGAAAGAGGATTATAATTTTACACTGCGGTGGAGAAAATGGATGGATCGACGATGCATTATTAAGGCTGTTTTAGCAGTCAAAACACACTGCGATTTGAAATGGGCGTATCACTTACTGTTCCTCACTGCTTACGCCAGCCGACGACGGGTACAGCTGTTTTCGCAGTGGCGCCGGTCGGCGGGTGGTTTAATGACAACAAATGCATTATTCTCCATTCAAATTACTTTTGTCGGGAATACCTTTTTTGTTTGATTATCGTAGATGTTTTAAAAATAATTATCACATTTTTAATTTATATGTCTTAGCTAAATATAGTATTGAATATAAATTTGTGAAACGTGACTGCAAAAAACATCATGGTGTTTATTTATAATTTAAAATAACATAAAAATATTATTATCAAAAAAAAAAAATACAATTTGTTGTCACAAACAAATAAACAATTTCGCAGTTATAGAATGAAATTGATTACAAATCATACTATCTGACCGTACGTTCATGAGATTTGACGTCACGCAGCCGAAACGGTGAAACTAAATGCCAATGATAAGTAACACGTTTCACCATTAGATTTCAGTATTTTTTAGCAATTTTCTTCAAAGTTTGAACACGCTTTTCTCGATTATTACTGGACATAAAAAGGTGAAAAAAAAACCAACGATTACAGAAAAAAAAACTCTTTCAAGTGATGGGCGTAAAAAGTTTGGTTATAATAGAACGTTAAACTGTATAATCCGATATTTCAAAAGAACTTTCAAAAAAAAAATAAAAAAGTAAAACCATCAGTTTAAAGGCAACATAATTTTGAATAACGTGTCCAAATTTCGAGATATTTTGTCGGTAAATAACAGAGAAAACACTGTATCTAGGTTTTGGTGTAGCGATAAAACAGCCTTAATATCTGCAAAACAAATTAAAGACGCGTCTCTGGATTATCATGACGATATGGAAAGTTCAATTTTTGAATCATGGTTTGAAAAATTTCTTCTTCCGAAATTACCTAAACATAGTGTGATTGTCATAGACAACCCATCATATCATTCAAGATTAATGAAAAATACTCCAAATAGTAGTTGGAATAAATTACAAATTCAGAATTTTTTATTTACAGAAGATTTGTATTTTGAGACATCTTATACTAAAAAGGAATATGTTGTTGAAAACCGTGCTGGTAGTAATGGGCATACTGTGATTAGACTTCCTCTTTATTATTGTACATTGAACCCAATAGAGTTAATATGAGAAGAAGAAGAAGTTAATTCTTCAACTGAAAGGAAATATAAGGAGAAAAAACGTTGCTTCTAAATTTTCGTCTACTGTTCTCTTAATTAGAAGAGAAGTCACAAAAATCACAGCAACCAATTGGAAAAATGTAATAAAACATGTGATCGGAGTGGAAAATGACTATGTTAAATATTTACCAGCATTAACCAAATTAACTATAAATTTTGATCATACGAGTGATACTAGTGATAATAGTAACTCTGAGTATATCGTAAGTACTTAATTCGAATTAGGTGTTAGTTGAAATCTTTATTTCTACTGTAATTGTAGATATTCTCATTTTGCTTATATATCTTTGAAAACATATAAACACAATTCTTGATAAAAATTATTAACGTATCAGAAGAATATGTCAACTAAAACAGTCACTGTCTCAGTGACAGTTACCAAACTCGTCCAATACGTCTAAAGGTGGGAAACAATAAGTATAATGTAAATTTATATGTTTTTATCGCTCAATCTTCCACCTCCACTAGTTTCATTTCTTTTTATCTCATAACTTAATGTGTTTTTCATCTTTTGCGTTATTCTGTCGGTTATTAGTGAGCTCATCACTGTATACTTAAATATAAATATACATTAAAACTTTTGAAGTTATACTTTTATACGCGCTTTCGACGTTGGAAATTTGTACGGTGTGAATCGACAAAATCATTACATATGTAAGATATAGGTAAGAGAGAGACAGAAGATATATTTTCTCTCTTTCTCTCTCGAGAATAAAAATGTTCCTTTTGTAAATATATTTAATATTTATTAATATTATTATTTATGTGATGTTTTGTATTATTTATTAAATGTTCATAATTATTTTAGTCTTTTGTATTTCAAAATAATAATTACAATAAATCACTGTATGACCGAGAACTGTCAATTTTGAAATACATTACTTTCATGTCTAATTGGCAAATTTTTTGCGTGTTTTGTTCACACGCTGGTATATGTGAGTTCGAATCCCAATATGAATTTCCTTCTTTATTTTTGAAAAACCCCACGTTAATCTTATTAAATATATGTAATACACGCAAAAATGCGAAATTTTAAAATAAAATGAAAATTTACAACATAATCCGAGTTGTTGGTTTTTTATTTTTATCTTCCACAAACATTTTTTGAAGTTATACTTCTATACGCCCGTTCGACGTTGGAAATTTGTACGGAAGTGAATCAGCAAAATCATTACATATGTAAGATATAGATAAAAGAGAGACAGAAGATATATTGTCTCCCTCTGTCTCTCTCGAGAATAAAAATGTTCCTTTTGTAAATATATTTAAGATTTATAAGTTTATATAAGTAAGTTATGTATATTGTCATTTTTAAATACTTATGGATGTTGCATTTTAATTTAAATTGTATTATTATATTGAATTATGTTGCAGTGTATTGTATTTTTGCATTAATAACAAAATAAACAATGAATTTTACTGCAGAGTCTGTGTAAAAAAAATTGCATTCAACTCCTTTTATACATATCTATATGAAAATAAATATATATATTTTCATCAAAATAATCCTTCATTTACTATACTTTTATTACAGGTCAAATGTTGTATATATACAGGAAACGATGCACCATATACCTATATACCCAATTCTATTTCTCTTTCTGCTCTCTCTCTTACCTATAGCATTACATATGTAATAATAAATTTGTAACTTCTTGTATAGAGGTATAACTTCTACCAGCAGTCCCACTGAACTGCCACACCTGTTTTTTATTTAAAATATGTTCACCGATAATAGCCATTTCCTATTTATTACAATAATAGTAGTAGGTACTTTATACTTATAATTTTTCGGAAATGAATATAACTTGAATTGACTATTTCTTGTTGTGTTTTTACAATACATAATTTAGACAGCATTGCTAATAATAAGCTACCAATTATTCAGCCGAGTACTATGAGTATTGGTAAACAAAATTTATTTTGTAAATTATAATTTTAATCTCGAGTAGTTGATAATTATATATATTTTTTCTAATTAAAACAAAAAAAGGTCGTAGAAAAGGTCACTCTGAGGGAATTACGACACTCGCCTTCGGCTCGTGTCGCAAACTTCATCATCGTGAGTAATAGCCATCATTACATGCTCGTTGAATAATATACTAATATTAACAATGTTTTTATATAGATATTATTTTACAATAAGTTCTGTTCAGTCGAGTCGATTAGTGTTATCACTTCCGAGAAATATCACAGAAATTAATAACGCCGATATTTTTTATTTAAACTATAGAAAATGAAACTTTTTGTAAAATATTACCCACATAATATGCCCACATAATTTGAAGACATGCGACGATCCCATTTGCACTTGTCTTAAAATCAAATTTTTGCCCAAAATAAAAACTTTATTTAATTTAAAATTAGATATATATGCTACTGTTCAGTAAAATATTATCATGGTCATTCTAACAGTGTTGCCAATTTGCTAGTATTTTATCCGCTTTTGTTAGCGTATTAAGCGTATATTTTCCAACGGAATTACACGCCGACTATAAAATGCCATGTATTGGTGTGAGTACAATTTCAAACCAATTTAGTAATAATAATTTTAATAGTAATAAATCCACTTTTAATTAATCTTTCGAATACATATTAATCCAATTAATTACTCTAATCACATCACACAATATCCAAATTATCATATGTTTTATTTCTATCTATCTTTACTATTTTGCATATTTCCAACAAATTCAAAGGAAAGGTATATTTTACTGTTACATAAATTGTCGAATAAAGTTATAATCGTCGAATTGGTGTGATGTATCATATTTAACTGAACTACTTTCCTTGTTTCTTGAGTTATCGGATGTATCAACTGTCATTTTATAACGCGACGTTATACGTGAAGTTACGAGATAACTTTGTAGTTAAAAAAAATGTACTGTCCTCATACGGTTATTTTTTTTTGGATCGTTGAGCTATCTCGCTATATATCAAAGATTTTGGAAAGATTAATATATAGAAAAAATATAGGTAGAAAAATCAACAGCACAAAACTTAGAAATATCTCAAAACTACACCTAAAATAACGATTAAAAACACGTAAGTAGGTAATAATAGAATTAAAACAATAATTAAAAATAAATCGAGAGATACAAGAATAAAGTTGTTTTTACATTTATAATCGTTAGGGATTTTAGTGTTCGACCTACTTTTATGGTATACTTCCACGATACAGTATACTTCTCACCTTTCTTCTACTCGTTCCAACTTGTACCATTTCTACATAAGTAAGGTTCTCTTTGTTAGACAAAACAATATTTACTTCCTTTTTAGCTTCTGGGAAATAACTCATTGTTTAACGGTGAGCGATACATCACAGGGAATTTACATTAAAAGTTAACGAGATAGTTATTTGCCAGAGTTATTGTAACTTAACGCAAAACGTTAAAAATATCTTTGGTGATACATCACAGGGCTGAATATCTCCTGAGTCAGATTACTTAAAGCAATACATCATATCTAGCTTAACAAAACTAAATTCAATTAAGTGCCAAATTTTTGGCAATTATATAGTAAATCAGTAATTTTTGTAATATAAAATTTTTGTTTAAAACAGTTTTAGAACGAATAGCCAAACCTAATCTAACCTAAATCCAGAAATTTTTTATTAAAAGTACTACTTAATGTTAAAATATTTCATTAAAAATCGACACTATCTTGAATTACCCCCTTGAGCATACGAAAAGGTTGTGATCTCTGTCATTTCTTGTCGTTTCGTAGCAGCAGCTTTTTTAAACAAGACATATTTTAAAAGGAAAATACATAAAAATGAATCTCGAGCACCCAATACTATTGTATAGGAGTGAGTAAGTGAAGCGTTGATACAAATTTCAGTTTCATAGATGCCCTACCCTCTTGCTAAACTAGTACCCCATTTGTAAATCTACAAACGACTATAAAAATTCAAAATTAAGCTTTTGTTTTAAATGATGCAGTTTTATTTTGTTAATAAAGTGCATGTGAATATTTTTGGTTCAAATATTGATGATGAGCATCAGCACACAGTTGTATAGCAATGTCCAGCCAGTAACAGTAAGTCAAAATTGAACCAAGGTAGAAATTTACATCGCACATCCTGATCAATAGTGTATTAAGTCAAAAAATTTTACTTTTGTGTAAATCTCAGCAACAACATGCATTATGCACAATCTTTTTCCACATAAAACAGTGATATCTCAACCTTAAAAATGTTTCAGTAAATGGGCGGAAACGATATGTTACAATTAATTATCAAAGCTCATTGTACGGTACAAACAGTATCATTCTAAGTTATGACAAGAAATTGAGTTGATTTGAATTGAACTGTTTTATTGAAGTTTAAAAAATAAGGTAAGTATTGAGAAATTATATTCCTACAAGAGTATTATTTTAAGTTAAAACAGTGTTGTTCGGGATGTTGTAGGGCATTCAAAATTTCCGTACAGTATTATTTTCACTTAATATTCTTTTCTCAGAAACATGTACCAGCTAAGTTGTATTAATTTATTTAATGATATCTGTTCTTTTTTATAATACCATTGTTGTACTGGGTGTTTAAATAACTATAGAAAATATTTGTTTCAGAAAATGTCTGAAAAATCGAGAATCGTTAGGATAATGAAAGCTGCTGGTGATTTGAAGTTACTCCATCTGACAAAATAAAAGCAGTTATTCCTTGTTCTGAATTAAAAAATACTAGCAATGCTGAATCATGTAAATTAAAAACAAATGTAATAGTACCTTTTCTAAACTCACAGGAGAATTGTGTCACTATTGTATATGTGAAATTTATAGAACTTGGTAAACATGCAGAAAAACCTATACATCTAACAGAATCAATAGTAAACTCAGTGACTTAGTAAAGATGATGATGACAGTTTTAGTGACCCAAATTTTTCAGTTTCACCTAGTAGTTCCTGTGTCTCATCTTCTTTATCTTCGAGTCCATTAGATGAAGAAACACTAGTACAAAAGGAACCTAAGAAAAAAAACTATTTTGACTCATAAAAAAAGAAACAGAAACATGAATTGCAATGAAGAGGAGTGGATTAAAAATAAGACTAAGAAGTTAAAAAACGAAGGCAAGGAATATACTTCTTCTTCCTTCTTGTATGTAGGCTTTGAAATATGTTTCTTCTTCAATATTAGCCCAATAAATTGTTTAAATTATCGCACCATCTTTTTCTTTGTTTGTCAATACTTCGTCCATTTGGTGACTTATCTCATGCTATTCATACTATCTTATCCTCTGCCATTCTACTAATGCGTTCGTTCCACTCCTGTTTCCGTTTTGTCACCCATCCATTGTCTTTTATATTGCATGCTCTTCTTATGTTTCCGCTCTCTCCCTATTCAACAGACTTCTCCCTGATATTTGTCGTAGTTTCATTTCTGTTGTTTCTAGTAGTCGTCTCGTTTTAGATGTGTCAGGTCTTGTCTCCGCCGTGTATGCGGAGTTAATATAGGTATAATTGCTGCTTTATAGATTCTTGTTTTTGTGTCTTGTCTTAGGTGTTTGTTCTTCCAGATTGTGTCATTTATGCCTGGTTGCACCAACATATCTTAAGCTTAAGGCGTGCCTTAAGCTCAACTTACGAAACATACGCGTTGCACCATTGAGTCTTAAGTCGATTTTCAGCTTAAACTTATCTTAATCTCAAGTCCCCGTCATTCTAAGCTTAAGCTGATGTCTGAGTTTAATGAGCAATCTAACCTCAAAAAATTGACTGTTTTGGTTTTGTTGTGAAATATAGATACACATTTATATTAAAAATGGATATTAATTTTGTGGATTTAATAGACAATGTCGACATTGTAGACGAAGAACGATATGTACCACTATTTGCGAATATCCCTCGTAAGGTATTTGTTCGTAATAATCCCTTTGATAAATACGGGTATGCAGAATTTTTTGTACGATTTCGTCTAACAAAAGAACGTGTCCTCCATATTTTGGAAATTGTGGAACCACAATTAGAATATATGCATAATTTGTAAGTAATTTATTAAAAATAAATAATAATAAAATAATATAAAAAAGAGGCAGAAGTATAGAGAAAGTGCCGATGAATTTGGCATAAACGTCATGTCAAATTTGTGTTTGCGGTGTTGCCATAGCACAAATAAATCACTAAAGAGCATGCGATATAATATTAACTAATGTTACTAAACATTCTTTTTAAGTTTTTAAAAGAAGTTTAATTAATTTAAATTTAATTTATTATAATTTCATCCCAAAATTATAAGAAAATATTCATAAAATTGAAATCTGCTAAACATCTGTTGCAATCTGGCAACTACTTTTGACAGTATTGCCAAGTTTATTTACTAATCTACCAAAGGCCAATTATATATTTTTTTCTAATAATTAACTGCAATTAATATCAAAAGAAACAAATATTCATTCGGTCGTGTTTCATATGAATTTAAAATTTTTTTAAAAATACCCGATTTTATAAAATAATATAATAAAAATGAACTGTTTCAAAGCCTATTTGAGGCATAAAACATTTACATAATAACGACATGGCAATACCGCAAACACAAATTTGACATGACGTTTATGCCAAATTCATCAGCACTTTCTCTATACTTTCGCCAAAAAAGAATATAAAATAAAAAAACATAAATGATATCAAGTAGAAGTACAAAAGTGAGATTGCATTAATATTGTACTTATATTTACAGGAATAATTCCCTCAGTCCCATCAATCAACTAATGGCAACTTTGAGGCTGTATGCCTAGGTGATTTTGTAGAAGCTGACAAATCTACTATATCTAGGATTGTGAAGAAACTTACAGGATGCTTGGCATCTTTACGGCCTAATTATATTAAAATGCCACAAACTGAACCAACCATAAATCAAAGACAACAGCAATTTTACCAAATTGCTAGATTTCCTAGAGTCATTTGAGCGATTGATGGTTGATATATAAAAATAATTCGTCCAGGTAAATATAAATCAAAATTCAAAAAATATCCACTGCAAAATGAAATGTTTTTGTAGCGGAAGAAGATGGTGAAATCTATAGAAATAGGAAATCAGATTTTTCCATAAATGTTCCAAGCAGTAGCCAGTGCAAATTTTTTATTTCAAGACATAGTAGCTAGATGGCCAGGTTTTGCCCATGATTCAACAATTTTCAATAATAGCAGGATAAAACAGAGATTTGAAGAAGGAGAATTTGGAAACAGCATCTTGTTAGGTATCTATACTTTTAATCTACTGTAATTTACTTTGATACATCATAAATCCTACAAACATGTTGCACCCTTGATGATAAAAAATATTGTGGACCAAAATAAAATATGTTCACAGCAGTTTACCATCACAATTTTTATTTTAAGAGATAGCGGATATATGGTGCACAATTATCTACTGACTCCTTTTTTAAATCCTACTACGGAAGGTGAAAGGCAATACAACATTAGCTTAGTTCAAAGCAGGGTAAAGGTGGAAAACACATTTGGTATTTGGAAGAGGAGGTTTCCTATTTTAGCATATGGTTGTCGTTTAAAACTTCAAACAACTTTAAATATTATTGTTGCAACTGCAGTATTGCATAATATTGCACAATTAAATGGGGAACCTGAACCTCCTCTTGATAACGTTAATGCACAAGAGTTTGAAGAACTTATACAAAATGGTAATATACCTGCAGCACCGGTCCCTAATAATGTTGTTAGGGATTTTCGAAGGGAACTTGTAGACAATTATTTTAATAGAATATAAACATCATAAATATTATTTAGATATAAGGAACTGTAGCTGTAAGTTTGATTTCTTAACCTTTCCAATTTATTGCTAGTCTGTACATGGTAGTGCATCCTAGTTTTAAGTTAAATGTATATATTTATTAATAATCATTAATCATGTGAATTATGAATGTTGCTTAAACTCGATGTTAAAGAAACAAATAGAAATAAGTTGGTTTATGATGAGTTGTTTTATGATTTTCGGAATGGTGATTACTTTGCGATTAACAACTTCCTTGCTTCCATAGATTGGCAGATATGTATAGTTAATGATTTTGAAGTTTCTACAAAATTATTCTATGAAGTTCTCTCTACCAAATAACAACAACCTTTACATACCTATCCATCCATTAAATAGCAACTTAGTACAAATATTTGTCCTTCTAAGATTACCATGACTGATATTTTTAATGACATAAATGAACTGTCCAATAAGCTTACTGCTGGTCCAGATGGTGTGCCTAATTTTTTATTAAAAAAGTGTGTCTGTACCCTTGTAATACCATTTGTTATATTGTTTAATAGATCTCTAGAGACCTCTGTGTTTCCTTCTTCATGGAAAGGAAGTTATGTTGTTCCTATATTCAAAAATAGTCAGAAAGACAATATTTAAAATTATCATAGCATTGTATACAATCTGCAATCCTTAAGCTCTTCGACAGTCTCATAGCAAAGCAACTTTCTTGGTTATGTAAAGGCTTAATATCTCAATCGCAACATGGTTTTCATAGCAAAAAATCCACTGCAACAAATTTGGTGGGCTATCAATCTGATATATTATCTCATATGGAAGACCGTAAACAGGTAGATGCAATATACACACAAATTTTTCCAAGGCATTTGATTGTGTAGATCACCAAATACTTTTTGGCAAATTAATTAATGTAGGACTTTCATGTCAGGTTTGTTGAATGGATTAAAAATGCTACATCTGGGAGAAGTCAAAGAGTCAAGATAGGTTGTCATGTATCTGATAGTATGACAGTAACATCTGGAGTTCCTCAAGGAGGCCACACTTCTCCACTTCTTTTAAATATCTTCGTTAACGACATCACTTCCTGTTTCCTAAATAGCAAATGTCTAATGTTGGCAGATGACTTGAAATTTTGGAAAGTTATAGACAGTTTAAAAGATCAAGCCTTGCTACAAAATTACTTAGACAGACTACAAATTTGGTGCAATCAGAACAAACTCCACTTAAATGTAAAGAAATGTTGTTTTATAAGTTTTTCTCGTAAAGTCGATAGAATTGGAACAAGCTATACTACTAATATTCAGCCACTGAATTAGGTTTCTTCTATTCGGGATTTGGGTGTTATTTTTGATGAGAAGCTTACTTTCTGTGACCACATAAATTCTATTTCAATAAAGGCATCTAAACTTCTTGGTTTCGTTACTAGGAATTGCAAGTATTTCTCCATTAATTCAACAAGATTAGTGTATTGTTGCTTAGTTAGAACTATTTTGGAATACTGTCCAGTTATTTGGTCACACTATTTTCAGTACAATATTGATACCATAGAAAGAGTCTAGCATAAATTTTTGAGATATTATGCTAACCAAATTCACACTTCTATTGAAAATCATGATTATTTCTGTATTAAACAACAATTATCTTTACCCTCACTCAAGAACCGTAGTGGCATGTCAGGAGCTATATTTATATATAAGATCATACAAGGATTTATTGATTGTCCAAAACTGTTAAGCCAGATTAACTTTAATGTTCCCCATCAAGCTCTACAGTACCACAATGTTTTCAATATTTCTTTACACAGAACAACCTATGGTATTCACAACCCATTGGATAGATACATGGGGCTATTAAATGATCGCGATTTTGATATTTTCAATATAACTTTAAGTTATCTTGAATTGGAATTGTTGAATTTTCTTCTTGTTATACTTTGTTTTTTTAGACTGTAAAATTTTTAGTCTTGTTTTTTTTTAACTTTTTAATATTGATTTTATATTATATGTAATTTTAAGTTTTAAATCCTAACTGATATTGTATATTGTAATTTAAACTGTTAATGGGGTTATCCTGTGTATCAAATAAATAAAATAAAATAAAATTTAATTTTTTTTATTTTCACCTGTATCTGTCACACTTTTAAATAAATAACACAAGGAGAGTTACTACTTAAGATATAATCGATATTTAAATTCAGAAAAAAAAATATGATATCACCTGATATCATAGTTTATCGTCATAAAGAAAAACTCATTAAGTACACATTGCAGTAAATGACAACTTTGCCACTGTTTAAAGATTGTTGCATTTTTGTCAGAAAAGGTCAACAACCACCAAATCACCATATAATATAGCAAAACCCTTATAATGTAGATTATGCTATTGGTTGATTGAGATAGGTGGTGATCTTTTCCAGAAAAAGGTACAAGAAAACTAAATGGTCAATTACTGTAATGTATCCTTAATGACTTTTTGTTATTAACGTATGACACAGCATTCAAAAATATACTTATTTAAATTAGCATATGAACATAAAAAAATCTTAAGACTGTTTTAATTTCTTTTCTGTGAGTTGTCTTTCTACCTTATACATTTTTTCTTTATGTTCATATTCTAGTTGAAATAGTTTTCGCTTATTCAACATTTCTTCTCTAAGCATATCTGCCTGTATTTTTAAAACTTTAACTTTAGCCTCTTCTACAGCAGAATTCCTTTTTACTGGTCTCATTTTTTGAACCCACTGCCGGTTTGCCCTTCTCTTCTGAATATTGCTGTCTTCTACATTGCGTTCTTCTACCACATGTTCTTCCACATCACTTATATTATGGTTTTAGTTATAGTCTGGGTCATTGTCACTTGCCATATATGTGTTTGTAGATGCTGAAATTTTTTTACAATACTTTATTATACCATTTTTAACATAATTTCATAATTACTTTTATTATTGATTAATAAACTTGTACATACATTGAGACAAAGCGTCACAGTCGTTCTCATTGTCAAGACCAGATATTGTTTTAGTATTAACCACTTCTAAAATGATTGTCTCGTCTATATCTTTTGCCTCTGGAGCTGAAGGTCCCCCTCCCGTCTTATATAACTGCCGTCGTGATTCTGCAGCCTTCTTTCTTAGGTCCTGCTTAATATTTGACCACTGCTTCCTCAAGGAAGGTTCCTCTCGGTGAACATTTGTTAGCTAAAAATACATTACAATACAATTATCGAGTTACACTATTATTTCTTATTACAATTAATATATGATGCAAATTTAACATAAAATTTTCTCAAGGCTAACTTCTATTAGAATAACTTCGACTTTTATTTTTAGTGATAATTCCGTTAGGTCAAATGAGTTTACAATAAATGGGAAATATATTAATTAAGTTGTTAGACTTATGACATATCAAATTTGACACTTATTACATATCAAATCATATATTAGAACTTACCTTTTCGTTAAATTGCATTGTGATATGATTCCAAGCTTCATCCTTTTCCCTATTGCTCACAGCATTAGTGGATTTATTTTCTATTATATGTTTGTTTACCTGTAGTAGATGAACAAGTAAATTTTTTTCGTCAGGAGTACAATAAATTCTCTTTTTGTCCATTTTTAAAATTAAATTAAATTGAAAATTTTGTAGATGCTGAAACGAAAATTGCGCGGGACTAAATAAACCTAAAGCGTCACTCAATAATGTACAATTGACAAGATACATGGTTGCCATGTGAATTGCATCTTAAATTTCGTCTTAGTTAAGACGTGCTTAGATAAGAATCGAAAATTATGGTGCAACGTAAGTGAGAAATAGGCACGAGTTAAGGCGGCCCTAGCTATAAGCGGAGCTGGGCTAAGCTGTAGCTTAAGATCTGTTGGTGCAACCAGCATAAAAGATCCCGCCGGTTTACTTGCTTTTTGTTTTACTACTTCTTCAAAGTCTTCGTAACTAGTTATATCTATTCCCGGATATCTAAACCTGACTTCCTGCTTTATTATTTTCCCATCGACTTCGATTTTACATCGTAGTGGGTATTTAGATGTTGTCATACATTTGGTTTTTTTCTGCTGATATTATTATATTCTATTTCTTGGCTGTTGTATTGAAGATGTGTGTTAATCTTTGGAGCTCGCCTTCCGTCTCGGCGATTAATGCGGCGTCGTCTGCATAACATAATATTTGGATTTCTTTCTTCCCCATTCTGTAACCCTTACCTTTACGTACTGCTTGTATTAGTTCGTTTATTATTATATTAATGACAAGTGGGCTTAACGAGTCACCCTGTCTGACTCTGCTTTGTATTGGTAGACACTGTTTTAGTTTTCCATTTATCTTGGCCTGTATTCGATTATGTAAGTAGATGTTTTCAATGGTTTGTATAATATTGATTGATATTCTTCTTTTATACAGTAGGTGAAAGACGACTTTCAAAAAAAAAAGAAATTGATTTCATCATCACAAACAGAAAAAATATTGTCCAAGATGTTACAGTAATTAATAAAATCACTGTTGGGAGTGACCATCGGTTGGTTAGAGCAAAAATAATAATCAACATTGGACGAGAGAGGACAGCAATGATAACAGAGAGGCATTCTAATAAATGGAAATTGATAGAAGATAGAGTAGCTTACCAGAGTCTCTTAAGTTTAGAACTGACAGAAGTAGAACATCTAAATGAAAATGCATTAGATATAGAGGTGACAAACATGCAAATAAATAGTGCGATTCGAAACGCTCATAGAAAATATAAGGAAAAAACAAGATGGATAAACACACTCAAGCTAAGTACTAAAGATCTTATAAACAAAAGAAGAGAATTGAAAGACAAATAATAATAATAATAACACACAGATAATTTTGTAACACTTAGACAGTTAAACAAAGATATCACAAAATCCATTCGAAAAGATGTCAGAAATTACAACACTGAATACATAACTCAAGCCATTGATAAAAATAAAAGTTTAAAGGTTCTGCGCCGACAAATGACTGAAGGATCGAAAAATATTTGTAAACTTGTAAATAAAAAGGAGAAACTACAACAAATAAGAAAGATATTTTAAAAATTGGAGATGAAAAACAATATATCACCTGGAGAAGATGGGATAGTCATTGAACAAATCAAAGAACGAGGAGGAACGTTAGTAAATGTTGAATAAGATGTTCAATGCTTGTTTGACAAGAGCTGTAACCCCCTCCCAGTGGCATAATGTAATAATAACCATAATGAACAAAAAGGAGGCATTTCAGACCTAAAGAACTACAGACCTATTAGTTTACTCTCCCATACATACAAACTATTTATGAAAATAATAAGAAAATGTCTTGTGAACAAACTGGATAGTTACCAACCTTGTGAACAGGCTGGGTTCCGCTCCAGATACAAAACAAATGATTTTCTACAAGTTATAAAAATGCTAATAGAAAAGTATACAGAATATAACAAGCCTATCTTTCTTATATTTGTAGATTATGAAAAGGCATACTATAGATCATCATAACATGCTTCAAGCATTGGCTGACTGCCGCATTGACTACCGATTTATCGCCTTGATTAAAAGTATTTATGAAACTGGTAGAGCTTGTCTCCGCCTTCATAAAGATATCAAGAAGTTTCGAATAGAACGTGGAATTAGACAGGGTGATACTATCTTTCCTAAATTTTTTCCAGCTGTTCTTGAACATATGTTCAAGCAAATGGAATGAGAGAATAATATGGGAACTAATATAAATGGGGAAGATCTGAACCACCTAAGATTTGCCGATGACTTAGTTTTAATATCTGATAGAGTTGATAAAGCTACACAAATGCTGCACCCGCTCTATAGTGTCAAAAACAATTAGTCTTAAAATTAACACCTCAAAGACAAAATTTATAACCAACCTTGTAGTTAGCGATAAAATTCTGATTGAGAGAGATAGCATCAACCAAGTAACAGCTTACAAATATCTAGGGCATGAGATTCACTTAGGCCGAGATAATCAGACAACTGAAATACAAAGGATAGGTCTCACATGGTTCTGCCTTTGGTAGATTGAATAACATTTTCAAGTCTATTATGCCAGTTTGTTTAAAAAGGAAGGTTTTTAACCAGTGCATTTTACTGGTTCCTAAATATGGTGCAGAAACATTGACTTATGACAAAAATAACAATAGATAAAATAAGAGTTACACAACACGCTATGGAAAGATTAATATTAGGTATTACCATCAGAGATAAAGTACCAAACCTAGAAATAAGAAGAAGAACAGGAGTCACAGATGCAGTTGAAAAAATAGCCATGGATAAAGGGCTTGGGCCGGACATGTTGCCAGATTAATGGATGATAGATGGACCAGAAAGATTCTGGAATGGCGACCAAGGCAAGAGGCATATCGAAGCAGAGGACGACCACCGACTAGATGGACGGATGATATCAAGCGCATCAGCACAAAATGAATGCAAGAAGCTCAAGATAGAAATAGGTGGAAAATTTTATGGGAGGCCTATGTTCAGCAGTGGACAAATATAGGCTAATTGATGATGAAGACGTCTTCGACCTGGATGCGATCGAAAGCCTTTGTTAGGTCTATAAAACATAGATATGCCGGTTTATTGTACTCGATGGCCTTTTCTGTGATTTGTCTTAGTACAAATACGGCGTCTACGCATTATCTTCCGGATCTAAATCCTTGTTGTTCATCTGCTAAAGTTGTTTAACAAGCTTCTAAAACATGGAGGAAAAAGTATAACCCTAGAGATGACAAAACTTATACAAAAACTAATATTGCACTGCAAGATACCAGACGCATGGAGAAACAGCATAATAATACCAATGTTCAAGAAAAGAGATAAAGAACAAAGACGAGCCCAACAATTATGGAGGTATAAATCTACTGAACACTGCACTTAAGCTTACCACAAAAGTCCTAAACATCAAAATCAAGGAATATACTCATGTGCAAAATTCAAGAAAATTAAACACAAGAAAAACACAATGCTAGAAGTAAGCACCATAAACATAAAAAGTAACCATTTAAAAAATGGCATTTGAGGCAAAACCATCTGTTAATTATCACATGTACTCAGACATTTTTAATTCCTAATTTAATATTTTGTTTTCTGTTCTGAAGAAGGATCAATGTAGCTTATGCCTAAAGTATAACACATCTGATAAAAAAGGAAATTATTTCCCAAATGTGACTGTGCTTGAATTTAGAAGAAGTATTAGCTCAAAAAGAAAAAGAGACTGATGTTATTCTCAATAATATATTCTTGAAAAAGAATTACTAAGTATGTACACTAAGTTTATTAATATTTTTTTTTAATTTCTCTTTGTTTCAGGTTTTTTTTTGAGTTTGGATGTTAGTTACATCCTTTTGCTACTTTTTATTTTACTAATAACACATTTTAAGTCATTAAAATGTGTTCATGAGTTTATTCTAATGTGTAAAAGATACGACAATTAGGTATAATAAAGTTTTACATGAAAACTGTATTATTTCGAATCAAAACGCCATTTTTAGTTGTTTTCTTTTAATAAATGTTTTTCCTGTTACTCTAACCTAGTTGTAACAAGTAAAATATTGATACAAAAATTGGAATTATACTACTATGAGTCTATATTCTTTGATACTATGTAACTAACATAGAAACTATGTTAGGAAATAATTAATTGTTTTTGCTCTCCTGTAAAATTTCAAGAACTGAGGATTTAAGTATGACAACCATGCATTAATTAGGAATTGAAACAAAATCAATTGAAATTCTCTCACCTGAGTTATCTTCATCTATTTCACTCTTCAATTCTCTAATATCTATGGATGTAAATAACTGACTCTCTACATATTCTTGGTCATCTTGAACAAATTCTTCCTTAATTTCAGGTTTTACTTCCATTGCTAATAAACACAAACTAAGTCAGTCAAGTTCACTAATTTTTATTTCTTGTCTTACCTGATGTATTTCCTGGTTCATTCTTCAAACCTCCAATACATGTTGAAGTGTACAACTGACTCCCTACACATCTTTCCTTATATTCCACAAACTCTTCCTTAGTTTCAACTTTCAATTCCATAGCTAACAAATAAACTGAAATATTGGAAATTATTCAAAAAGTATATTTTTTACTATAATCAATGCTGATAAAAAAGGTCAACACTCATAAATACATAGGCAGAGTCTATATTCCTTGGTTTAGGGCTGTGGCCTGTTTGCGGGGAGCACGGTAGGGTAGTCTGGGCACACTTTAAACTGTTTTATTGATTTATTAACAATAAACTACATACTAAACACAAGTAAGAAAACTGTTAACGAGTTCTTTTCGTTGTTTGTGTTGTTGAGCAGCTGACCAGCTGGTTCTGATCTCCTCTTCTTTTCTCTGTCGACGTTCCCTCACTTCGGTAGCACAGTCAACCCATATGTGGCTGTAGGTTAACTATCAATCTGCCAAAGGGCTCCCCTCCAGTGAGTCACCTGCTGGTTTCGATTAGTTTCGAATGTCTATGTTGACCTGTGTTGCTCATCAGGTTGGCATATGCATGTTCTTCCTGCACCTGTTAGGCAGCTGGAATATATGCTGGTTTGAGTCGGTCCATGGAAATTCGCTGAGGAACATTTTGGACATCCACAGTTAAAAACTTATCACTTCGTTATAATAATATAAACGGGCCGGTATAGGGAGGTGTAAGAGGAGGCTTCACTTTATCGGTCCGCACAAACACATGACTCTTACGCACATTGTCATACATACACACATAGTCTGTAGATCCGAATGGACAAAGGCAGTACGGGCTGAGTGGTTGCTCGTCGGTACAGGACGCAATGCTCCCATGGTCTCACGTAGTCGTTGGACAAAACTATGCTCGTCAGATGTAGCAGCACTAAGGACAAGCAGCTGTCCAGGGAGTCTCACTGGGGTACTATACACTAACTCGGAGGCTGTACATGCAATGTCTTGTTTGAAAGTGTTTGGAAGGCTTAGTATGACCAGAGAGAGCGCTTCAACCCACGATACTGTGTCCGCGGCGATGAGAGCAACCTTGAGCGTTCGGTGGAAACGTTCAATACATCCGTTTGATTGTGGGTGGTAGGCAGTGGTTTTAATATGTTGTACACCTAGCAATCCATTAAGCTGGCGAAACCACTGGCTCTCAAATTGCCTACCTCGGTCCGTTGTTATGGTTGTCTCAAATTGCCAACTATGCGTTGAAGTTGTAAGGAACTGGCAGGATCGTTCAGGGTCTGTTCAAGACCCTCATCTGTAGTCTGAGCTTGGGATAGCCGGTCATAGTTATTGGTAGTGGGTGTTGTGATAGCGTCTACTTCAGGTCGTGAGAGACAATCGGCAACGATATTGGCTGTGCCCTGTATATGTCGAATATCGGTCGAGAATTGCCAATAAATTCTAGTTGACGTATCTGTCGTGGAGACTGCCGCTCATGTCGCTGTTGGAAGACAAACGTTAAAGGCTTGTGATCAGTATAAATGGTAAATGGCATGCCCTTAAGAAAATGGCGGAAGTGATGTATGCCACTGAATATGGCAAGCAACTCTCGATCATAAGTGCTGTAGTTTCGCTCCGTCCTAGAAAGTTTTCGAGAGAAACACTATGGGCTGTAGCTGTTCACCTATAAGCTGTTGCAAAACACCGCCGATGGCAGAATCTGAGGGATCAACTAACATGTTCAATTGGGCATTTAGTGCTGGAAAGACCAATTCAGTCGACGCAGCCAAGAGTTCTTTGACCTTGGTAAAAACTGCTGCGGCTGCTGGTGTTGATGTTAGTTCTTGCTGCTTTTTCTTTTGCTGAGACAAGAATTCCGTTAGTGGCATTAGCTCATTGGCAGTATTAGGTAACCAACGTCTGTAGAAATTGAGCATACCCATAAATCGTCGTAGCTGTCCATAGGTCGTAGGTTGTGGAAACTTGCGAATCGCGCTAACCTTAGCCGGCAATGGACGAACGCTAGTTGGGGATACCGTGGCACCCAAAAAGTTTACTTCACGTTTACGGAATTTATCCTTGTTGATTTGGAGTCCATTTGCTTCCAGAATCCAAAGTACTGATGCCAGGTATTGCTCATGCTCAGTCTCCGAGGCAACCAAAATATCGTCAATGTATACAGACACATATGAGCATTCTCGAAAAAGGTGATCGAGATATCTCTGGAACGTGTGGGCAGCGTTTCGCAAACCGAACGGCATTCGGAGGAACTCGTACAGCCTAAAGAGGGTTATTACAGCCGTTTTTTGGTCATACTTTGGATGGACTGAAATTTGGTAAAAAGCACGTACCAAATCGATGCAAGAGAAAATTTTCTTACCATGTAGCTGGTTAGCAAAATCCTGTATGCGCGGTATCGGGTAGCGATCTGGTTTCGTCATGGCATTTAAACGCCGGAAATTTCCACAGGCACGCCATCGTCCATTCGACTTCTGAAATAAGTGAAGCGGACTGACCCAAGATGACTTGATGGTCGGATAATGCCTGCCCGCATCAGCACGTTGAATTCTCCTCGTACAGCTTGAAGACGGTCTGGTGGAAGTCTTCGTGGTTTAGAGAAAACTGGTGTTCTTCGAGTCTCAATATAGTGCTGGACTCTTTCAGTATCCTCTGGTATAGCAACAGTTGGACGATCATAAGGATGGGCAGTGGATAAGCCTACTTATGGCACCCTAACACGACGAGACACACGTGACATGCTTGACATACTTTGACTTACTAGTCGTTTGTTTCTCATGTCTACACTAAAGGAGCTACGTCAGAAAATCGGCTCCTAGTATAGATGTGGTGACATCTGCGACTATAAATGTCCATGTTACAGGTTGGCCTAGACCAAGGTTTAGTGTGAGCTGTTTCTGACCATATGTTTGGATGCACGATCCGGTGGCAGAATACAGGCATACAGTGCTGACCTGAGTCGCAGTGCAGATTTTACGTGGAATCACACTTAGGTCTGCCCCTGTATCAATAAGAAACTGAAGTTGGAGAGCACTATCGGTAATGAAGAGGCGGAGTGGTATGCGAGGGGCTGCGGTTGCCGCCATTACTGCGCCCTTTGATCGTTTTTTGTAAAATTGCAGGGTGGTCTAAATTTCTTTTCGTGTGCACTAAATCTTCGATGGTAATAACACTGTTCGTCAGATGATGACTTGGTACTCTTGACCATTTGAATTTGTTGCCCTTCTTCAGCTTCAGTTAATCTGTTGGATAAAGCATTCACTTGGTCACTCAATGCAGCCACTGTTTTGTCTAAGGTAGAGCTTTTCGGTAACAACCATTGCTTTCTTAGCAAGTTCTTCTAAGTCTCCATCAAGAATAGATATACTTCATCTAATTTACATACCGATGCACGTCATCGGCGTCATAGCCCCTGACGTCACATGATACCAACACGAAATATTTAGGCGGTAGGTGTGTTCTTTTAGAATCGCTTTGCCGAGTACACTGGCATTACAGCCACTAGACATATTTTATTATATACGCGTAGAAATAATATTTAAAGATTTCTATTAATATTAACTTAAAGAAATACACAATAATATGTTTAATTTAATTTGTATAAATGCATTATAAAGCGTTTTTATGAAGAACATTTATTCGGAACACATTATTTTGAATTTTAAAGTGAAAACCTCTTGTTTATATTTTTGCCTATTTAATAATATCTGTGCTTTTTAGAACAAAATTAGTGTGTTTTATTTAAAAAATGTCATGTGAGAATTTAAACAGTCGTTGTAAAGATATGGTAATACTTTTGCAATAATTATGTGACCTATTTGATTTAAAATGAAGTCAGGATTTTTTTATACTTTGGCAACTATGTCAACTTCTATCTCTGTCAATGATAATGACGTGCATCGGTAAGTAAATTAGATGAAGTATGTAACGCTTCGAACTGAAGGTGGTAGGCGGTCCAACATACGTCATTGGGTCCAACCAAAAATTTTTGAGAATTTGCGAACTAATCATGATACTTGTTTGTTTTAGTATCATGCGTACTAATGCTATCCATGGCCAAAGCTTGCATTCGATGGAATAGTTGAGTGGGTTTTAAGTCACTCAGATTGAGTTCCATCAACTTCTGGATGTGCTCTAAGCCCATGGAGTAAGCCTAAACTAATCATTGTCCAAGCATATTGATATTACATATTAATGTCGATTAAAATATTAGATATATTATAATTACTTTTATTATTACTTTAATCAACGATATTACCAAAAGTTTTTAGAGGAATGTAATATTTATATGAGTCTATATTTTTTGATGGCAAAAGCACAGAATAATAAAAAATCAGAATGCCCACTCTGCTTGAAAAAATAAGTACGCGCATCTCGTTCGCGCAGACGGAATAAGCCATGTTTTAAACGAAACCAGCGCTGTTCAGTAGCATTTTATCTGGTGTGTATTAACTTTTAGTTGAAGAATAGATTAAATTATTTCAAATGTTCTATATTATTAATCTCTAAAAATTTAAATTACACTTCTGTCATAGCTTGTCACAAATTTCTTAAATTCGAGTGCATGTTTCCGTCTAAAACATGGCCTTCATGTGCTGACAAACTTTAAAGGCGGAATCTGAGAGTGGGCATTCTGATTGTTAATTATTCTGTGGCAAAAGTATATAGAAAGTTCCAGTTAAGAGTTAAGTTAGCTACAATGCAAATGAAACGTCAAATTTGTTTTTGCGCTATTGCCATGTTAGAGAGTTATCAAGTGAGAATACGGTAAATTGAAAATTGAATAACGTAAATGATTTTCATGTTTACGGGCTCCGTTATCATACGTCGGATAGCGGGTTTGATATACGGTAACGGTAGCAGCGAATCTCACCAATTCGTCAAGACTCAGGCACATAATAATAAACAATCAGAATGCACACTCTGCTTGAAAAAAATAGGTACGCGCATCTCGATTTAGTCGGAACCAGTGCTGTTCAGTGACATTTTATCTGGTGTACATAAAAAAAATTAACCCGGTTTAATTCATTTACGGCAACTATAGACACCATATGCACTATTTTATTTCTGCTTTGAGTTGCATAATAGTGTAGCGTTTTTAAATAAATCGAGCGGTTCGAATTTATATAAATTTATTTATTTATAAGTTTATAACTCAGTCCTTATCCCTTTTGGGATGTGGTGACACCATCAGACCTTCACAGTTTTTTTTTTTACGATTTCCCTCCATCTTTCTCTGTCCTGGGCTAGTTGTTCGGCTTCATGTAACCCTTGGTTAATCAATGTTTTTGTTTGATCTACCAACGGCTTGGAGGTCTTCCACTAGGTCTTTTTCTTTCAACTCTACCCTCTACTATCAGTTTTTCCATCGTGCCTGTTCTTCTAGCAATGTGTCCAAAATACTGCAAATATCTCTGTTGTATTTGTTTAAGCAATCTATCGTTTACTTTAAGTTGTTCTAGTATAATATATATTATTTCTTTAATGTATTGAAGATTATTCCGAGCTCTGTCTACTATCATGATCTTTGTTTTACTCGTATTTAGCTTTAGTCCATATGTTTTGCTTTCCTTCTCCAAACATCTCATTATGTCTTCCATTTCTTCCTGATTTGCCGCGAATATTAAAGTATATATATATATATATATATATATATATATATATATATATATATATATATTAATATATATATATATCCAAAGTATTGTTCTAGAACCATTTGGCGAAGTCCCACCTCTAATTCGTTGTTTAACGGTCGATCTCTCATGCGCTCGAGACATCTGTCGAAAGTTCTCGATGCCCTTTCAAAATGCAACCGTTACATGGCGACGATGAATGCATGTTCGTAACACTGCTCTCCTCTTAGATCTGAGCATCCCGATCAGCAACTCTATATGTAGGCCCAGGATGGCGGAATCTGCAGGACTCTCCAGCTCTGCATGAACCCCTTAGAAAGAAATAACAGTCTACTGACTTTGAAAGATATCTCATCGGGTTAATACAACACACAGTAATTAGTACGCCGGTTTCTCGGAAGATCACTTCAATCATTCTTCTGACAATCTTCCAGTCCAGATTATCTAGTGCATGGCCTATCTTGGGTAAGGCCAAATTCTTGATGTCGTAATTGTACACAATTTTCTTCAAATTAGTTAGAGCACGCCATATATCCTTTAGCTTGCCCTGTCTGTATACAACTTCCTGGTCACCATACACAGCAATGATCGAGAACTACCTTCTAATCTCAGTACTTTCCTAACTTTAGGGTGCTGATTTTTTAACTCGTCCAAACGACCGAACTTCTTATAAAATACGGATGAGATTCCTTTAGTCGTCTCAAGATCTTGGGCAACACAGTGGGCCAGAGAGACGTTATGCTCAACACTAAAAAGATCCTGTTGAACTTCTGTGGTTACGCCGAATCTAGCACTCTTTTTCTCTGCGTAATTTGACATAAATTCATTAAAGCTTGGTCGCTGGTCATCTTTGATCTCATGTTGAATGGTTCGGGCTTCTTCTGTTTCATTTGAGCCAGCATAATGTGCAAGCCGATTTATGTAAACTACTTTTGGTTTACCTTTCGGCAACTTCTTAATTCGGTATATTACGTCATTTATTCTTTTTTTTATCTTCTTTTTTTATTTTAATTTCATACTGGCCCTCCCATTGTCTTTGCAGTTTAGGAGACAAGCCACGACGACGTTGTAGATTATAAAGCCAAACAAGATCACCCACTTCATAGCTTTCATTCTTGCATCGGGAATCGTATTGATCTTTCATTCTGTCACTGGCTAACTGGATGTGTTATCGGGCAAGTTCATTCTTAATTTCAGGCGGTCGACATAATCTTCGCTTGCAACATGTTCTTCGGAAGGTCTGCAGCCAAACTCTAGGTCGCAGGGTAAACGAACTTCACGACCTAACATCAGGCAGGTTGAAGTCTGGCCTGTAGTTTCATTCACTGCAGAGCGGTATGCCATTAAGAATAAATGAATGTGCTGGTCCCAATCTCTTTGATGTTCTGATACCACTTTGGACAGGTGTTTACCCATCGTTCGGTTCATCCTCTCGACTATTCCATCTGATTGAGGATGCAGGGATGTCGTTCTGGTCGTATTGACCCTAATCAATTTATAAACGTTTTGGAAAAGATTTGACTCGAAGTTTCGCCCTTGATCGTAGTGGACCTCCAAGGGAACACCAAATCGGCTAAAGAATTCTCTAACAAGTGCTTCTGCAACGGTAGCAGCTTCTTGAATTGGTATCGCATAGGCCTCAGTCCATTTCGTAAAATAATCCATGGCTACCAGGATATATTTATTTCCATCATTCGTCTCTGGAAGTGGATCTGCAATGTCGATTGCTACTCTTTATAGGACTACCAACATTGTACTGTTTCATGGGTGCCCTCTTTTTATCAACTTGACCATTACTGGTTGCACACAGTTCACATTTCCGGCACAATCTTCTTACATGACCTATACAGTTCACCCAATAGAACCGTTCTCGAACCTTTTGCAGAAAAGGTGTCCATCTGATGCACCGTCATGCATCTGACGCAATACTTCTGACACTTTACTTTTAGGTACAATCAACTGAAGCTTAGATTCTGTACCATCATCGTTCTCAAAGGTTATATACAGAAGATCATCTTTTAGCACTATGCAATTCCATTGGCTCCAATAACACTTAATTTCTGGACTACATGCACTAATGTCTTGCAAAGAGGGCCTTTCACTTCGACGCTTCCAATCCAATACTCTTTTTATACATGGATCATCTGCTTGAGCGTCTTGTAGCCGTTGAGGCTGCCATTGATCATTAATGACTTCGTCTTACGGGTCAAGTCGTTCTTCTAATTCAAGACAATGATTACGATTTGCACTGTATGGCCGTCTTAACTGAGCATCAGCATTTTAATGACTTTTTCCAGACCAGTGTTCCATCTGTTCTAGCTTTCTGACTGTTGTATTATTTTCTTGCAATTTACGGCGAATGTGACCTACGTAGCCACCATTCGAACATCGGGTTTCGCGTCTCTTCGGCATCATGTTACGAACTACTTGTTAAGTACGGACCTACTCGCGCACAACATAGTTTAAAACCTACTAATTGTGCGCCTGCCTCACTATGCACCACGATCTAACCGAACGCGATCCACTGAGAGAGGGTGGTTTACGCCGGAGGAAGAGAAGCCAAGAAGACATTGACGCCAACCCCGCTTGGATGAAGATATTTTTAAATTATATATTTAAGTTATTATTGTACAGTTAGTTTGTTGTTTATAGTGTTTATTTAATAAATTTATCCATGAAATTCTCAAAATACTTGGTCTCCATGGTCCTTCTAGCACGAATGAATAATTATTACCAACTACCAAGCAAGATTATAAAGAAAACAACATCTTTTTTCCTCAAAATACGACGCCATATTGCCGGCCTACAACCCCACGAGGCTGCATTTTACACTAAAACTGGATAAAACAAGGTCCGTCCATTCCTTTTATCATTGTCAAAATATTTACGGTCTCTATTTGATTTATTTTACATGGTTTCAAACCAAATTAATACATTTTATTATTTCGAATAGTTATATCATTTAAATTAAATATCTTACCTACTCTCGTATTCATTGTGAATGTGCTAAACGGAGTTTATTATACCAAAATTTAACTAATACAATCGTTAATACATAAATAATATTTTAATAACTAAAACATTTATCTCCATTGTCTCTACTTAAATGAAACATATTTTTTATTTACTTTTACAATCATAGGTCATCACCATTTTATAAAAGCTTACCTAGATATTTATTTTTAAACAACAAACACATTTTTTCCTAATTTAAACCTGTATAGTATAAGTACATTACATACATTACACTTTATCCATTATTTAAACAAACATACATACTTATTTTAGTATTTTACATCTTCACATATTTAATTATACTATTAAAAAATGTCTGATTTAAACAAAACTAAGAGAATAGCCGCTAAAGGTGCTCTTACACGCTTCACAACATGCTTTAGAAGCATCGAACATAATGAAACTATAGACATCGTAGACTTGGAAAATCGGTTATCCAAAGCCAAAGACCTTTTAGAGGTTTTTAATGAGGCTCAACTGCTTATTGAAACTAATGACCCTGACTCTGAGATAAACTATGATACAATACATGCTGTTGAAAGACAGTCTTTTGAACATAAATATTTTAAAATAATATCTGACACTAAAAAACTTATTTCATCTAGACAACCTACTCAATTGTCTGATTCACGCAGTGTCAATGGTTCAATAGCAGCTAGTCCTACAAATAGAAGCAATATTAAGTTACCTTCGTAAAATCTACCTACCTTTGATGGAACGTTTGATTAATGGCTTTTCTTTCACGACAGTTTTAATTCCATTATTAATGATAACACTTCACTTTCAAATGTACAAAGGTCTCATTACTTACTTCTTGCTTTACGCGGCATAGCTGCCGAAACTATCAAATCTTTACAAGTCTGTGATGCTAATTACGATATTGCTTGGGCTTTACTAATTGAAAGATTCGAAAACAAACAATTACTTGTAAATAATCATATTAAAGCCATCTTTAATTTACCGGTTATTACAAAAGAGTCAAATCAAGGTCTCAGACAACTTCTATAATAGACAATACTCAAAAACATTTACGCGCATTAGAAGTTTTGCAACGCACTACACAACACTGGTATGATTTGATTATTTACTTATTAACAACGAAATTCGATAACTCAACAAGACGGTGTTAGGAATCACAAAATTGTACAGGCGACGTACTAATTTTGGACGACTTATTAAAGTTTTTAAAAGAACGATGTCGTATTTTAGAATCATTAGACAACTACAATGATAATAAACACGACCGAAATTAACCCCGTTATAAACATAACAAGAATGACACGAGATCTTTTGTCTCTAGCGCAGAAAACAGGTTAAAATGTATTTTTTGCAATAAAGAACACAAAATATATTATTGTCCTGACTTTTTAAAACTAAATCCTACTAATAGGTTAAATAATGCAAAACGTTTACGTTTATGCATTAATTGCCATGGCACAGGCCATCCTACTAAGGATTGTCGTTCTGCTGGTTGCAGAAAATGTGGAAAGATCCACCACACTATGTTACACTTTGAAAATTCACAATCTTCAAATTCTCTTATCACAGAAAACAACTCTTCGCCACAAACTTCATTATCTTCCAATAATCCAAACACTAGTCTACAGTCTAATGAATCTTCTACATACACTGTCTGAATACACTTCTGTTAAACCGTATATTTTACTCTCAACTGCTGTTGTCAACGTATTTGATAAGCTTGGCAACTTACATAAATGTGGACAACGGAAGTCAATCTAATTTTGTAACTGAGAAACTTTCCAATATTTTACAATGTTTCAAAAAAAAATTAACACTTCGATCTCGGGAGTTAATCAATTAACTCACAATATTACCTTCCGGATTACACTAACATTTAAATCATATATCAACAATTTTCGAGAAAGATATCCTGTCTAGTTTTGCCCAAAATAACAGGGAATTTGCCCTATACACACATTAATCGTTCTCAGCTCAATATTCCAACAAATTTACTTCTAGCTGACCAGAATTTTGAAAACCTGGTCCACTTGATAACACTTCACTTTAAAATGTACAAAGGTTTCATTACTTACTTCTTTACGCGGCATAGCTGCCGACACTATTAAATCTTTACCAGTCTGTGATGCTAATTACGATATTGTTTGGGCTTTACTAATTAAAAGATTCGAAAACAAACAATTACTTGTAAATAACCATATTAAAGCCATCTTTAATTTACCGGTTATTACAAAAGAGTCAAATCAAGGTCTCAGACAACTTCTATAATAGACAATACTCAAAAACATTTACGCGCATTAGAAGTTTTGCAACGCCCTACACAACACTGGGATGATTTGATTATTTACTTATTAACAACGAAATTCGATAACTCAACAAGACGGTGTTAGGAATCACAAAATTGTGCAGACGACTGGACGACTTATTAAAGTTTTTAAAAGAACGATGTCGTATTTTAGAATCATTAGACAACTATAATGATAAAAAACAGGACCGAAATCAACCCCGTTATAAAACATAACAAGACTGGCACGAGATCTTTTGTCTCTAGCACAGAAAACAGGTTAAAATGTACTTTTTGCAATAAAGAACACAAAATATATTATTGTCCTGACTTTTTGAAACTAAATCCTACTAATAGGTTAAATAATGCAAAACGTTTACGTTTATGCATTAATTGCCTTGGCACAGGCCATCCTACTAAGGATTGTCGTTCTGCTAGTTGCAGAAAATGTGGAAAGATCCACCACACTATGTTACACTTTGAAAACTCACAATCTTCAAATTCTCTTATCACAGAAAACAACTCTTCGCCTCAAACTTCATTATCTTCCAATAATCCAAACACAATATTAACTTCCGGATTACACTAACATTGAAATCACATATCAACAATTTTCGAGAAAGATATCCTGTCTAGTTTTGCCCAAAATAACAGGGAATTTGCCCTATACACACGTCAATCGTTCAACAAATTTACTTCTAGCTGACCAGAATTTTGAAAAACCTGGCCCTGGTTTACCTATCATTCAAAAAACCACTCTTGGTTTATATAATCTCTGGCACCATTCCAACAAAGATTAAACATTATTCCCAACAAAATTGTTACTTTTCTTCTACAAGTCAATTAGATGTACAGCTCACAAAGTTTTGGGAACTAGAGGCATGTCCTAAAACCAAGTTTGTTTCCGAAGAAGACACCTATTGTGAAAATCACTTTAAGCAACACATTTATCGCCATTTTGATGGTCGTTTTGTCACTACTCTTCCTCTAAAGGAATCTCTATCAATCTTAGGGGACTCTATAACTTGAAAACAACATTCAATTAAAATCAGAATATCATAACTTCATACTTGAGTACATTAAACTTGGCCACATGTCCCTAACACGGGACACTGACGATAATTCTGGATTCTTCTTACCTCATCATTGTGTTTTCAAGGAATTATCAACCAGAACAAAATTAAGAGTCGTATTTGATGGTAGTGCGAAAACTACCACAGGCTATTCATTAAATGACATAATGTATGTCGGCCCTCACTTACAAGATAACTTATTTTACATTTTACTTAGATTTCGACAACATAAATTTGTACTAGGGCAGATATCACTAAAATGTATCGTCAAGTTTTCATAACGCCAGAACAACGTTACCTTCAAAAGATCCTTTAGAGATTTAATACAAATGATGAGATTTCTATCTACACATTAAACACTGTTACATATGGCACAGCGTCAGCAGCATTTCTTGCCATTAGGTCTCTTCATTAAATTGCCTAACGACATATTTCCGAACATCCAAAGGTTTCTTCCATCATTTTATATGACTTTTATGTAGATGACTTACTAACTGGTTGCGACACATCTGAAGAACTCAGAGAAAGCAAGGAAACCATGTCAAACTTATTGTCTTCTTACGGTTTTCCTCTAAGAAAATGGATGGACTAATGATTCGTCTTTACAAATTCATTCTGATCCTGAATTCCTATCTATTAGTTTTGACGAACACAACAAAACACTAGGATTACTCTGGAATCCGTCTTCTGATTCCCTACAATATTCTATAAATATCTCCACAACGAACTCTAAGGTTAGCAAAATACAAATTTTGTCTTGTACAGCACAAATAAGTATTTGATCCTTTAGGGCTACTTTCACCCGTACTAGTTACATCCAAAATTGTTCTTAAAGAGCTCTGGATCGTAAAATAAGTTGGGATGAATCTGTTCCTGGAAGTATCTACACACTTTGGACGAAATACTACTTCGAGCTCACAAAATTAAATACTTCTAGACATATACTTTCGTCTAACCCAATCTCTGTTCAACTTCATGGGTTTCAGATGTTTCAGAGGCAGCTTATGGTACATGCATTTACATATGCTGCACGGATACATTTGGAAATTACACTTCAAATCTTTATTGTGCCAAAACTCGAGTGTTTCCTATGAAACTATTAACTATTCCAAGACCCGAACTCTGTGGGGCATCGCTACTTTCTGAACTTGTTAAAAAAGTCACTTCATCTTCACGAGTTTGCTTTAAAATATCACGTACTGGACTGATTCTAAAATTGTTATTTTATGGATAAACACCTCCCCATTTACTTAAAACTTTCATTGCGAATCGAGTAGCACAAATACCGAAGCTGACTAATCTCGAACATTGGAAGTATGTTAAAACTTATGACAATCCAGCAGATCTCTTATCACGAGGTATAAATCCTTCATTACTTATTAATTCGAACTTATGGTTTCATGCCCCTCTTGGCTCACTTTACCCCAAGAAGAATGGCCTCAATATACAAAACATCAAGAAGTTTGTATAACTTCTGAACTACGTAATAAAACTGTTGTGTTTCATCACATCGATAATGAATTTATCTTTTATAACAAATATTCTTCTTTAAATAAGCTAACATGTGTTTTAGCTTATGTATTGAGATTTAAAGACAATTTGTCGAATCCTAGACATCTACGAATTACAGGTCCTCTGTCCACACTCGAACTTAGTACTTCTCTTTTAACATTAATTAGGTTTGTACAACGTCAATCATTTCCATATGATTATGATGCGCTTTCTAATTCCAATCAAATTGACAGAAGAAGTAAACTTCTTGGCCTTACCCATTCTTTGATACTACAACAAAACTAATACGTGTTGGGGGTCGTTTACACCATTCATCATTTGATTTTAACAAAAAACACCCCCATAGTGCTACTTTCAAAACATCATATCACGATTCTCATTGCTCACCACGAGCACTTGAAACTTTTACATATTGGTCCTCAAGCACTTCTTGCTTCCTTACGAGAGAACTACTGGCCAATCTCAGGGCGCAATTTGGTTCGAAAAATTGTTCGTGATCGTGTCCGATGTTTTAGATTCAACAATAAACCAGAACAGTATCTTATGGGCAATCTTCCGGAGTCGAGAATAACACCTCACGGCCTTTCACGGTTTCTGGAGTCGATTATACTGGTCCCGTTCTTTTACGAGATAGAAAGGGTCGTAATTACAAAACTTCTAAGGCTTACATTGCTCTCTTTATCTGCTTCGCCAGCAAGGCTGTATATTTAGAAGTTGTCAGTGACCTCACGACAGAGTGCTTCTAGGCGGCACTACGCCGATTCACGACCAGACGCGGTAAATGCCCCGAAATCGTTTCAGATAACGGCAGCACTTTCGTGGGAGCAAATAACGAACTTAAACAATTTTTTGACAAAAACTCTCATGCCATTACGACAGACTTGTCAAGCGACGGTATTCAATGGCACTTCATTACTCCACGCGTTCCCCACTTTGGAGGGTTATGGGAGTCAAATATTAAATCAGTTAAGCACCACATGAAACGTGTAGTAGGTAAAGCAATTTTAACATATGAAGAATTTTTTACGGTTGTATATCAAATAGAGGCTTGCCTCAACTCCAGACCACTTTATCCTCTTTCTAATGACCCAAATGACCCTAATCCTCTTACTCCTGAACACTTGTTAATCGGGTCTTAATTGACGACTATACCATAACAGAACTTAATCGACATAAATGACAATCGTCTTTTAAGATTTCAAAGGGTGCAACAGTTATTACAGCACTTTTGGACACGATGGTCCAAAGAATACATATCCCATCTTCAGCAGCGGTCCAAGTGGAAGGAGAATTGCCAACAGCTGATCAAGCTTGGACGAATGGTTCTGGTTAAGGATGATGGACTAAAGTGGCAGTTAGGTAAATTTTGAAAACTTATACCGGAAGTGACAATATTGTGCGGTCGGCTATAATAAAGACAAACACTGGTGACATTCAACGACCGGTTGTGAAAATTTGTGTTCTACCAAACCAAGATCAATACATTATTTATGACTATAAGTAATATGATCTTAGACACTTTATTTAAAAAACACTTTTTTATTTAATATTGAAACCCGGTCTTTGGTATCTTGGTATCTTAACAACTTAAAACTACTCATAACATCGTTACACACACACACACACACACAACACACACACATATATATATATATATATATATATATATATATATATATATATATATAATTAAAAGGCCAACATATGGCCTAGGAGACAAATTCGTTAAACTTCTCGTGCTCGAATCGGTATCACTAAAACGTAGTTAGCTTACAAAGGCGCCACCTGCTTTGGTGACCGTGAACGAAACGATATGATAATATCGTTTTCTGTATCCTTTGTGCTATGCGAAATGTGAAAGATTAAATCTTTTAGCGAAAGCCGCTATCGCTTTATTATATTAAAATGCCGATAATATAAAGGGATAGCGGCTTTCGCTAAAAGATTTAATCTTTCACATTTCGCATAGCACAAAGGATACTGAAAACGATATTATCATATCGTTTCGTTCACCGTCACCAAAGCAGGTGGCGCCTTTGTAAGCCAACTACGCTGTAGTGAAGTTCTGAGACATTCGTTTTACTTTCCGAATTTAAATTTGTATCAGATCGAGTGTCCGACGATGACTGGGATAGACCGAAATGATCATAACACTTTAGTGATACCGATTCGAACACGGGAAGTTTAACGAATTTGTTCCTAGGCCATATATTTGGCCTTACATATCAAAAATATTGTTCTAGAAGCATCTGGAAGCATCATTTCGAGATGCAACCGTTACATGGCCACGCTGAATGTATGTTCGTAACAATAGATTAAATTATTTCAAATGTACTAAATTTTTAATCTCTAAAAATTTAAATTACAGTTAAATTTAATTTAAAGCACTAAATCTATTAGGGTATTCTAGACGACGCAATAAAATGCGCAGTTCTTCGAGTCCTACAATATGCAATATGTTAGTTATTTAAAGTTGTAGTTCCTTTCGATTGTATCTGGTATCCCTAATAATTGTGCAAGCCTTGGAATGTCCTGTTCTCCTCCGCTAATCCTCCCGGTCCAAGGCATGCTCCTCCTCCAAACCTCTCGATTCCATCGCTCTTCTAATTCCTTCATTCCATAAACGTCGAGGTCTACCTCTTTTTCTTCTTTCAGGGGCTTCTGTTTGTGAAGTTTTTGGGGCCAGCGTTTCAGGCATTTTCAATAATGGTGTCCAAACTATCTTGAATCTAGTCTTTCTATTCTGTCAATGACCGTTTCTGTAGCATTCACAACACTTCAAACCTTGCATCTAAATTGATAACTAAATATTCTGTTTTCTTCATGCTAACTTATAGCCCCAATTTTACATATTCCCTGTATAGACGCTTTATCATAAATTCTAGATCATAAGAATCTTGAGCAAAGCATGACTTGGTGATGAAACTTGTTTTTTTGTATACACCTCTACGGCCCTCTCTTTTGCCTGGCTGCCTCAATATATAAATTAAACAGTAAGGGTGACATACTGCATCCTTGTTTTAGTCCTTTAGATACTTTTATTGGTTCTGATAGTCTATTTCCGATTGTAGGTTTAAGTATACAGGTGTTATCCCTGTATACTTCTGTGATTATTCCTAAAGATATGGACTAATGGTTGTTGTAAAGCTTGCCACAGTTTAAGTCTTGGAACTGTATTATACGCCTTTTCTAGGTCAATGAAGGCTACATGTACTTCGGTACCAAACGTTATTCTTTTTTCTATTAATTGTTGGAGTATAAACAAGTTATCAGTGCAAGATCAAAGATTCAAACGTTAATAAACTTATTTTAACCTTCAATTGCGGCTTATTCCGTTAAAATAGTAATTAGATATTATCTCTGTCGTTGGCCGGTTGGTGTTTCTCTTCTTCTCTTTTTTTTTTAATGATTGCTCGGATGTAATTGTGAACACTATTCCCCCCCTCCATACTTCCCGTCATCTCTCTTACAGTAACAGGGTTCATACCTATTTCTTTATACATTCTGTTTCTCTCCACTGTACACCTATTACACTCCAGCATTGTGTAAGTAATAATGTCGGAATATTCGCAGTATAGGCATTTATCTGTATCTGTCTTTTTGAACCTATGAAGGTAAGCCCTAAAACAATCGACCTAGTTCCTTACCTCGGGATTAGCATCTTGGTCCACTGGGCAACATCTTCCTGGTTGTTCCACTCTTCTTGCCATCTTTCCATTGATCTTTCCCTTTCTTCTTTTTTTATAGCTGTTGTCAAATGCTCTCTTCTCTCATAGAGATGTTTCTTTTCTACTGGTAACACATGCAGAGGAACACAACCCGTGATAGTCCACAAGCTTTTGAGCATAAACCCCGTTCTGATAGACCATCGTCGTGTATCAGAGTGTTAATCCAAAACAACTCAAGTGGCTCAGGTGGTCTAAGATCGATTTTTACATGTTGTAAATTTGTTTTTTAATGCCGTTATGGATGGAAACTTTCTTTGATAAAGTAATTCTTATTTTCTAAAAAGTTTGTAAAATGTCAGTACAGGCGTTTTAAAAGAAACAGAAAGAAGACGAGGACTCTTTAGACCCAGCAACTAAATTATGCACAAATTGTATAATTATAGAGATGTCGATTGGAACACTGCTGTAGCGCCACTGTATGGTCGGCGTCAAAGGCAACACCAATATTGGCGCCAATCCCTTTAATGTGTACGCAAAAACCGACAGCCCACGGAAAAGTCCCAACATTGGAGCAAGTCATAAAAAACGTTGGCGCCAATACAGTTTTGTCGGTACACACATTGGACGAACGCTGTTGGGGTCAACGTTGGCCCCATGTGTGGAACCGGCGTGTATAACATATTTATAACTAATTTCCGCGAAGAAAATCGAGGTACACTTTAAAGGCTTATGTTTTATTTGGACGTTTTTCACCTTTGGTCCCAGTGAAGACAGCCTTAAACTAATTAGTCAATTTAGTTTCACAGAACGAAATAATGCCTTGGAAGTGTTGCCGTCCTTATAATGAGGAGCGGCTAAATGTAGCAGACGAATCCAACGTTACCAAGTTGGCTAGTCACAGAGATTAGCATAACCATAGATATAGTATAGAAAATATCTTACCGCGCTTTCGATTTTCGATTACAAAGTATATCAATTCTTTATTTTTTTGGTTTATCGTTTATGTGTGGGTTTTTTTTTCGGTTGAAGATAATTATGGTTGTAATTTGCAAAGAATGTTCAACAGTTTATTCAAGCCAGAGTAATCTGAATAGACATTTAAAGGAAATTCATGGCATAAATGCACAAATAATATTTTATGATAAAAATGTGACATCGTTTAAGTGTTTAGAGGGATGCAATATTTCTTTTAGGCTACGACTAGAATTAGGCATCTAGGTAGGGCACCTAGAGGATTGTCATAATTTTAAAATGGAACGAGAGATGTACGAATTCTCTACAGTTGAAGGTCAGGTCAGGACACATTATAGTCATAGCGTTGATATTCAACATTTGTCAATACAAAGGTAGAAAGAACCAACATCGCACAAAAGTTAAATAGTGGTGTAAGTGTAACAAGGTAAACTATTTTATTAAATTATTATGTATAGCATCTTTAATATAAAAAGCTTGCACGTCATTTAAGATTTACGTCGTCAGAACCCCACAGCGTTGCCAAAACATCACAATAGTTAGTAAGTGAGGAATTTTTAAAATGTCAACTATTTGTCAAACTATTATAACAGTAAATACACATATATTCTAAATTAAACTTACCTCTTTTATGGCTTTAATAACAAAAACGTCCCGCCATTATTTCTTGTTCAAAATAATCTATCTTATATGAAAGCTTATCACATTTCTACAGATTTTTATTTGTTTTGGCATACCGCAATCACAATACAAAACAATAGAAGTTCTTAAAGCTATTAATCTAAATTTAAAATGTATTTATAAATACAATTTATTAATATATATTATATTATGATCAAATTGTGTAAAAAATCATAACATAAACAAAATTTATACTCTAAAAAAGCGGCAACACTTTATACACTTTTGCCACCAGTGTTGCTTCAACTTTAAGACAGAAGTCGCTTGAACGAAATATAAATTTAGGTATTATTGACAATGATGATAGTGTAGAAATTGTAGATCATTTAAAAAGACTGTCACAAATTAATGATAATATTACTGACAATATTCAACAGTTGAGAAAACATGCTAGAATAGATGTTTCTAAACTACAACACCATATAGAATTAATTGGAAAATGCAGACAATTTAAAACATGTTGTAAACACATTAAAAAATGTAAATACTATGGTTGAATGTAACCTAAATACAATCAAAAAGTTTTCACCTACAACAATTAATGTTAGGTTAGTAAGCAACTTACTACAAATTTCACACTGATAGGGTTTTTCATCAGCGTGAACTCTCATATGATAATTAAAACCACTTAGGGGACTAAACTGCTTACTACAAATTTCACATTTATAAGGTGTTTCTCCAGTGTGAACTCTTTTATAAGTATTTAAATGGCTTAATAGAATGAACAGCTTAGGGCTGTTCACATTTATAAGGTCTGTCAGCTTTGTGGACTTTCATATGATAATTGAAACTATTTATTTCAGTGTACTATTTGCTACAAATTTCACATTTATAAGGTTTTTTATCAGTATGAACTGCCATATGTTTATTTAGAGAAACTTTGTAAGAAAACCTTTTTATGACTGTTCAAATTATTAAGGTGACTAAATTGCTTACTACAACTTTCACATTTATAAGGTTTTTCAACAGTATGAACTTTCATATGACTATTTTAATTACATTTTGCATGAAACTGCTTACTACAAATTTCACATTTATAAGGTTTTTCACCACTGTGAAATTTCATATGTTTATTTAAACTATGTAGGTAAGTCAACTGTTTACTACAAATTTTACATTTATATGGTCTTCCTCCAGAGTGAATTCTCATATGAAAATTTAAACTATTTAGTTGAGTAAACTGCTTACTACAAATTTCATATTTATAAGGTTTTCTTAGCACTGTTAACTTTCATATGACTATTTAAATTAAATAGTTAAGTAAACTGCTTACTACAAATTTCACATTTATAAGGTCTTTCTCCAGTGTGAATTCTCATATGAAAATTTAAACTATTTATCTGAGTAAACCGCTTACTACAAATTTCACATTTATAAGGTTTTTCACCACTGTGAACTTTTATATGTCTATTTAAATTACTTAGATGACTAAACAACTTACTACAAATTTCACATTTATAAGGCTTTTCACCAGTGTGAACTTTCATATGACTATTTAAATTACCTAGTTTAGTAAACTGCTTACTACAAATTTCACATTTATAAGGTCTTTCTCCAGTGTGAATTCTCATATGAAAATTTAAACTATTTATCTGAGTAAACCGCTTACTACAAATTTCACATTTATAAGGTTTTTCACCACTGTGAACTTTTATATGTCTATTTAAATTACTTAGATGACTAAACAACTTACTACAAATTTCACATTTATAAGGTTTTTCACCAGTGTGAACTTTCATATGACTATTTAAATTACCTAGTTTAGTAAACTGCTTACTACAAATTTCACACTTATAAGGTCTTTCTCCAGTGTGAATTCTCATATGAATATTTAAACTATTTATCTGAGTAAACTGCTTACTACAAATTTCACATTTATAAGGTTTTTCACCAGTGTGAATTGTCATATGAAAATTTAAACTATTTATCTGAGCAAACTGCTTACTACAAATTTCACATTTATAAGGTTTTTCACCAGTGTGAACTTTTATATGACTATTTAAATTACTTTTTGCACGAAACTGCTTACTACAAATTTTACATTTATAAGGTTTTTCCCCAGTGTGAATTGTCATATGAAAATTTAAACTATTTATCTGAGCAAATTGCTTACTACAAATTTCACATTTATAAGGTTTTTCACCAGTGTGAACTTTTATATGACTATTTAAATTACTTAGATAACTAAACTGCTTACTACAAATTTCACATTTATAAGGTTTTTCACCAGTGTGAACTTTCATATGACTATTTAAATTACCTAGTTTAGTAAACTGCTTACTACAAATTTCACACTTATAAGGTCTTTCTCCAGTGTGAATTCTCATATGAAAATTTAAACTAGTTTGCTGATTAAACTGCTTACTACAAATTTCACATTTATAAGGTTTTTCACCAGTGTGGACTTTCATATGATTACTTAAATTACCTAGGTGAGTAAACTGCTTACTACAAGTTTCACATTTATAAGATTTTTCTACAGTATGAACTTCACCAGTATAAGTTTTCAAATGTACTTTGAGAGCATTGAATGGTTTGGTAATTTCCGCTGTAATATCTTGTGGAGCACCTAAAATAAAAACCAAATTATAAGAATTTGTTTTTTACCAAAAAGAAAAATATATGCTAGAACAAAAATAAAAGATATAAAAGAAATACATAAAGTAATAAAAAACTGTAACAAAATGTTCACTTATATCTTTGTAGTCAACAATATATTAAATTAAAAAAAAAAACAAAAAATAATTTAAACATTCACAAACGATTACACTACACGGGAAATGTTTCTATGAAAACGATGTTAGGTGGAATTTGTAGCTGAGGTTGTGTCGTTTGACAAATGTACATGCTTAATCAAAAAGATGAAGTTTTTAAACATTTTAGATCGTTTGTAATGTAAAAGTTTAAATTTAAGGTTTTTTAGGCATATTTTAAATGCCTCACATTTGTTGCCAAGATTTAAAACCGAAATTTCAAGCTATATATTTCGAAAACTGGTATCTAATAATGAAAATTCCATAGTAACTGGTCAATGGAAGTGATAAATATTATTGATCTTATGAGAATAGTAAAAAATGATAAAAATTACTTAACATTTATTTATTTAACACCTGTATAGAAACTGACTTCATTTGCAGCAAAATCTAAATACTGCATATGAAAGCTACTTCTTTATCTTTGAAACGCATTTTTAAAAAGATATTGCAAGTTTTACAATGGAGATAAATTTTCGGTTCATTTTACAAAAAAAAGTGCTGTTGAACATTTTTGTTAAAAAATAGTCCAAACTACATATTTTATTTAAAACATTTTTTTCTGAGAGGTAAAGATTCTTCGTAAATTGATTATTCTGTTTTTTCCTTCCGTACATAGGAGAGTTTTAGGAGGAATCCAAAGGGTAAAAGTGGTAAACTTTTCTGCATCTTTTTTGGGGTTCCAAAAGTAACATTCTTACCAAAATTTAGCTTGTTCATATGATTTTTAAAGGTAAGGTTTAGTGGCATCTTAGTTTCTGATGACTGGAGTAATTATAATCTTCTAACAAGATTTAAAAAAATACACAAAATATAGATTTTTATTATAGCCTAGAGGTACTATGACCATAATATAAACTAACAGAAAATATCTTATGTATTTCATAAAAAACATTGCAATATTAACTCACTGTTACAAGGGCTATGAGCAAATCACTCACAATATCTATTTATAAGCAATGAAATTGTCTTAGCTAATATGATAACCTTAACCACCAAGGAATGCATTTAGAATTGTTCATAAAAGGAGATGACAATGTTACACACTATTTCTGGCAGTTAGTATGCTGTGATACTTAAACGAAGTGACAGCCCTTTACATGTGAGAGTATTCCTCACTGTTTGTTATCTCACAGAAACTTTTGTTTTTTTTTAATCTTTGGGTAAGTTTAAGGTATATCAGTAAAACATTACTATTGTTAGAGCACTAAGACATTATTATTTTTTTATTTGCATCTGGTGATAAACATTAATGATTGTAAATAAAGTGAATTTGATGAGGTGGAAGTGAAAAATTATAACACAAATGGTGAAATGTTGGTCAGTTCCGAAGATAAAGAGGAATATATTCCTCGCCACCCTGCTAGTATACCTACCACATATTACAATGTATTTAGGTATGAAGCTATTCAAATACTTGATTATAAGCCAGTTACAATAAAATTGTTTACTTTCAGGTAGAGATGATGAAATTGTTTGGGATGTTCATTAGGACAATTGTCTCATCCCAAAACTCTCATTAGGAATTTCGTTACCAAAGGCGGGAGAAAATTCTAAGTGAGTTTTGAAGTTTATATTTTCCAGATAATATTGTTGGTAAAATTGTTATATATGCAGACAAATATATTTACAAAAGTGCTTCAAGCCAAATTATGGTAAACCAATTTGTAAGAAGCATACAAAAAGTTTGTGTGAAATTCCTGGTGGAAAATAATGGAGGAAGAATATGAGTAGATACATTCATCATCTTTAAATATATAAATTATCTTTAAACTTTTCATTTGCATTTTCATTGTCTTACTTGCCTATTATCTACCTAATTACATTTGATTGACATATTTGTTATTTCTAAACTTTTTGAATATTTTATCACTTGGTTTTCTTAAATTAATAAAAAATAAGTTTCTATTATAAGTATAAACCACTGTAATTTTATACATGCTGACATTCATTCTTCTTGAAATTAGTGAAATTGACATATTTGAGGAGGACACTGGTATATTTTATAAAAGCTAAGTTAAATACACAACAGAATTATTGAATGTAACATAAGAATATGAATCGAAGAAGACTTATTGACTCCAAATTTAATATGCTTCTTTCTTGGACCCAAGAACGTTTTTCTTAAAAAAAAACAAAAGGAGTATAATATAACAGAATATATTGACCAAAAAGTAGTTAGTCTTTAAATTTTAAACATAGGTCTACATTATACAAAAAAATATGGCAATACTGTGACAGTAGGTAATGTTCATTGTGCTAAACTAATTATTGCCAAATCTGTATTCAGTGATATATTTTCAATATTTGTTCAATACTTCAGTGAAATATTTTCATGATGTAAGATACTTAAAAATGAAGAGAAAACAATTTCCTACCAATGCTATGCTCCTCCAGTTCTTTTTTATTTCAACTTCATTAGATTCATCTTCTTCTAATAGGTGGTTTTCGATTTTAATATCATCTGAACAATATGCCTCTAATACAAATTCCTGTCCATAACTGCTTTTATCTAGTTCAGATTTAACTTCTATATTGTTATATTTTTTTACAGAATCTCCATCTTTAATACATGTTATTTCTTGGTTTCTAGAATCCTTAATATTTTCATTACATTCCATATTAAATTAAATTATATTATATTAGCTTTAGTATTAACTGTAATATAGTATTAACAAACAATATAGTCGCATATAATTTAATATTTGTCCACATAGGAAAACACTTTGTGAAAAGTAAACACCAGTTGACAATTGTAAGACAGAAGACAAATGACGGCACTGACAGAACTTTCGTTGTTCTCTGGCAGTCTGGCACTGACGCATTTGTCAGAGAGTTATCAAGTAAAATTTTATCCTTCCGTTATTTTGACACGTAAACGCTATTTTTTACGGTATAAAGTTTTACGGATATGTAATTTTAGAGTTATCAAAAAATAGTCGAATTGGTGCTTCACGTTAATAGTTTGCAATTGTCAGTCAAATGTCAAATGTGACAGAAAAATAAATAATTTTTTTGTTTTCTTTCATCCAAGGTATATATTTTGTCTGGTTTTGTACATTTTGGGTTTCAAATTTTTTCAACAGAAATATGAAACAATATAAGGTTGAATGTTCGAATAATTAAACTTTGAGGGTATACAAGGCAACTATCGAACACGGTGATTAATTTAATCTTGCCCAAGTACTTTCGATCAATAGATCATCTTCAGGGGCATTTCGTCAATTGTGGCCTATCCGACATAGTAGAATGTCATAAATGTAAAATCTGGACATAACAATACAAAATACACTACACTAAGACAAACAAACACTTTAAAATTTATATGGAGAAGCTACATATTGTGAAGAAGCATTCTGTCTCCGGCTTCTTCACAATATGTAGCTTGAGCCTGAGCAAGCCAAATAGTATTTTCGGTTTGAAAAACAGAACATTCCAGAGAGTTGACTTCTCGCATTTCTTTTACTAGTAAAAGGTCATCAGTGCTTGTAGAATGCAGCCCTTTTTGTCGTTTTCACTATTTCCGTGTTCATAATTGATAAATATAATGGAATTATACAAATTAATAAATATAATAAAATGTTTATATTGTCTCGCAGATGCTTAACCAAGAAAACAGAAAATACGTGTTAACCAATGCATAGAGATAAAATTACAGAACACGAACCACGAACTCCAATCTCCGAGTCCGGACGAATTGGTGCGATTCACTGCTAACGTTACCGTATATCAAACCCGCTATTCGACGTACGGTAACGGAGCCCGTAAACGTTAAAATCATTTACGTTACTCACATTTCATACTGCGCATGCTCTGCTGTCAAAATAACGTTACCGTATTCTCACTTTTTAGAGAGTTTTTAGGCCGTTTACTTTTCGATGGACGTTAAGGGGGTATGTTCACGCCGCAGTTAAAATGAGTGGTGTTCAAATAAACTAACGTTTAACAAGTTCTTGAATAGATGGCAGCACGTGCATCATATTTTAATATTTTGATTTTCTCTAAATTTAATAATCTGAACAGCGACAGTGTTGCCAACGAGGCCAAGTACTGGAACTTAACATATTATAATATACGATCGGGAGAATCGGTATAGTTCGCTCTCGGTCGGCAGTCTTCTGCAATGTAAGTTGAAATTGCGCTTATCGTATTATTTGATTTGAAGTTTCACAAATTCTAATTTTTGGATTGGATAATTGGATCATTCCATATCATTTTTTAATTTTTGTATCGTGTTGCGTTGAGGTTCATTTACCTTTGAAGTTAAATTGTTGTTTTGTTTTTTTTGTTTTGTTTTTTTTTGTAAACATTTTAAATGGTGCATATTAGTTTTGTAAAATACTAAATTTATTTCGAGTACAAAAAATTACTTATAATAAAAATATACACCTGTAAATTTCATAATTTATTAACCCATCAGAGGACGCTAAGGACTGATCAGTTCTTTGTAATTTTACATTTATCTTGGCAATAAGAGTATTGAATTTATATTCACTTTCAGCTAGTAAACGAAAAGCTTCCGTTGCTAAATCAATTTTTTTTTTCATTTTAAACTTCACTCTGTAAAAATGTCATTAACCCCCTCTAAAGTGTGTTTTTAAAGTTGTAACTTCTGCAGTTTTTCCAATATTTTCTATGGACACGAAAACATAAGATGCCATAGTCGAATCATATTTTCTGGCAGACATGACTTAATAAGAGGATACAATATCGCCGCTAACTTGTCAGCAGTTTTGTCTAAGGTCTCAAGTGAACGAAGTTGACTATCAATCATATCATAAAGAGCAGAAATATTACTATTAAATATATATATATATATATATATATATATATATATATATATATATATATATATATATATATATATATATATATATATATATATATATATATATATATAATACTAAGAAACTCGACCTTAAAATTAACTTTGAGAGCTCTCTAATGTAAACTTCAATTTGGAGATCCTCTATGCCAAACCTAGACTGCAATCTCTGAATAATTTTTGAAATCGATTGGAGGTAATTTAAATTTGGGCTTCTTCGGAAGCTTCTTCGAATATACTTTTAAGTACCGTAGGTTAATCGAGGCAAAAATTTGCCTTGGTTTTACCTTTATTTACCTTTATAGTCGTACTTGTTGAATCACAATATCGAGTAATAAAAAAATGGGTCGATGGTCAGAAGTTATATCGGCAGCTGTTATATGGGCAATCAATTGAAAATTTTGGATTATTGATAAGAAGAGAATTATTTGTAAGGTATGCTTTAGGTCAAGCTGATGTGAAAGAGATTTCATATGCAGAAATTCCTGTGTGGTGTTTTGTCTACAACTTCCTGTTCCTTTCTATGTTAATCAATGTGAATTAAACTACCGATTTGTTTGCTGTCGTTCAGATCGTCAAATTAAGTATCTGTACGCTAATATTTTTCCTTTTATGTACGGTTTTGTGAATTTATTCCAGTTATTAGTTTCGGTTTCATAATTAATTTTTCATAAGTTGATTTTTGTGAGTGTAAGAGAGAATCTTTCTGTGCAATATGAGTGGAAAGCGAAAGAGAGTAATTGCACCTTTGGAAACAAAAGTGAATACAATTAAGAGGTTGGACAAGGGTGAATCAATAAAGAAGGTTTGTTAAGATTTAGATGTCGGAGAAGTAACTGTTGGATATTGGAAGCGTAAGCCGAATGAAATCGAACAGTGGGTAAACCGAAGTGTGAATGGTGGTAGTGGATTGGTCCAAAAAGCTTTGTTGTTGTTGGACAACGCACGATCCCACCCATATGTGAGGGAATTGATTAGTGGTGACATACAAGCTGTGTTCCTTCCACCCCATGTAAATCTCTCATCAACCCTAGACTAAAACGTTATATAAGGAATGAAGAGGAATTATCGGCGGAAGCTTCTTCAGGTACTATCTATCTATCTATCTAATCAGCCTTAGACGCCCACTCTTGGGCATAGGCCTCCCCTGTTAATCTCCATTGGTCTCTATTTTGGGCAATCTACATCCAGTCCTTTCCTGCCTTTCTCTTAAGATCGTCAGTCCATCTCATCTGTGGTCTTCCTCTTTTTCTTTTCTTTTCCCATGGTCTCCAGTGTAGAATTCGCTTATTCCATCTTTCATCTTTTTGCAGGAGAGTGTGACCGGCGAAGTTCTATTTAAGTTTTGCAACCTGTCTTGATACATCGTTCACCTTTGTTTTTTCTCTGATCCATGAGTTTCTTTTCCTGTCTTTAAGACCGATACCCAGCATCTGTCTTTCCATTGCTCTTTGTGTTTTTGGATATCCTGTCGATGTTCTCCTTTGTGAAAGTCCATGTTTGTGAGCCATAATGTGATAACGGGTAAAATGCACTGGTTGAATACTTTCTTTCGCATATATTTAGGTAACTTTTTATTTTTTAGAATATATGATAGTTTACCAAATGAGGCCCATGCTAGTCTAGTTTTTCTTTTTATTTCTTCTGTTTGATTGTCCCTGTTCAGCTTTATTATCTGTTCTAGGTATATGTATTCTGCCACCTGCTCTAATTTATTCTGTTTGACTACTATTTCTAATTGGTCTTCTTGGTTTGTCATAGTCTTGGTTTTACTATAGTTCATCTCTAGACCTATCTCTGTCGCTTTTCTATCTAGTTTCTCAACCATCTTCTGTAACTCTTCCTTCTTATCTGTTATCAGGACTATATCGTCTGCATATCTCAAGGTACTCTGCATATCTTCAGCCACTGCTAACTATAAACTGGATGAAGGGCTGACTGTAATTAAGGCATTGAAGAAGATCACGGTTAAAGATGTTTGCTATTGGATTGCATCTGCCAGGGACGACGTAAAAATGTCCACTACTCAGAAGTTGTGGAAAAAACTATTTAAGATAGACAACAAAACACAAGACGTTCAAAATGAAACTGATGATTAAAGTAAAGTAAAGTTGATTCTATAGCCCACCTAGCCAATCAATTACCAGTAGAACAAACAATCGTAAACCAAGACATCATCGATTGGATGAATCTAGATGAAGAAGTGGAACTGACAGATGATACAATTGCCAATCTAGGTCTAAACGTCACCCATGAAGAAGAAGAAGAAGATACAGATGGGATATCTCAAAAGATTCTCATTCCGAAGGATTTTAAGTCCCTTGAAGCAGCTCTCGTATACATTGAGCAACAAGAAGAATCAACACCGTTGGCGCAACATCGCCGCCCCAAAAAGAGGAATGAACTTGAAACAAAATCAATCAAAGACTTTTTTAAAACATTTATAAATTAATTTTTTTTATCTTTTATACTACTTTTATATCAGTTTTTAGTTATTAAAATAAACACATTAATCATTATTAACATAGGTACACATTGTTTCTATCAGTATAACCAATCTCAGTGACAGGGTCCTTTGGGTATCCGAGGTAGTCACGGTCCCAATTACCTCAGATAATCGCAAGTCTACTGTACAAAAAGCTTAATTTTGTATCAAATTACACAAGTGTGATTTTATTTTAATACAGTTTCCCAAATTCGACTATGTATCTATGCATACTATGCAATTCTAATATTATTATTAATATGAAAGATGATACTACATTCCCAGACGTCATAAATTTTAATTGCCTTACACTTACACCAGCAATCAGCTGGATGTGCTGATTAGGGATTTTTGTTACTTGACCTTGTATACACAAAACGTTCATTCATTTGGAGGTATTTTATTACTCATATTTCAGGCGAGAAGTCTGAATTATTTATCTACCCAAAAATATTATTTCAAACTGAAAAGAAATTTGCAATTGTTTGAAAAACAGGTAAATAATGATCAAAAAGGGATTATGGTAATTGGATCGACTATTTATGTATAAAAACAGTATTTATAAGAAATCTAAAATATATGACATTAATTATTAATAATATATTTATAATAATTATTATAATATTATAATATATAATAACAATTTTTTCATATCGAATGTCAACAGGGAAGTGTTTTCCTTAGAAAATTTCAGATTTTCATCTCGTTTCTAATTATGACTCAAGTAAATATTAAAGTAAATATCAATAATCTTATTTTCTTCCGGAAATAATTAATCGACAAAATTTAATCGGTCATTACATAATATTGTTTTGTCTATAAAACTTAAATTTGTTAAAAATTTAATAAAACGAATTGTTATGTTTATATATTATGTAAAAACCAGTATAATCCCGCAGTAAACTTTACTGACCATATTTTGACTTTCAACCACGATTATATAACGTCAGGGTGCCAAGGAAAAAAAATGGTATACTTGTATATTTAAGACATTGTTCCCTTATACAATCATGATTGAACATAGAAATAAAGTCAAACGAAGCCACAATATTAACTACTGGGAGGGGCCGCCTTGCTAACAAAACCACGTGATTCGTTACTATAGTTACTGCATAACTCATAGACAATTGGAATAACCACAAAACTAGTTTTCAATGTTTTGCAGATTTTTCTTAAATTCGGCAAACGCGCATCTATCGCTATTTAATACATCAGTGCTGCCTTCTACTAAATGACACGTGAACTTATTTTCTCATCTGTTAAGTGATAGCTGAACTAATTTCTCACTATCAAAATGCCAACTTATTACGGTAACATCAACAAAATCCCTAGTTTGCAGCTTTTAATTGTAATTTTATCTTTAGGTACAGTTAATTTAAAAATTACGGCAGTATGGATAACAAACATTTGCTTAAATAAAGGTTTTTGGATAGTTAATCATTTAACGTAGTTATTTTGCACCTAAGTTCAATAATTATTTTCACAATACCAATTTTTAGGCAAGTTACCACGTAAGTTATGACATGGATGCATTTAAGTACAGTTATGAAAAAAATACTGCTGTTTTTGAAAATGTTAACTAGATATCATTAAAATAGAAAGTTACAGTTTACGTACATAATCATAACTTGAAGATCTGTTTTGAAATAGTGACGATAACTGTACCTAAAAAGTATATAAATTTTAACATTGTGACATACCACCTTAAACGTAAAACGTTATACTTGTCATGCGCCTTGAATAATAAATAAGGGATAACGTTTTTACTTAAAATAGTTTTTGAATCCTTTCAGAAATTAAACTGTGACAGATTAACGTTAATTGACATTTGACGAACGTACCTAATAAAACGGCAGTTATAGGTCGATATAAATCATATAAATGGTATAAACAAACATGAAAGTCGAATGTTTACCATTGCTTTTCAAAGTTTAGTTTGGTTTAAGACGAGTTATTTTTATCATTTAAAAAGGAAATTAGCCTTGTGGTGGTGAAGCAGAGGCCATTGGTTGAAGGGGACGCAGCTTTCAAGTGATGAATTCTTAAATTTTAACTTCAGTGTTTGGAACTGACTTTTTAATATTATACATTTGTTGTACCAAGAACATTTGACTACATTTTACTTTAGTGTCTTTGGTCAGTAACAGCATGATACCACAGAATAATAAACAAACAGAATGCCGACTCCCCATGGAAAATTAAGTGCGCGCATCTCCTTCGCGCAGACGTTCCGCCACGAGGGAACCAGTGTTGTTTATGTGTGTGCATAGAAAAATTAACCGTAGGGATTCGTGGTTGACATTTCTTATTGTTTTATATAGAATAGTTGTGCCCGCTGCCAATTTTTTTGTTGTACATTGTTGTACTAGCGATTTAACGGCCTTATAATGATGTGCCATATATGGTTGTGACAATAATTTTAAGAGTGTGAAACCCAAGATTATGCGTGTTAATTTTTCACAGTTTTCCAAAAGGAAAGGATTTAGTGTCGAAACCTATAAGGGCTTAATGAGTTAACTGATGCAGACGAGCTGATAATTTTAATCCTGATTCTAGTAGAATATGCTCTGTTCATTTTACAAACAATGACCATGAAAGAGATCTTAAAATGAATTATTAGGTAAAATGATTAAGCAATAAAATGCCTATAAAATTTTTTAACGTAACTTATTTTAGGTTTACCTACTAAACGCTTTTTAAAGAAAACTGCAGTTTCAACACTTTGTATAAATAAACCTTTGACACACCTTCTGTCTCTACTCATGAAGGTAGATTAGATGTTATAAACAAAAAGCAACTTGTGGCAGAAATTGCAAAGGTTGGGTCAAATATTTTGAATATTGCATCTAATCAACATGAATATACTATTACTAAATCTGAAATAATTTTTGAACAAGCTGATGACAATATAGATTTAAAGCCTGAAGTAGATTTTGAAGCAAAATACAACGAATTATTAAATAAGTATGTGTATTTTTCTTGGACCATGTACTTATTACCGGAGGTTTATTAAGAAGTTTGCAGGCATCGCTAAACCATTAACGCGACTTGCAGAGGAAGCAAGAGAATACCGCTGGGATACAGACTGCCAAAATGCGTTTGAGACCTTAAAAAAGCATTTAATCACAGCACCAATTTTAGGGTATCCAATGCCAGAAGGAAAGTTCATCTTAGATACAGATGCAAGTAATGTGGAAATTGGAGGAGTGTTGTCTCAGATTCAAGCAGGACAGGAAAGAGTCCTTGGATATTTTAGTAAAGTTCTCTCGAAACCTAAGCGGAATTATTGCGTCACGAGAAGAAAACTTCTAGCAGTAGTGAAATCAGTAGAGCACTTCTATCAATACCTCTATGGAAGAAAGTTTTTAATCCGAACCGACCATGCGCCCTTAAGTGGTTGATGCAGTTTAAGAATCCAGAGGGTCAGATAGCCAGGTGGATCAAACGACTCCAAGAATACGATTTCAAGATTGAGCACTGGGCCGGAGTTAGCCACCGAAACGCTAATTCTCTTTCCAGAAGTCCATGCCCAGCAGAGTGTTCCCACTGCAACAAAACGGAATCATAGCAAGCAGCAGTGCTAAGAACGACGATGGTCAACGACGACTGGACGCCTACCAAGATAAGGAAAGAACAAGAGAGAGATCCAGTCGTACGGACAATTCTAAAATAGAAAGAGGAAAACCGTCGACCACCTTGGCAAAAAATATCAAACCTAGGCTCAGTAGTTAAGACGTATTGGCCCAGTGGACTCATTTATCATGGAAGATGGCTTGCTCAAACGAGTCCTGGAAAATGATGACGGTTCAGAGAAGAGAAGACAGTTGGTGATCCCAAAGAGCAGAATAGCCGAAGTACTTCGTCAGTTACACGACAGTCCATCAGGAGGGCATTTTGGTGTAAAGAAGACCCTTCAGCGAATTCGGGAACGGTTTTATTGGATGAACAGTTCCGACGATGTAAAAGACTGGTGTAAGAAATGTAGGAAGCAAGAGAATACCGCTGGGATACAGACTGCCAAAATGCGTTTGAGACCTTAAAAAAGCATTTACTCACAGCACCAATTTTAGGGTATCCAATGCCAGAAGGAAAGTTCATCTTAGATACAGATGCAAGTAATGTGGAAATTGGAGGAGTGTTGTCTCAGATTCAAGCAGGACAGGAAAGAGTCCTTGGATATTTTAGTAAAGTTCTCTCGAAACCTAAGCGGAATTATTGCGTCACGAGAAGAAAACTTCTAGCAGTAGTGAAATCAGTAGAGCACTTCTATCAATACCTCTATGGAAGAAAGTTTTTAATCCGAACCGACCATGCCGCCCTTAAGTGGTTGATGCAGTTTAAGAATCCAGAGGGTCAGATAGCCAGGTGGATCAAACGACTCCAAGAATACGATTTCAAGATTGAGCACTGGGCCGGAGTTAGCCACCGAAACGCTAATTCTCTTTCCAGAAGTCCATGCCCAGCAGAGTGTTCCCACTGCAACAAAACGGAATCATAGCAAGCAGCAGTGCTAAGAACGACGATGGTCAACGACGACTGGACGCCTACCAAGATAAGGAAAGAACAAGAGAGAGATCCAGTCGTACGGACAATTCTAAAATAGAAAGAGGAAAACCGTCGACCACCTTGGCAAAAAATATCAAACCTAGGCTCAGTAGTTAAGACGTATTGGGCCCAGTGGGACTCATTTATCATGGAAGATGGCTTGCTCAAACGAGTCCTGGAAAATGATGACGGTTCAGAGAAGAGAAGACAGTTGGTGATCCCAAAGAGCAGAATAGCCGAAGTACTTCGTCAGTTACACGACAGTCCATCAGGAGGGCATTTTGGTGTAAAGAAGACCCTTCAGCGAATTCGGGAACGGTTTTATTGGATGAACAGTTCCGACGATGTAAAAGACTGGTGTAAGAAATGTACTATTTGTGCTACGAGTAACGGGCCTTATCAAAAAAGGAGAGCTCCTATGAGACAATTTAATGTTAGAAGCCGTTGAAAGAATAGCTAGGATATTGCTGGGCCATTTCCAGAAAGTGAAAATGGAGGCAAGTACATGTTGGTAGTAATGGATTACTTCACTAGGTGGGTCGAGATCCGACCGCCACCGTTTAAGATAAGTTGATCCAAGAATAAAGCCGATTTGGAGTGCCTTTGGAGATCCATAGTGACCAAGGCAGGAACTTCGAAAGCGATCTATTTCAAGGAATATGTGATAGACTAGGCATGAAGAAAACAAGAACTACAGCATATCATCCGCAATCGGATGGTATGGTAGAACGGATGAATAGGACAGTTAGCAAGTATTTGACATAGATGGTGTCCGATCATCAGCGAGACTGGGATCAATATCTTCCGTTTTTCACAATGGCCTACAGATCTGCTGTTAACGAATCGACAGGCCAGACACCAGCCAGAGTTCTATTCGGACGCGAGATGCGACTACCTTGTGATCTAGAGTTTGGGTGTCGACCTGGAGAAGATGTAGCAGGTGAAGATTATGTGATCGAATTACGAAGAAGAATGGACGATGTACACGAGTTGGTCCGTTTCCATCCCCAGATCGCTAGTGACCGAATGAAGAAACGGTACGATACGCAAGCCGAAAAGGGATGTTTTAAGAAGAACGACAAAGTTTGGCTCTATAATCCCAAAAAGCGAAAAGGTGTTCTCCCAAGTTGCAGCAGTTTGGGAAGGTCCATACCTCATTATGGAAAAGATCAATGATGTCATTTATCGAATAAGCAAGATTCCGAGGGGAAAGCCGATGATAGTACACCATAAACCGGCTGGCGTTTTTCGAAGGTGACCACGACGAAGATGAAGAAGTGGAAGTAAACCAAGTCCAAGATGTGTCTGACCTCACGTTTGAGGAATTCATGGGTGCCTATGGAGGTACCGGTAAAGCAAGACATAGTGTTACCACTGAAGAAAGGTAAGATCTACTCGCGCTTCCCGATGACTACTCACTGGCCCTTACCATCCCGGCCAGTATCAAAGACGCACCAGGCTGGCATCCGTCTTTCGAACGAAGTTCGGTCGAGTTGCAGAACTTCAATGCCAAGTGCCAGCTCCCGGAAAAGCCTTGAAACTTCAAGATGCATCATGTTACCTTTTCTACCTGGCAACAAAAGACACTGCCCATGACCAACCTATCTACCGAGATGTATGGAAAGCCTTACTTCAATTGAGAGAGCACGTACTAGAGTCCGACGTGCAGAAATTAGCCATGCCAAAGTTGGAGTGCCGCCAATTAGATTGGAGGGTTATCCGAAATATGGTGGAGATCTTTAAAGACACCGAAGTCCAGGTGTTAGTCTGTTGCAATCCGCATAGTTACTGGTGCGGAGAGAAAACTGTCCCTGGTCATTTTAATACAACTGGAAGTTGTAAAAGGGGGTCCAGTTGCCGATACCAGCATGTCGTTCCAGTTCCAGCCTAGACAAGGTTCCAGGAGGAACCATCTTTTAAGAGGGGGGAAATGTTACGTAAAAATTAGTCATATTAAAAAAACCTGTAAACATGTAGTTTATTTACTAATATGTTGTAGATTCGACGAGACCCTTCGATCAGCTGGCAGAAATCTACCTGAAACGGTCGTTTGAAGTTTCCAGAAACCAGTCGAATGATGACCCAGCCAATTTACTTTCTGGTATAATCAGAGGGATTCGCCTGAACTCTCGAATAGCTGTATTTGGATATATAATAACGGAGCTTTCGTTGGGGCAGGCAGTTGATGAGAAGAAAATCGCGAACGGGCATTTAAATGACGATCGTATATATAAATTATTGTGAGATAAATTAATATAAATAAACTTTAAATAAATTAAATTAAGAACAATAAATTAGAATTAATAAAGACTCAACAGTAGTCTTATTACGTTGTAGTGAATTAAAAATATAAGGGCAATGTTGAACTTTTCCACGGCAACTTTGCCTATTTTATTTATTTATTTTTCTCGGCTGTGTTAAAGATTGTGATAAAAAATTACGAGTAAATTATCTGTTAACATCTCGTGAGTTCTCAAAATAATTTTTGTATTTATTTATATGTGCTAAGAAAAAAATATGTTACAGTTGGCGGTACAGTAGACTAGCGCAATAAAGGAATTTTATTATTTATTTATATTTTAAAGAAATTATGTTATATTCAAATAATTCATTGAATTATATTTGCAACGCCACCCTTTGACGTATTAACAAAGCATATATTGTTTATTTCTGCGATACCTGTCAAATTCAAACGAAATATTAAATTTTAATAAAAAAATTTAATAGATGATTCAATATTGTTATTAATTGAATGACATTTATGACTTTTAAATTTTAAAAATCTTTTATTGACAAATATTCTTTTAATTTTTTTATTTCTTATTTAATTTCTGTATTTTGGTAGCTGTTTTTCATGCAGTTTTAAAATTTAAATTTGCTTAAAATAATGACTAGAAACAAACTTATCGAGATTAGTAAATCGATGTAGGTACATAAATATCCGCTGTTTTATGACGCTACCATCTTGTGGCGCTCGCCTCAGCATTTTACTGTAAGGAAAAAAGTCATAGAACGCCATTATATAAGCTTCGCTTCAATAAAACTGAAATTTATTGGGCAAAGTGAGCAATGTATACGTTATATATATATTTTTGTGCCTCAACATTACATGCATCATAAATTGACAAAATATTACTTCCTACTTGATCGTTGGCATTGCTAATATTGGAACCTGTGACATTCACTATTCTTGACATTCTGTATACTAAATTTGTGTATCATTTACTGTAACGAAATGGCCATCTCTGATGCTTGGTATGTGTCACAATTCTTAGAAGGATAAATCTAGAATACTCAAGAGTTGGCATTTCAATAGCGTCCGTCTTCGATGCGCTTTCGATGAGACGAATTAGATTTGTAGTGTATTTATTTTCAAATAAATTTAGCAGTAATTGCTAAAAAAAAAGACTTTGGCAAAGTATTGTTCGTCGGGAACATCAGCGTAGTTCGGTAGTGATCTTTGTAATAAAAATAACATTTAAAAAATACGTGTGTGACAGACCAAAGATGCTGCTAGTACAACTTTCAGTAAAACAGGTGCGTGAGCAACTAGAAGAACGCGATGACGACTGCAGCGGGTCCAAGAAGATCCTCCAAGAACGACTGAAGAATGTTCTTAACAAGAATGGAGATGACCCAGAGACATTCCAGTTTCAATCAGCTGAACAAACAGTTTTAACAAAAATAAATGAGAAATTTGAAAATGTTTCTCTAATAATTGATGATAAATTCGAAAATGTTAAATAAAAGATTCCACGAGAAATTTGAAAATGTTTCTTAAATGATGGAAGAAACTTATAAAAAGAACAATGAGAAATTCGAAGAAGTTTCTACAAAATTCGATAAAGTAGAAGAGAAGATCGAACAATTAGAGACCATGATAAATAATACGAAAGTGCTACCACCAGTTTAATGCAGTAGCTTTAGATCCGGTAGTAAAGAGGTCTAGGACGGAGAAGAATACCCTGGCTGCATAACCTGCGAAAGTGGTTTAACTTAACCACTACCGGACTTTTCAGGGCAGCAGTCAACAAAGTCAGAATAGCCATGTTAGTGTCCAACATCCGTAACGGATAGGCAACATAAGAAGAAGTGAAGAGGAGAATCACCAAGAGATGAAACGATACATCATATAAGATTCAAATTGCTACCATTTGATGGAAAGTCTTCTTGGTCCATATACCTGAGACAATTTGAAGCTATTGTCAACATAAAAAAAACAACATATAAAAACAACATTGCCCACTGGTAAATAACAACGGAGAGTTAATTCATAACACCAAAGATAAAATGGAAGAATGGGAAAAATTTATACAACAGCTGTTCCGAGATGAAAGAATAGACATTACAATAAATAATGTTACTGAAAGCCCACCAATTCTAAAAGTCGAAGTGGAATATGCCATTAAACAATTAAAGACCAACAAAGCCCTGGACCTGATGAAGTTTATCCTGAAATACTTAAATTGATCGAAAGTAATAACATTGATTTGTTAGTAATTTTGTTTAATACAATCTACGATACTGGGGAAATAACCAAGGAATGGTTAGAATCTATTTTTATTCCCATTCCAAAACAAGCTAACTCAGGCGATGCGCAGATTTTAGATTAATAAGTCTTATGAGCCAAGTGCTTAAAATTCTATTAAAAATACTTCACAATAGGGTATACAAAAGGTGTGAAAAAGAAGTTGGATACGATCAATTTGGATTCAGAGCCGGAATGGGGACCAGAGAGGCCTTGTTTTCACTACAAGTACTGCTGCAGAAGTGTTACGACAAACAAAAGGATGTCTTTCTATGTTTTGTAGACTTTGAAAAGGCATTTGATGGCGTAAACCATAATAAAATGTTAAATTCCTTGCAGAGCATCAACTTGGATAGTAAAGATCTCCGATTAATTAAGAACTTATATTGGAGGCAGAGTGCCAAGATTAGGATCGACGATCATACATCTAGAAATATTAGTATAAATAAAGGAGTAAGGCAAGGATGCATACTATTCCCTAACTGCGGTTAAAGTGAAGCGCCCATGGGGAAAGGGCAAAAATAGAGAGTTGATACTAGCATCAGTCTACCTACCCTCAGATGCAGCCACCCTACCACCAACAAGGAAAAAGGAAGATCTGGTAGACCATTGTCTCAGTCAGAAGGTAGAAGTTATTATCGGCTGCGATTCGAACTCTCACCACTTAGGCTGGGGCAGCAGAGACAACAACGCTCGAGGTAAGTCCCTTTATGACTGTATTATTACAAAAGATTTGTATATCTTAAATAAGGGCACCGAACTTACCTTTATTAATGTTCGTAGCCAAATAGTCCAATGATATTACGCTGGCAACAGCTGAAATATCGAATAAAATTCAGAACTGGCAGGTATCGGAGTATATTTCTATGTCTGACCACCGCTGGCTAACCTATAATATTAGTCTGGAAAAAAGCCTTATCAAATCGCGCGACCCTAGGAGGATGGATGTAGAACTCTACAACCGACTCTTAGAAGATGCTCTGCGGAATGAAAAGGCTTCAACTACAGGAACTAATATAGAATTGGAAAGGTATAACGGTATCTATCCAAAACAAAATATGCTATGCTTATAAAAAATCCCGTCCAATAAGGATGGTCCAGGAAAGTCGCAAAACCAACTCTTGGTGGTCCAGGCTACAAAAAGCGCTCTCAAAGGACCCACATCGGCATGTCGGCATACTAACGAAGGAAGATGGGAACAAAACTTCCAACCTTCGCGAAAGTGTTGAGGTCCTGATGAAAACTATGTCGGCATACTAACGAAGGAAGATGGGAACAAAACTTCCAACCTTCGCGAAAGTGCTGAGGTCCTGATGAAAACCAACTTTCCGGTTCTAGTGTCTCAACAGCACCAAACCGGATGGAAGAAACAATCATACCCTCAACAAACGACTGGCATCTCGCCAGAACAATGATTAATGAGGAAAAGGTAAAAAGGGCCATATCGTGCTTCACCCCTTTCAAATCACCAGGGCCTGACGGCATATATCCAGCCTTACTACGGTGGGGACTGGATATCCTTCTGCCGCACCTCGTGGAAATATTCAGAGCCTCTTTTGTTCTGAGATATATTCCTAGGAAGTGTAGAGAGGTACGTGTGGTCTTCATACCAAAACCAGGTAGGATGGACTACACCCTACCAAAGGCTTTCCGACCAATTAGATGGAGAGGCTATGCGAGAGGTACATAAGGGATGAAGTTCTGGTCCATAACCCACTTCACCCAAATCAACATGCATATACTTCGGAAGATCTACCGATTCTGCACTGCATCATGTAGTGGGAAGAATTGAAAGATCGCTAGATAATAAAGAATCCACCCTAGGTATATTCATAGACATTGAGGGAGCGTTTGATAAAACCACATTTCCAACTATCACCCAACAGCTCAACGTCAGGAATGTTCCCCTGGCCATAAGCAAATGGATATTTTAGTTATGCTCTCTAGTATTGTAAATTGCGTCAGTTGAATGACGGTGTATCAGGTGGACACTTTGGTATTACGAAGACTCTGCAAAAGTGTGTAAGCAGTAATGGTCTAGTTGGTAATAAGAGGGCATCCTTGAAATAGTATAATGTTGGTAGTCCTATGGAAAGAGTAGCAATCGACATTGCAGGTCCACTTCCAGAGACGAATGATGGAAATAAATATATCCTGGTAGCTATGGATTATTTTACGAAATGGACTAGAGCCTATACGATACCAAATCAAGAAGCTGCTACCGTTGCAGAGGTACTTGTTAGAGAATTATTTAGCCGATTTGGTGTTCCCTTGGAGATTCATTCCGACCAAGGGCGAAACTTCGAGTCAAACCTTTTCCAAAACGTTTGTAAATTGATTGGTGTCAATAAGACCAGAACGACACCCCTGCATCCTCAATCAGATGGAATGTCGAGAGGATGAATGAGGTCGTAGAGTTTGTCTGTAGACCTTCCGAAGAACATGTTGCAAGCGAAGATTATGTCGACCGCCTGAAGTTAAGAATGAACAACATTCATGAACTTGCCCGACAACACATTCAGTTAGCCAGTGGCAGAATGAAGGATCAATATGATTCTCGATGCAAGCATGAAATATATGAAGTGGGTGATCTTGTTTGGCTTTATAATCCACAACGTCGCCGTGGCTTGTCTCCTAAACTGCAAAGACAATGGGAGGTTTCGTATGAAATTAAAAAGAGAATAAATGACGTATTACACCGAATTAAGAAGCTGCCGAAAGGTAAACCAAAAGTAGTTCACATAAATCGTCTTGCATCTTATGCTGGCTCAAATGACACAGAAGAAGCCCGAACCCTTCAAAGCGTACGAATTACTGTGTTGCATTAACCCGAAGAGATCGTGTCCTTCAAAGTCTGTAGGCTGTTTTTTTTCTTGAGGGGTTCATGCAGAGCTGGAGAGTTCTGTAGATTCCGCCATCATGAGCCTACATCTGGAGCTGCTGATCGGAACGCCCATATCTAGGGGAGCAGTGTAACGAAATAGTCCATCTCCGATGCGTGGGTGTCATTTTCAGAAGGATAAATCTAGAATCCTCAAGAATTGGAATTTCAATAGTGAACGTCTTCAATCCGCTTTCGATGAGACGAATTAGAGGTAGAGTACTCCAGAATGTTATAGTACATAATAACTTGAATATATATATATATATATATATATATATATATATATATATATATATATTTTATTGTGTTGGAATATCGGGTATGCGGTCTGTTATTATTAAAAAAAGACTCTTTTTTTTTTAATCCTATATATTTCGCTGATTTTTTGTCAGCTTCATCAGGAGACAACTAAAAATTTGAATAAAAGTTATAAATATAAAAATCAGTTTGAATAAAAAGTGACTCACTTACAGATTTAGAGTGGAAAGTATTTAAACAAATTGAACATAATTTGTTCAAAACAGTACTGACAGTTTTTGTTAAAAGTACCTAGGTCACTAGTAATTAAATGTAAAAATATAAAAACAGAGCAAACAAAAACAACGAAACAATTAAAACATAATAAAATTACACATTAAAAATATACAGGGTGATTTAAAATATAATTGTTAACAGAAAAATTATTTAGACATACTAAGAATATTACAGTAGATATTGCTCAACTGTCCCGTGTCTGCCTTGTAATTTACTGAATAGTTTTCTCTATTTATATGACACATTTCCAAAAACAATCTTTTTTTATAATTATTTTCTTGCTGTAAAACCCTGACATTTGAGTAATCAAATTGATGGAGAGTGTTTAAGTGATGGTCAACTGCCGCACATGTGTTCTTTCGTTTTGTGCAGTCACTTTTGTGTTGGGTGACCCTTTGTTTTAGCCATTGAGAAGTTTGGCCAACATAACAGCTCTGGCAATCCAAACAAGGCAGTTTGTAGATAACATTAGTTTTGTTTAAAGTTGATGTCTTGTCCTTTACTTTAGAAAACAGTTGTCGGTTTTCTAATAAATTATATTGGACAATTTTTATGTTGGTAAATTGTTTAAATAAACTAGTCACAGAAGGTGTTAACTGTTTTATTAATGGTAGTTTTTTATATTGTGTTGTTTGTGCTGCTCCGATATCAGTGGGACCGTCAAAAATGTCAGAGTTAAATATCAATTTTTTAAGGATATGTTTTGGGTATCCATTATTTTGAAAGATGTTTAACAGCAAATTTAAGTTTTTGTTTATGAATTTATCGTCACTAATATGCCTTACCCTATTCTTCATTGCAATGACTGTATTAAACTTTTGGTGAGTAGGATGATTTGAAAAAAAGTTTAAATATCTTCCAGAGTGTGTTGGCTTTTGATACCAATCTATCAATATTTTGTTTTGTTCTGTTCTTATTATTTTGGTGTCCAGAAATGATATCGAACAATCATTTTCAATCTCCAAAGTAAATTGGATATGTTTATTAAAGTTATTGAAAATGTTTAAGGTATTTTGAATTTGTGAAGTAGGAACAGAACATATAAGATCGTCTACAAATTTTTTAATGAAGGGTAAAGAGAAAGGTAATTGTGGAATAATGACATCCAGCAAATGGTCCAAAATGATAGTTGCTATTATGGGGCTGAGTGGACTACCCATAGGTGCTCCAAATATTTGTCGATAGAACTTATCATTAAAGCTAAAATAGGTGTTCTCAAAAACATAGTTCAGAAGTGTTAAAAAACTATCCTTGGAAATTGTTGTATAATTTTGGATGAGATTCCATTTTGACTGTATTATACTACTGACCAGATCTATTGGTATGTTAGTGAATAACGGTATAACATCTAACGAAATTAAAACATAATCTTTCGGTAAAATTAACTCTCTAACATCATTAACAAATGAAAATGTATCCTTTGCATTATAGTTGTTCACTTCGTCAAAAGCATCTTTAAGAATGTTAGCAAGAAATTTGGATAAGTCATAAGTTACTGAATTTATAGAGCTTACAATAGGTCTAAGTGGTATACCTTCTTTATGGATTTTTGGTAAGCAGTAAAGTTTTGGACAGGATGCATTGTATATAGTCAGTTTTTTGGCAAATTCTTGATTTATTTCTAAGTTATTCCTCATAGTTTTAATAAGTTCATTATAAGAAAATTGTATCGTAATAGTTGGATCTCTTTTTAGCTGAAAATATGTGATTTTATCATTTAATAAGCTTTCTATTTTTTCAATATATTCGGTTTTGTTCATTGCTACTGTACACCCTCCCTTATCTGATTGTAAAATATAAAGATCTGGATGTGATTTTAAGAATTTTTGAGTTTCTTTGAATATTTTATTTAAAACACTAGAATGTTCTTTGTTAGAATGATTTAAGTAGTTAGTAACGACATTAGTAACTTTTGCTCTTAATAAGTCTTTAGATGTATCCGGTATTGCATCTATTATGTTTTCTACATCGCCTAAAAAATTATCTAACTTAAAATCTGTTTTTGGACAAGAAACCCCAAATTTTGGACCCAGAGACAGGAAGTCAGAAACATTTGTGGGAATATTAACAGAAGATATATTTTTGAACCATTTACAGTTGTCATTAAATAGCTTATTTACTTTAGGGAGTGTCGTTAGAATATAATTTTTCATATTTGTTAATGTTCTTTATCTTAACATCTCTAAAAATATAATCAACAGATCGCTTTAAACTGGCTTTGATTATATTTTTAGAGATGTTAAGATAAAGAACATTAACAAATATGAAAAATTATATTCTAACGACACTCCTAAAGTTAATAAGCTATTTAATGACAACAGTAAATGGTTCAAAAATATATCTTCTGTTAATATTCCCACAAATGTTTCTGACTTCCTGTCTCTGGGTCCAAAATTTGGGGTTTCTTGTCCAAAAACAGATTTTAAGTTAGATAATTTTTTAGGCGATGTAGAAAACATAATAGATGCAATACCGGATATATCTAAAGACTTATTAAGAGCAAAAGTTACTAATGTCGTTACTAACTACTTAAATCATTCTAACAAAGAACATTCTAGTGTTTTAAATAAAATATTCAAAGAAACTCAAAAATTCTTAAAATCACATCCAGATCTTTATATTTTTACAATCAGATAAGGGAGGGTGTACAGTAGCAATGAACAAAACCGAATATATTGAAAAAAATAGAACGCTTATTAAATGATAAAATTACATATTTTCAGCTAAAAAGAGATCCAACTATTACGATACAATTTTCTTATAATGAACTTATTAAAACTATGAGGAATAACTTAGAAATAAATCAAGAATTTGCCAAAAAACTGACTATATACAATGCATCCTGTCCAAAACTTTACTGCTTACCAAAAATCCATAAAGAAGGTATACCACTTAGACCTATTGTAAGCTCTATAAATTCAGTAACTTATGACTTATCCAAATTTCTTGCTAACATTCTTAAAGATGCTTTTGACGAAGTGAACAACTATAATGCAAAGGATACATTTTCATTTGTTAATGATGTTAGAGAGTTAATTTTACCGAAAGATTATGTTTTAATTTCGTTAGATGTTATATCGTTATTCACTAACATACCAATAGATCTGGTCAGTAGTATAATAGTCAAAATGGAATCTCATCCAAAATTATACAACAATTTCCAAGGATAGTTTTTTAACACTTCTGAACTATGTTTTTGAGAACACCTATTTTAGCTTTAATGATAAGTTCTATCGACAAATATTTGGAGCACCTATGGGTAGTCCACTCAGCCCATAATAGCAACTATCATTTTGGACCATTTGCTGGATGTCATTATTCCACAATTACCTTTCTCTTTACCCTTCATTAAAAAATTTGTAGACGATCTTATATGTTCTGTTCCTACTTCACAAATTCAAAATATCTTAAACATTTTCAATAACTTTAATAAACATATCCAATTTACTTTGGAGATTGAAAATTATTGTTCGATATCATTTCTGGACACCAAAATAATAAGAACAGAACAAAACAAAATATTGATAGATTGGTATCAAAAGCCAACACACTCTGGAAGATATTTAAACTTTTTTTCAAATCATCCTACTCACCAAAAGTTTAATACAGTCATTGCAATGAAGAATAGGGTAAGGCATATTAGTGACGATAAATTCATAAACAAAAACTTAAATTTGCTGTTAAACATCTTTCAAAATAATGGATACCCAAAACATATCCTTAAAAAATTGATATTTAACTCTGACATTTTTGACGGTCCCACTGATATCGGAGCAGCACAAACAACACAATATAAAAAACTACCATTAATAAAACAGTTAACACCTTCTGTGAGTAGTTTATTTAAACAATTTACCAACATAAAAATTGTCCAATATAATTTATTAGAAAACCGACAACTGTTTTCTAAAGTAAAAGACAAGACATCAACTTTAAACAAAACTAATGTTATCTACAAACTGCCTTGTTTGGATTGCCAGAGCTGTTATGTTGGCCAAACTTCTCAATGGCTAAAACAAAGGGTCACCCAACACAAAAGTGACTGCACAAAACGGAAGAACACATGTGCGGCAGTTGACCATCACTTAAACACTGGCCATCAATTTGATTACTCAAATGTCAGGGTTTTACAGCAAGAAAATAATTATAAAAAAAGATTGTTTTTGGAAATGTGTCATATAAATAGAGAAAACTATTCAGTAAATTACAAGGCAGACACGGGACAGTTGAGCAATATCTACTGTAATATTCTTAGTATGTCTAAATAATTTTTCTGTTAACAATTATATTTTAAATCACCCTGTATATTTTTAATGTGTAATTTTATTATGTTTTAATTGTTTCGTTGTTTTTGTTTGCTCTGTTTTTATATTTTTACATTTAATTACTAGTGACCTAGGTACTTTTAACAAAAACTGTCAGTACTGTTTTGAACAAATTATGTTCAACTTGTTTAAATACTTTCCACTCTAAATCTGTAAGTGAGTCACTTTTTATTCAAACTAATTTTTATATTTATAACTTTTATTCAAATTTTTAGTTGTCTCCTGATGAAGCTGACAAAAAATCAGCGAAATATAGAGGATTAAAAGAAAAAAGAGTCTTTTTTTAATAATAACAGACCGCATACCGATATTCCAACACAATAAATTGTTTTTTACGTTTCGGTCGATAATCTTACCAGTTTTGCTATATATATAATATATATATATATATATATATATATAATATTATATATATATATATATATATATATATATATATATATATATATATTAAGATATTTTCGTGCTGTAAACTTACTTCGCAGAGTAGGAAGGAGTCCTACTCTGCGAGTTAATCCGTTATCCTGAAAAATAATATTTAATCTATCCCATTCCTCTTTTGTATTTGAAGCAGTTTGTAAGTGTACATAATTTATAGGTTTAATCAAAAAGATTATTTGATTCTTAACTTTGGTTTTGGTTATTTTCTTGGCATCAGTTTCTGCGCCTCACCACAGTCTTAGAGCACTTTTTCCATTTGCGGCAAAACGTTAGATATGATGCTGCTGAAATTTTGTGGTCTTAAACTACAAAACATAATTACACGATTTTCGGCGGTACCTGGACTCATAGTCTGATGATAAAAATGGTACTATACGAAATTAGCTAAAAGCTTGAAAGTAATTTTATTGAACAAACCTACATATTTTATGAGATATTGATACAGCAGAAACATAGGTTATATTGTGAAGTTAATTATAAACACCGACATAAATGGTGACACAAAAAAGGCTAGGTCTGGAAATTAACACAAAAAAAATGATACAGACGAGAAGGAATATAGTCCCACAAAACATTGTACATGAAGATGACATTGAAACGGTTGGAAAGTTTACATACCTGGGAGTAGAAATATATGCCGACGGCTAAGAAGATGGAGAAATACGGAAGAGAATAACGCAGGCAAACAGCTTATTCTGCCTCTCCCATAGATTTCGGTCTAAAAATTGTAACTTGTAAAATTATCGTAAAACTCCAATTGTAAAATTGTCCACCGAAATACAAAGATGGGAATCTATAAAACCTTAATTCCACCGATAGCATGCTAAGGCAGTAAAGCACGGGCCCTGAAAGAAACGAAACATCCAAAAGCAAAGTCGACACATTCGAAAGAAAAGTACTGAGGAGAAGGAGAATACTAGGACCTGTGAGGGAAAACGGAATCTTCAGAAGTCCATACAACAACGAGCTTTATAATGAAGCAACACTGTCTGCCACCAATGAATGCTGGCTTCATTAGACTACAAAGATTGCAATGGACCGGACATGTGAAGGCAAAAAAATAAAGGAGGAAAACGGGGAAAATTTTGGGCTGTAGTGCCGTAGAAGAGACACAAATGGTAGAGGTCAATTGCACTCATTTGAAATATTCTCAACAGTTTACCATATAACACTATCTGACAAGCAATGGTCTATAAAAATAATTTATTGGAAGCGCAATAGGAAGAAGAAAACGGGATAGAACACAGATTACAAAATGAGAACACCAATATGAGAAGAGGATGCATTGCCTACGAGAAGATTAATAATCGTATGTTTCTCTACGTTTCGGTTTAGGTAGAGAAGGCACTAGAGGGCTTATCGACTAAATTAGGAATTTTTTAATTCAGATTGTAAAATGAATAAACAATGGTTTTCCGATAATTTCGTAGAAGACATCTGTTAATTTTAATTTTATAATTTACATGGAAATTTGGAGGAATACAGGCTTACGAAGATGGGGTTCTGTCTTTTCGATTTACATACAAAAAAAAATATAAAAAAATAGTCTGGTGGGGAGAAAATTTAAGAAGCGGATTGACTAGGAAATATTTTTAGGTGAGACAATAAAGAGATCAATAAAGTATCCCCTCTGTGGCTCAGTGGTAAGAGCGCCTACCTTTGAACCTAAAGGTCGTGAGTTCGAATCTCACCTGGGTGGAGAAATTTTCGTTTATTAAAAATTAATGAATGAAAATAATTTCTATCCTTGTGCGATCGGTACTCACCGGAGGGACCGCAGATGTTCGGATACAATTAGCGTCTCTTAGCAAAGACAATGACGTCGAATTTGCTAAGTATCAAGACAATTACTCTACACACACACACACACACACACACACACACACACACACACACACACACCACACACACACACACACACACACACACACACTACACCTCAAATTGTAAGATTGGCGAATGGATTTAGTGTCCTCAGTCATTTAAACACAAACAAACAACAAAATAACGAGATAAAAATAAAGGAAGGGAAAGAACGAGGCATTTTGGAATGAATTTTGAAAGAGCTGGTTTGTCAAAGTTGAGAAGAAGTGCATTTTATCAAAGTTAATTTGATAGTTTAAAAAGAAAAAGTTTTGTGAGTGGAAATGTTAGTTCTACGTGTCCTGGATAAATTTGAAGATAACTAAATTGGACATGTCAGTTATTTGCTTTCTTGATTTGACGTGGTTCGAGAATTGTATGATCCTGATTTTGGGCCGAAGAAGATGAACGATTGCGTGTGTCACTCCGATTTGTTTGGACAAACGTCGAATGTAGAAAATACCTATAAAAGTACTGAGTAACCTTTGATTTGGTTAAGTCATTTTTCCGTGAAAGATTATATTTTTTTAAACAAGGAAACCATTGCCAATAGGTCGTCACCTGAGAATTATGTTGAACCAAGTCCACTTTTTTGAAAATGTGAGATTTAATCACAACACACTTTAGGTATTAAAATGTACCATGTCCAGCTCTCAGATGTACTCAATAAAGCTCTTTCATTGACAAAATCGAACAATTATATTAAACCAAGTCCCAAAGTGTACTACTTTTGAGAATTATTCTGTATCAAGTCCACAGCCAATAATAAAGGGCTATTTTAACACGTGTCATAGGACATGGTACACAATAATAATAATCGAATATCGCATTCCAGCATGATTCCAACGTTTTAAACAAAACAACGAACGTGTTCGTTAGTGAATGTTTTAATCTACATTTTAAAGGTGTTTAAAGGTTTTAAAAATTGTGAAAAACAGTTCTTAATATGAATCCATCACAATTGACGTAAGTATAATGATTAAATAGTAGTTGTTAGTGTTGTTTGATTTTAGAAATGATGTTGATTGAGTATTAAAAATACAACATAACCTTTATTTTATAGTCTACTTGAAGAGTTAAGTGATCTAAGCGATATAGAGGATCCAACTTATAGGCCAGACGTTGATAAACTTCTGTTTAATTTGGATCAGCACATTCATGACGATGACATGATGTCAGATAATGTGTTACAGGATGATACTGCAGATGCCGAAAGCAATCAGAGGTAAGTGTTTTTTGTATTTTTGAGGAAACGAGTTTAGTTAGCACAAGTCACACACATTATTACACATTCGATAAGTAATAGTGTGTTTTTGTTATAGTGCGGAGCCTAACAGAATAAATAAAGAGCGTTCTCGAAAGCGAAAAAAGGATATTAATGAATGGAAACAAAATGTAAGAAAAAGGCGTAGACAAGCTGGGTTGGATTATATTAATACCAAAGGAGAACCTGTGGAAATGAAATCAGTGAAGGGACAGTGTGATTGTCGTTTAAAATGTAAACTTAAAATAAGCATTGAAGACCAGACATCTATACATAAACATTTTTGGCAACTAGAAGACCAAGAGAAATCACATTTTTACAGTAAGTTTGTACAAAAAACTGAAAAAATAGAAGCAGACCGAGAGTTTTTCCACAGCCACAGTCAAAAGACGCCTACAAAAGTATACTCTGAAATATTTTTTCGAATTAAATAATAACAGAGTACAAGTTTGCAAAACTTTTTTTTTAAATACCCTGCATATTAGCTCTCGGCGGATTTCCTATTTTTTTTTGAAAATAAGTACCAAATAACAGGCACACCGAAAAGCAGCGTACATGGAAAACATGTGAAAAGAGTAACCAGTGGGGATCAAATTAACAAAATTAAAGAGCATATTAATTCGTTCCGAGAATGGAAAGTCATTACTGCCGAGCAAATACAAGTAAAGAATATTTAGAACAAGATTTAACCCTACAAAAAATGTTTGACCTCTATAAGGAAAAACACCCCGATTCTGAGATCAAAATAAATGTATATCGAAATGTTTTTAATACATCTTTCAACATTTCGTTCTTTAAACCTAAAAAAGATAGATGTGATTTCTGCGAAGAAATAAAAAATTCTACTGATGTGACAGATAAAAGGCGTGAAGAATTCCAGAACCATGTGAAAGGAAAAGAAGAAAGCAAAATGGAAAAGAACCGGGATAGGGAAACAGTAGAAGAAAACACTGCGTTTATATCATTTGATTTGCAGAATGTATATTCACTACCAAAAGCAAATGTATAAATTTTTTTTTATAAACGTAAATTCAGTGTTTACAACTTAACGGGATATTGTTCAAAGAATAAGAAGACATACTGCGGAGTATGGCATGAAATGATATCCGGAAGAACTGGAAATCACATTTGCAGTAGTCTTCTAAAAATTTTGGATCAAATTGTGTCAGATTTCCCTGAGTTAACAAAATTGGTAATTTGGTCGGATTCCTGTATCCCCAAAATAGGAATAGCATCATGACTTTTGGATTACAGCATTTCATCAAGAAACATCCTCAAATACAGTTGATCCAACAAAAATTTTCAGAGCCCGGGCACAGCAATGTACAGGAAGTAGATGCTGTACATAGCTTGCTTGAGAGAAAAATGCGCTATTCAGAATTATACATTCCAGTGTCTTTGCTCAGAACCCTAGTACAGATTGCAAGTCATTCAAAAAAAATTATTGTATTGCAAATGAAGCCGACAGATTTTTTAAATTTTCAGATACTGGCAAAGAAATTAGGATACAGTAAAATCCCATACACAAAAGTTAAATTTATTGAAGTTGATTCTAGTATGTATGTTAGCTATAAAACTTCCTTTACGGGCAATCTGAGCAAAGTAAGAGTGGATGGAACTACTAGAAATCAGCGGACCCATCCCGATAGAAGCAGTAATAATACTCTTGAATACATGGTTAATGTAAAGCAGATCACCCAACAGCCATCACTGGAAGCGAAGAAGAAGGCTGACATCATCTCAATGTTAAAGTATATGCCACAGGTGGATAAACAATTCTATGAACTGTACATTCGTTAAAAGTCTGTATTATCAGTATTAGTCATGTGGACATGGTTAATAATTTTGATTGCAGATAAATTTGTAAAAAAAAACTGGAAATCATCTTAAACCATGTCCATCTTTCAAAAGTCAAATTACATATTTTTTTCCTGGACAATACAAGCACATTATTATTTACCCGTAACAACATCCTACAAAACATTGTAAACAATTGTAGTCCCTTACACGAAATAAAGAAAAGTACATAAACCTTCTAATTCAAATTCTACGCATTTAACATTTTGGGACATGGTTCAACATAATTCTCAGGTGACGAGGTATTATTAATTAAAGTTTTTTCGGCCCACTCTACTACTTGACAGTATTATTTCCTATCCTTTAACACATTGCCTGCCGTCTCGGTCTATGTAACCGAGAAAAAAAATGCCCTGCACGCCAGCGAGTGACCAAGCCAATGCAACTGTAATGCCGGCTCGGTCACTATGGCGTGAACGGAAAGTTTACAAAATACTCTACGGCAGGCAACGTGTTAAAGGATAGGAAATAATACTGTCAAGTAGTAGGGTGGGCCGAAAAAAACTTTCTTTTATTTCGTTTTGCTATACCACGGAAAAATTGCTACTAAGATAGAGTTTTAATACAAAAAGAATTTTTCAAATTATTTGATATCTTCCGGTCGCGCATTAGTAGTAAAGTTTAAAAAATTGGTTGTTTTTGAATTTTTTTAAAAACACAAAAATATTTTATCCCGTTTTGCTATATCACGTATATCTTTCCTTGAGGGGTCAGTATTAAAATAAAGTAAAGAAAAAAGGATATATTGACATATTCCAATTGCGCATGTCCACGGTTGACATGTTCTTTGAAAATACATCGTAAATACAACGCTGAAATACAGTATATTGTTTGTAAATTCCATGTAAAAGTACATACATTTTCAGTACAATTACAGAGTAATATGCAAAACAAATGTTTTTATGAAGAGACCTATTGTTAAATTTTACTTTTAATTTTAGTCTTTATTTCAAACAAACTGGTAGGTCTACCAGTCGATGTTCACTTAAATCCATCCCTGAAGTTGGCATCAACAACTTTTTTCGAGTCACAAGCCTCGCACAACGTTCCACAGCTTGCGTATGGCATGAAACTTATCAAATTTCCATTTACTAATATTTCCAGATGTTATCATTGAAGACATTTCTTTATCAGTTGATCTTCGCCGTAGTGGTGGCGACGATACTGACATCTGCCCCAGTCTATCATCTCTGTGTAGTCAGTTGCACTGAAAATAAGTTTTGGGGTAACAAAGTTCCTAGGTAACGGTCTTGTTGATAAGTTTCTCGCTGTTATTACTCTTCTTAGAGCTAGTTTTCGGATATGCTTCTTTTCATCTACAAGCATGCTTAGAAGCAAAAAATCTTGAGATTGTATTTCCTGGAACACGTGCTTCGTTCCATCTGTGAAATATTTACTTTTCTTTACACTGAACGAGACAGGCATGTAAGACTCCATAATAACGAAACTAAAATTTTATGTTCATGAGGTTCTGCTGTACTAACGTAAAGTCGTATACTGCAAAAAACTTAAGTTTGGGAATATGACTCATACTTCGACGATGCGCAATGAATCGTGTTTACTAGTGTTACCATGGAAACGACCAAGGTGCTGCTTGGCAGTGTCGTAGTCTGAGAAGTACGGACATATCAGTACGAATCGCAGAGAGTATTTGACTTATCGTAGTGCTTGGTAGTAGTAATTAGTGTATTATAAAGTAATAAGTAGTGTGTTTAGATCAATTATTAATAATAGTTATTTAACAATGTGGTTCCTAAAAAGATAAGAACAAAACTAAACCATCATCAAGAACGTGCTGGAGCCTACTAAAAATATTCTGAAGAGAGAAAAACCAAAGAAACAGAAAGAATGGATGAGTGACGATGAAATTTTGTTATTGATGAATTCTCGAAGACTATCGAAAGATAAAAGTGAAGAACATCATAAGCAAATTAACACAGAGATCAAAGGAAAAATCCGCGACGCTAAAAAACAATGGTTACAAGACAAATGTAAGGAGATTGAAAACTTGGAAGCCAAATATGATTCGTTCTATCTTTACCAGAAAGTTAAAGAAATGATCAAAAATAGAAACAGGAAGCAGACAGTACTTATACATAGATCAACAAGGAAATATGATAATGGAAACAGAGGAGAAACTAAAACATTGGCAGACATACATAGAAGAACTGTTTGACGATCAAAGGCAGCCTCCTTGTGATAATTTTCCAGGAGACAGGTCCAGAAATAAGCAAAGAAGAAGTAATGCAAGCGGTGAAGTCATCAAAGAATAGCAAAGCTCCAGGACCCGACGAGCTACCAGCGGATATACTAAAGTTGATAGATGAAGATCGAATCTATTTGTTAGTAGACTTATTTAACAAGATTTATGAAAACAGTATAATTCCTGAAGAATGGCTAAGATCAACCTTTGTCCCTCTTGCCAAGAAGGAACATGCTAAGCAGTGCAGTGATCATCGCACGATCAGTTTGATGAGCCATACCTTAAAAATATTCCTCAAAATAATTCACAATAGAATTTACAGAAAATTGGAAGAAGATATCGGAGAAACTCAGTTTGGATTCCGAGAGGGATATGGAACTCGCGAAGCATTATTAGCCTTTAACATCTTGACACAGAGGTGTTTGGATGTGAATCAAGATGTTTTTGCTTGTTTTTCATTGATTACAACAAGGCTTTTGATCACGTCAAGCATAACCAACTTTTAGAGATCTTGAAAGCTAAACAATTAGACACTCGCGATATAAGAATAATATCTACTCTGTATTTTATTGTATCCATTTTATTTTGAAAATATGATTGTTTATCCCTGATTATTTTAAAAAACAAAGATTGAATGCAAACCTATACATTCACAATAACGAAATCGAACGGGTACACAAATATAAATACTTGGGAACAAGTGTTAATAACAACAATGACATCACAGAAGAAATAAAAACTATAATTGGAAAGACTCGAGCTGCTTTTGTTAATATGAAGGACATTCTGGGAAGTCATGACATTAACCTAAACCTGAAAATGAGATTGGTTAGATGCTACATCTTTTCGATACTGCTGTACGGAGTAGAGACTTGGACTTTAAACAAGAGCAATATAGATAAACTAGAGGCCTTCGAAATGTGGATATATAGAATTTTCAAAAAACCTTGGACAGACAAAATAACAAATAGTGTAGTTCTTCGAAGAATGAACAAAGAATGGGAGCTGTTGATCACCATCAAGAGAAGAAAGCTGGAATATCTTGGTCATGTGATGAGAGGGAAAAAGTACCGATTGCTCCAGTTAATTATCCAAGGAAAAATTCAGCGCAAACGAAGCGTGGGGAGACGACGTATATCTTGGCTGCGCAATTTAAGAGACTGGTTCCAGTGCACATCTAATCAATTATTTAAGGCACCAGCTTCAAAGATACGAATAAAAATGGTGATTGCCAAACTCCGTAGCGGAGAGGGCACTTGAAGAAGAAGAAGTTTCTGTGTCTGTTCAATGTCCACACTTCCAATCTTACCCAAACCATGCTTCCTTTGTAAGTATACAAATCTAAATTCCAACGGGGGATTTTTTTGGACTTTTCGCAAATGCATTCATATATCAAAGTACACCCACATGAGTCAGGAGTCTTGTGGCAACTGCATTGCACAATATTGCACTTGCAACACAAAATATCAAAGATTTCAGCCGATTTTTCTTTAAATTCGGAAAGTTTTCTTTTGAACAATGGCTTGTCTTGTCACGGTTAAAAGATGTTCGTAGTTTGTAGTAACTATCATGAAAATTATTTATTAGTTGAACAATTCTGTACTCTGACACAGTAGGTAAGGAAGCTTTTTCAAATACTCCTTTGACTTTATTGACTACGCTAGCAGAAACTTTAGAAAAACTACACATTTGTTGTTAGATTCCAATGCTAAGTTAAAACGTACTTCAAACCAGCATTTTGAAACATATACGTGGGTCGGAAGCTTATTTGGAGGCAAGTCTTTTGGATGGCCAAATATGGGACACTCAAATGTCTGACGTAATATCTTTCTGAAAGATTCCATTACACATATCCTTTACATAAAACTTAGACAAATGCACTTTACACGACACGCTTGCTCGAAACGACGTGGAAGACTGGCAGCACAGATTATAGGACAAGAAGATCGCCAACCTTAATGTTAAAAATTGCTGATACGATTTACAGCGCCCTCTACGGTAGAATTCTACACTAAATGCTAATAACTTTGTAACTTACCTTAACGAAGGCAAAAAAAAGAAGACAGAAATCTGTTAATGAGAAGCGGGAAATTCAAATTTATATGACGCGGGAAACTCAAAATTATTGTAGGAATTCTCTATAATTTAAAGGGACACTGTCAAGATAAATTGTAAAAATAAAAATATATCCGTCTGAACGTTTCCATCTATCACATTTTTAACAATACAAGTGTGTTGGTCGTGCTTAAAGTTAAATTCGTTAAAAATTGTTTAGAAATGAAATAAACCGAAACGTTCGGATGCAAAGAATTTTATTTTTACCACCTTCTTGAACAAGTCCTATTAAATTATAGGAATTAAAATTTAATGGTTATAAAACAAACCATTATTGCTGTAATTCATTTCACAAATTTGCATAACATAATTTTAACAATGAGTAAATAAATCATAAAAATTCTATTTGGCAAATGTGAAGTTCATAGCTCATATGACAGAAGAAAGATAGAATAAGGTTGAATCTCACTCAAGCTAGGAAAAAAATAAAAATGTTCTATATAGTACAAGTGTTTTATTTATGGTGGTGGTAGAGATATAAAAACATAAAATACAAATAACAATGTCCAAAGAAAAATAACAATTTTAACTATAGTAATACAAACGTGAAAATATCAAAATTTATCTGACTCATTATTAACATACACAATATCATTATTGAAAAGAATATACATAGGTTATTGAAGAAGAATTATACATACATTTATATTTGCATAGGATGACACATATATTATATCGTCTTTGGATTTGGATCACAACACAGAATATAAGACAAGAATCACATTTATCACAATAAAAACGAGATTTGAATATTCAACAGTCCGTTGGATGACAGATGAGACTGTTTGTGTTTTTTTAAAAATTACAAGTCACCATCAATCATTACCTGGAGTGACATCTGTGCTAGAAAATATTACTAAAAACGTTGTCGTTGACAAGACTATTCAAGTTAACCCCCCTGACTGGCAGTCTGCATCTGGACGGATGGTGTGATGTATGTGAGAGAGTAGGGATTGTGGGTAAGGCGGAGTGGAAGGGGTGCGAAGGTTATCCACACAGCGCCATGTCTTTGGCTGATGTGAAACTAAACAACTCTGGAAGGACCACCGATTTGTAATACTGCAATTCAGTATTTTTTTAATTAAGTATTGTGTCTGGAACATGAAAAGTAGGGCCGTTAAATTGGTTTCATGTTGTCAAAAGCGTTGTATTTTCAAAGAAGAAAATAGCAAAAAACGATATTTTTTATATTTCATGGGACGATGCGCGACCTGAATATGTCAATATATCCTTTTTTAATTTTTAATCCTGGACCCTCAAGGAAAGATATACGCGGTATAGCAAAACGGGATAAAATATTTTTGTTCTTAAAAAAATTTCAAAAACAACCAATTTTTTTAAACTTTACGACCAATGCGTGACCGGAAGATATCAACCAATTTGAAAAATTCTTTTTGTAATTTAAAACTCTATCCTAGTAGCAACTTTTCCGCGATATAGCAAAATGAAATAAAAAAAAAGTTTTTTTCGGCCCACCCTATTAAGTAGGTTTATAGATCTGATAAGAAAATTATTAGAAATACATAATTGTTTGCATTTACAAAGAATTTTTTAAATTTGTGTATATTCCATATTCCTGTTTTTCATTAGAAACATGGCTATGCCATTAAATTGTGTTTTTGGAAAAAAAAGAACATTTTTTATGTGAGTGTATTTATCAGTACTACAAGACTACAATTACTTTGTAACATACATTGAATAAATTACAAAAAGCTTCTCCATTCCAGATCATAAAAATATTCATTATGAAAAATCCAAAATTTATTTTTGTTGTATTAAAATTTATCAAGTGATAAATTTAAAAAATAATTATATAAAACAAATTTTACACGTATAAGCTTTTTCTACAGTGTGGAATTTCGAATGTTTTCAAATGACTTGTTTGGCTAAACTCTTTAAAACAAATTTCGCACTCTTAAAGCTTTTTCCCAGTGTGAACTTTCCGTTCTTCATCGAAAGAACTTTTGTCTGAACTGCTTAAAATAAATTTCACATTTGAAAGGTTTTTCTTCAGTATGCACTTTCAAATTACCTGTGTGACTAAACTCTCTAAAACACATTTCACATCAAATGTGTTTTCAAATTATGTACTTGTTTGGCTAAACAGTTTAGAACAAATTTTAAATTTGTAAAGCTTTTCTCCAGTGTGAACTTTCTTACGTTCATCCAAAGAATTTTTATGTTTACGTTTTTTTATTATCTTTATGTAACTGCTTAAAACAAATTTCACACTTGTAAGGTTGTTCTACACTTATTGTGATGTGCACTTTGAAATGTGTTTTCAAGTTACCTGAGTGAATTCACTCTTTAAAAAAAATTTCACACTTGTAAGGCTTTTCTCCAATGTGAACTTTAAAATCGTCCTCTAAATACTATAATCAGATAACTCAAAATTTGCTATTTTTCAGGAAAGCAGTTTTAAATTTGAAAAGAAACAAACCGTGTTGTATGACAGCAAATGAACTTTTTTCTGACTATTTATAGCAAGAACTTGAAATAAATCTAACTTCTGATTAATTCTAAGTATTCTAAAGCTTTGTTTTAGTTTTTTTTTGTTATTAAAAAACAAGATATCTAGTTATTGCAATTAAAATTACAAAAAATTTAAATATACCTAGTTGCCGACTTAGCAATAAGTACAACTTTTTAATACCAAAAAAATATATTAATATATTTTAATAAAAATATAATAAAAAACTAATAATTATAACAATAATTTTCTTTCACTCGGTCTGACGTATGTCAGATTCAGTTGATACTTCTCTTCTTGATACTTTAAAAGGCAGGTTTTCAAAATAATCCTTATTTTCCAGAGCTGTTAAACAATGTCAAAGCATCCTTGTTTTTTTCAGAGTAATAGGGATTATCTCCTTATACAAAGGATTTGGCATTATTGTAGTTATATTTTGAGTTAATAAGAAAACGAGGTAGACCAAGACGATCCTGGAGAGACGATGTCGACGATGCAATGACCGCCAGAGATCTAACAACTGAAGATTGCTTCGATAGAAAAACGCTGGAAATTAGGATGCGAGAAGCGGCGCCAGCTGTAGAAGACCCGCTTGTTATATATATATATATATATATATATATATATATATATATATATATATATAATATATATAATAATATATATATATATATATATATATATATATATATATATATATATATGTATATATATATATATATATATATATATATTTTGAGTTAATTTTTAAAGTTCTAAATTCTTCGTTAAATTTTCCTTTAAATTTAGAAAACAACATGCAGCACTTTTTCTGCCATGCTACTTGCTGTCCACTTTCGTCCTTATTTCTGAAAATTAAAATTTTATCGGCATGATTTTTCCAATCCCATATTTGTCCCTGAGTGGTGCTATGGATGATGTGAGTGTTTATCTCCATTTCTCCGGCACATCTAGCAATTGTTTTCCAGTCTTGTGGTAAATGTGTTTTGCCTACTCTTTTGAACTCTGTTAAAATAGCTTCGGGCCATAATGAAATGGAGTCGCACTCCATTTCATTATGGCCGGAAACTAGGAAGTTTAGTTCACTGTTAAACACCTACTAGCGACGTTTTTATTTAAATTTTGTCCACCACATCTATCACTAAAATATTAAACCTGAGTTACTCGTTCCGGCAAAAATTCGAAGTATTGGTATAAGTAAGTGGCAATCCCACAGCTGCCCTCGTTTTCCTTCAACCTCTGTCCACATGAAGCAATCAACCTGTTTAGAGACTGTATTATAAAGGTGAAGTTACATACTTTTAATCTTTGCTTGTAAAATAGTATTATTCGTTGGGTCATTTGGTACCCAAAGCACTTTGCTTGTAAAATAAAGTGTTATTCGTTGGGCCATTTGGTACCAAAAGTATTTGTTGAAGATCAAAATTGCAACATTGCAAAATTGTACCGGTAGAATTTTCCGCCAACTGTCTACTTACTCTCTTTTCATCACGGGCTCTGTTCTTGTGAGCTGCTATGTGAGCGAGATATTCGGTTTCCATACATGTTTTATCGCATTGGGGGGAGTTTAAGGCCATACAAATCCGGCACTCGTCTTTATAAGGTCGGTAGAAGCCAAGGTTATATTCCTCTGAAAATACCTTTCTATAAATGGAAAAGTTAGCTGGTGTTTGATTGTTCTCACTGCATTCTTTCTTGTATAACGAATACATACGAGTGATGTTAAGGTCCGAGGACAAATATTTCCATTGTGTTTTTGTATATCAATAATTTTAAATGACTACAGGGAACTTCTAAATATGGTTTTTTACACTTGCCAGGACTTGCCAGGTGACGTGATCTTTTTTTATGTTTTCCCCGATTATCTACCAAAGTCGTGTTTTCTTCAGTTGTATTTTTCATAGCTATCTCTACAATTCCTTTTCGAATTCCTATTGATAAACATGATTTTACAAACCTGGATTCTATTAGAATTTTTAGGTAAACAGAATAACATGGTTTTTTGACGTCTGGACTGTTCTGTAGTATGCCATTTTTTATCTTTCTTTTCTGTATGGCCATTAATAAAGTCTGGTTTTCTTTCTTAGGATTCTAACGGGTAATATCTTCGAAAAATCGACAATCTCTCTTCATAGGAAATTTTTTCTGTGCATTTTCGTTTACAGGTAGCTAAACAAGCATCTTTCATAATTACTCTTGGTACGTATTTATTCCTACGTTTGCCCTTTGCAAACTCCTATTAATAGTTTGCAAAGTTCCATTTTCGAGAGCAAGTTCATTGTCAGAAGAATCATCAGAGTCCGGAATATATTCAGAGTGATCAGAATCTGTTTTCGAATCATTAAAATGTTGTTTAGAAGTGGATGGAAGGACCCCAGTATTCTCATCTGAAAATAAAAAATACTTAACTAAGTTTAAAGAAATGTTTATATTTTTAAATTTTGGGAATGAAAGATATAGGTTTTACAAAAAACAACCATTAAAAAAATTTTAACCAATCTTACATAAGTAGTCTAATAGTTTATTAGTCTTAAATCGTTTAAAAATTTAAATAAAAACCTAAGACTTGTTAAAAAACAGCGTTTTACAAATTTATTTTCATAGGCTTTACTAAAAAAGTTCAGCATGATATGCTGATTTTATATTTAAGTTTAAAAACTAATGAATTGACAAATACCTAACCTATAAAAATAAGCTCTCCCACGATTTTAACAAATTTGTTTTTTCAAATAGTATTTAAAGCACTCATCTTTTGTTTCTGTTAACTGGTTACATACTAATCTTAATATATATCAAGCTCTTGTAGACATTTTTGCTCTTGTTTAACAAAATATCACGAAAAATAAACCAACAATGACACTCAAAAAGTATGCTATGAACAACTGCACAAATAGGTATCTTAAAGAATATCCAGAAAGGCAACGCATAACACGAGTTATCGGGCGCACAATTAGGTATGTCAAAGTAAACACTTTATGCAGCGGAAATTTTTGTTGTCACCTGCACTTTTAGATATTTGAATATGACCACTTTTAGCACCAATTTTTTTTTCGGACTTGGCATAGCTATAACTATGTAATTATATTTACAGAAATGACATAGCTATTACTGTGTAATTGGATTCAAATGGGCGTATAACTTACCTAGTTGTAGTATTAAAAAGAGCGTGAAAAATTGTATCGGTAACAGTGGCGGCTGGGTTCTGCAGTATTTTTTGGTTTTTTTAATTCAATATCTTTTAATCGTTGACAACGAGGCTTTTAGTTTGGTATTTTACACCATATATTTAATCATTATATATCTATTAAAAAATAATAAAGAACTTACCGATTTTCTTCTTTTCAAATTGAAGATAAATCCAATTATATCAAAAATAGCAACGGTACATTATGGCATACTAGTAATTGTTTTATAATTTATGTTTTTAGTAGAATTTTATCGATAAATACGCGAAACTAAGGAATGCAAACGAAAAAACACTACAAACAAAATCGCCACAACAATAATTGCATTATAGGGTCTTACGAACTTACTACACACAGAGCCAAATATATTATTTTTTTTTTATAAATAAGCTCGATTCGTCGATTTTTTTTAAAGCAAACTTGTCTATAACTTTTTCATTAAAGTTTGGTATTTCTTTTATAAGTGTTTTTTCTACTGACAACATGGTTAATGCTACAAGTCGGTCTTCAGTCATGGAATTTCTCAAGAATGTTTTAATCCGTTTTAAACTCGAAAAGCACTTTTCAGCTTCTGCCGTACTCATGGGCACTGTAATTAGAATTTGAAGCAGTTTTACAGTTTCTTGAAAAGGCTCTGTTAAATTATTTTCAATTAAAAATTTTAAAAAAGGTATTTTCCCATTAATGTCTCTACAGTCTCTTCTAAAATAAATAACAGAATTGAATTCAGTCTTCAAGCGCTCCCTATCTAAATTTGGATATGACGCGCAAGTCAGGCTTAAATTATCATCTGGGAAATTATCACAATAATTATCAAATTGCTCAGGATAAAACAATGAAGTTGCAAGTAGGTGATTTTTAAAAGCAAATCTATCATTTGCACAATTTATGATTATATCACAAACTTCGATAGATGCTCTCCGATGATCTACTGGACTGTTATCCTTCCGTAACCTTTTAGTTGGTAATGGTTCAACGCATAAACTAGAACCTTGGTCAATGGTATCATCTATTGAATTTCTAACTGAATTCATGTATCTTTCGAAATCTGTCACCTTTTTATTGATTTCCAAAGGATCCGTTTTAGTCTTTGGAAGGGCATTATACAAAACGTCTACTTGTGGCATTATGCGATGGAAAAATGTTAACCAAAAAACAAAATTTTGATCCATTAGTATTCTTCGAATGGAAGACGCTTAACTACAGACAGCTGCCTTATCAAACGATTCTTTATTTCTTCCATACATTCGATAAAAGAAGATCGATGTTCAAACACAACATTAACAGTTCGAATATTGAAGTTCCAGCGAGTTGGAGCGCCATGAGGAATTTTCTTTTGGACGATTTTATCTAAAACTGCCACTCGTTGTGGCGAATTTTTAAAAAAGGTAGGGATTTCATTTAAATTTCCAAAAAAAAGTCTAACTTGAGAGTTTTCGGAACAAGCCTTGGACATTATTAAATTTAATTGATGCGCGTAACAGTGTACAAAATGAGCAAATGGATATTTTTCTTTGATTCTGGCTTGAACTCCTGCGTGCTGTCCACACATGACCGCTGCCCCATCATAACTCTGAGCAATTAGTTTATTTGAGTTTTTCAGGATAGGATCCAAAACACTGAAAATGTTTTTGCTTAAAGTATCTGCATTTAATTTTGAAGGTACCAAATATGTCCAAAATCGTTCTACCGGTGCTCCATTTCGACAATATCTAAATACTACAACCATTTGTGATTTTGCTGAAATGTCTGTAGTCTCGTCGGCCAATGCAGCTAGATATGGAGATTCCCGAATTTCCTCCAAAATTTTATCCTGGCATAATTCCAACATGCAGTCCAAAATATCATGTTGAATTTCTTTAGAAATGCCCTTAAAAACCGTCGATTCTTCCAAGTGTTGTGTTAAAGTTCTATCCAATTCAGCAGTAAAATTTATGAGGCCGCGAAAAATTCCAGGATTGTCGGATGTTTGTGTCTCGTCGTGTCCCCGAAGCGACAATTCGAAAACCCTACAACATTTTATGCAGTCTATAATTTTTGATAGAACATACCTATTTTTTGTTACAGCTTCATTGAATTTTTGAATATTTATCCAGTATGCAGAATCTAACTGTTCTTTAATATTCACGGAGCCTAATAAAGCATATTCCATTTGATTGTGCAAATGATGCTTAGAAGTTTCGTGCTTTTTTATTTTATCACTTAAATGTACTAAGTCTGTTACACCAACTTGCGTCCATGACTTATCACCTCCAAAGAGTACACAAGGAAAACAGAAAAGAGCGTTTTTTCTGTTGCAGCCACATATCCAACTATTTCTCGTATAAATATCGCAATTAAATTGTTTGTAATTTTTCCCTCGGCTTGATCCTTCTTTTTCGATTTTAATATCCGGCAAAGGACGTCCTTTGCATTTTAATTCTAGTTTTTCCTCATAAGAATATTTAAAGAATCTCTTAACATTAATCAAATTATAAATAACATCCATCCTGAACAGCACTTTTATTCTCATATACTTAATATAAATACCGAATTACGTGCAGGACAACTTATTTTAACAGTCGTCGCGTCGCCATCACCGATTATTTAAAATTACAATAAACGTAGGTTTGTACACACTAGTTCGAACTGCGACAAATGCAGCTCAAATATTGCTTTCAGTCGTCGCCTGAAAAGTGTAGGCGAGGGGTTGAGCGGGTGTTATCAGGGATATCTTTAACAGTTCACAGCTCGGAGTAGCACCGGTCCGGTCAAATAAGTTGGACTTGCTGTCGCCATGAGATGCGACGGACGACAGATTAAAATAAAGGCGGCCATGCACGAAAACAATCTAAATGAATTTAGATTTTATAAGTAGTGATATTTTTTATTTAATTTTCAAAGTAATTTTGTTTGAATTATTTTGGTGGTTCTGCAGCTCCGCAGCACTTATATACCAACCGCCACTGATCGGTAACGGTAGATAACTTAAAATTGCAAAATTTCTAGTTCTCTAGTTGTAGTATTAAGGGGACGCGAAATGTATTTTCAAATTACTTGTTTGGCTAAAACTGTTTAAAATAAATTTCAAACTTGTAAGGCTTTTCTCCAGTGTTAACTTTCAAATTACTTGTTTGGCTAAACTGTTTAAAAGAAATTTCAAATTTGTAAAGCTTTTCTCCAGTGTGAACTTTCTTACGTTCACCCAAAGAATTTTTATGTCTCAACTGCTTAAAACCAATTTCATACTTGTAAGGTCTGTCTACACTTGTTGGGGTGTGCACTTTTAAATTACCTGTGTGAATTAACTCTTTAAAACAAATTTCACAGTTGCAAGGCCTTTCTGCAGTGTTAACTTTCGTATGTTCATCCAAAGAACTTTTATGTATGAACTGCTTAACCCTCCAGTACACGCGCGGATTACATATGTAATCCATTGAATTTTATAAATTTTATAAAATTGCTATTCGGACCATATTGTATATAGGGTTGCCTATCTTCCAATACCTTCGGGGCATAGTATAAGGAACTGTTTTAGTATGCGACTGTCGCTTGATGTGTGTAGGTGTAATACCAGGTAATACATAGATTGTGTTCTGTTACCATCAGAGAACATACGAGTTCTCTGGTTACCATTGTAATCCACGCGTGTACTTACGTAACCCTAAACTAAAAATTATATTTTGTATTCGGCGGTTAAGGTAAGTTTTCTACGAGAAAAAGAGTAACAAATATTTATTTTTTATTTTTGTTTTAGTTATCAGCAATGTCCCGACCAAAAAAAGTAAGATTTGGCGATCCTAATTTTGAAAAAATGCTAATGGAATGGAACAATGAAATAGAGAACGAACAGGAGCCGAATATAGATGGTAGTGATGACGACAGCTGCTCAGATGACCATATTGTTGAGGAATATGTATCTGATGATATTGTAGAACAATAATGTACCATGTCTGAACAAGAATCGGAACAAGACTGGGATGAAGAGGTTCAAGGGGAAGAAGATGAAGAAAAAATAATTTCAAAATACTATCTTGGCAAAGACAAAAAAACAAAGTGGAGTAAGATGTGTCCTGCGCCTACTTCAAGAACTCGTGCAACAAATATTGTTTTGAAGTTAACAGGACCAATAAGAGAAGCTCGAAACGCAAAAACACAGTTTGAATGCTTCAAATGTATGCTAGATGATAATATAGTCAAAGAAGTTACGCGTTGTACCAACATTTATATTGAGAAGGTAAGAGAGCAAATTTTCAACGCTACAGAGATGCTAAAATGACCGACGTCGAGGAGATTTGGGGACTTATTGGTATAGTCTTTTTAGCAGGTGTTCTAAAATCTGGAAGACTAAATGTTTTGCAAATGTGGGATAATAAGAAAGGTACTGGTGTTGAAGCTATTTACTTGACAATGTATTTAAATCGTTTCCGATTTCTACTGAGATGTTTGAGGTTTGACGACTTTAATTCTAGACAACAAAGGAGAGAGCTGGATAAACTTGCTCCTATACGAGACATTTTTGGACTTTTTATTGAAAATTTTCAAAAAAATTTTACACCTTCAGAATATTTAACAGTTGACGAGCAATTACTTGCTTTTAGGGGAAAATGTCAATTCCGTCAATACATCCCCAGTAAACCATCCAAATATGGTATAAAAATATTTGCGTTAGTACATAGCAAATATGCATATACCTATAATATGGAGATTTACTGTGGAACACAACCAACTGGTCCTTTTGAAACTGATTGGAGTAGCGCAGAGGTTGTTAAAAGAATGGTTAAACCCCTAGAAGGAACCGGCAGAAATATAACCATGGATAACTGGTTTACCAGTATACCTTTGGCCTTTGGCTTTGATTAACTATTATTGGTACGATTCGTAAAAATAAGAGGGAGCTACCACAAGAATTTATAACATCTAAAAACAGAGACATACATTCTTCACTATTCGGATTCCTCCAAGAAAAATGTACGTTGGTAACGTACGTTCCAAAAAAAATAAGGTTGTATTAGCTGTTTCAACCATGCACCATGATAGCAGTATTAATCCTGAAACAGAAGACAAGAACAAACCCGAAATAATAACGGATTACAATAAAACAAAATTTGGTGTGGATCTGGTTGACCAGTTGTGTGCACAATATGATGTTTCCCGAAACTCTCGGCGTTGGCCACTCACCGTGTTCTTTGATTTATTAAATATATCAGGAATTAATGCATTTTCCCTGTATAAGGCTAATAATGTCACTGCATCACTTCCAAGAAGCACATTTCTTCAGGACATTTCGTTTGAGTTAATAAAACCACTAATGTTAAGGCGACTAGAGAACACTCACATCAACAGAAATAAAAGAAAAAATTAAATTTCTTTTAAAAATAAATAAGGAAACTCCTAAAGAAGTTCCGACTCGCTCTTCGGCCCTTAGGCGTTGTCATATTTGTGGACGGGCAAGGAATAAGAGCACAAGAAAATGGTGCAGCAGCTGTGATCAGTGGACTTGCCCTGGACATTTAAAGCAAATATGTGTACATTGTGCTGAGATAAAACAAAACATGCAGTCTGAATCAGATTAAGATATTGTATTTAGGATATTATAGAACGTAGTTTGGTTTGTAATGTTTGGTTATAGGTAACTTTGATTTATAGTATTTCTTTTTTCATTTTCATTGTTTTTCGATTTTTTTTTAATTTACTGTATATTTTACTTATAAAATAAAGCCAATTATAGGTTACAGTGGTATTATTAAAAAATTATTAAAACAATATCACTATTTTCAAAAAATATTGCTTTTCCAGAGCTCCAGTACGTATGGATTACTAATGTAATCCACGCGTGTAGTCACGTAAGAAAATAGGGCGCGTGTACTGGAGGGTTAAATCAAAATTTCAGACTTGTAAGGCCTTCCTTTAGTGTGCACTTTCAAATGTTTTTTGAAATTACCTGATTGACTAAACTCTTTATAACAAATTTCACACTTGTAAGGCTTTTCTCCGGTATGAACTCTCGTATGATCATCTAAGAAACTTTTACGTCCGAATTGTTTAAAACAAATTTCACACTTGTAAGGTTTTTCTTCAGTGTGCCCTTTCAAATGACTTTTTAAGCTATCTGTGTGACGAAACTCTTTAAAACAAATTTCACACTTGTAAGGTTCTCCAGTGTGAACGTTCGTATGTTTATAAAAAGTACTTTTATGTCTGAAATGCTTAAAACAAATTTCACAATTGTAATCCTTTTCCCCAGTGTGAATTTTCTGATGTTCATCTAAAGAATGCTTATGTCTCAACTGCTTAAAACAAATTTCACACTTGTAAGGTTTTTCTTCAGTGTGCACTTTCAAATGTTGTTTCAAGTTACCTGATTGACTAAACTCTTTAAAACAAATTTCACACTTGTAAGGCTTTTCTCCAGTGTGCGTTTTTATATGTCGTTTCAAATAACTTGAATGGTTAAATTGTTTAAAACAAATTTTACATTTACGAATAGAATTTTTGAATCTGATTGCTCCAGTGTTTGCACTTATTTGTTGTTCTGTACTGCATGCACGTTCAGTTTTTATGATTTCCATTCCGTTGTGAGAAAAACCTAAAATAAAAATAAAAACTATAAATATTTTTTTATGTAGAAACTACAGAGTAAGGTGAAGTGGGGTAAATGTGATCTACTTTTTGATTAGTTCAACTTTCATTTAAGATAACACTGTAAAGAAACGTTTCAAAAATTTATCAAAAAAAATCATATACTTTTTGAACGGTTTTGTATTCATTGTGTAGAAAAAAATTTAATAATTTTTAGTGTTGTTAATGTTGCATGCTGTTTTTTAAAATCATATTAATATATCACATTTACCCCAGGGACTGGGGCAAATGTGAAGAAAGTTTATATTTTTGTAGTAAATATTATATTTGATACTCTGGGGTTATTGTATAAAAATTTAATTCAAGCTCTCTACTTGTATTTTTTTAGAATTTATTTTGTTGAAAAAATACAAAAGAATTTAAACTTTTTGAAAACAATGTCAGAACAAAAGAAACAAAAATATAGTAAAGTTAAGCAAACGCTCCAAGTTTTCTTTAATTTAATGTTTAACGTTAAAGCCTTTAAAGGTAACTGGAAATTCATACATTCCACGTCTGTCGACTATAGGATCTGGTAGTACTTTTATAATATCCTGTTGTAGTACAGTATCAATGTCAGGATTTATTGACCATACAAATTTGTTTCCTTGAGGCCGTGTAAATTTAACTATCCACTCGTCATTCATCTTTCTGATACAATTTCCACATAATGCTTGTTTATCTTTTTTGGGCAATATTTTACCAATACCCAACATCCGACAAATACATTCACACTTTTTGTTGAAGTCAAATTCTCTTTGTCTTCCTCGTCATCATTGTCAGCTATTTCTACCTCTGGCTCTGATTCCAAAAATGTATCCAGAAACTCGTCGGTGTTATCAGAATCCATGAATATTGGGGATATTGACTCGTCTTCGCTGCTGCTAAATGATAATGACTCTCGTTTATTTATTTTTTTGGGCTTTGCCTTAGTTATATTATGAATTTTAGTACCGTTTCTTTTTTGTTGAGATTTCTGTTTTAAAACATCAATAGCTTGTTGTGATGTCAATACTTCAGATCCAGGGCATAACCGTTTCTTATTTTTGGTTGGTGCGTTTGGAAGTTGTTTTACTGTTGATAACAATAAATCTTCAAATGATACATTCTTATTTTCAGTTAAACTTGTACATGGAATTGATTCAAGTTCGTCGACTCTGGCAGAGATATTTTGTACTTTGTTGGAAGTGGTAGTTTCGATTAGAGCATCAGGCGTAGGTTCTTTGTTTTGATAAAAAATTTCTTGAGTTACTTTAGTTGGTACCAATCATCGAACAAAAAGACAAAAGAGGGAATCTAATCGTTATAAAAAGAAGACCAAAAAAGTGGCCTCTGATGGCGGACATATCCGGAAATGCAAAGGCGCTAAATTTAAATGTTCCGACACTTATTTACAATGGCTATAAAATATTTTTCAGACGAGAAAGTTTTAATTAAATGTTAACGATAATAGTCTAAAAAGTGACAAAATTGGTAAAAAACTTCATGTAAATAAAATTTCATGTGACAGTTGGGACAAACAATAACGTAACCAAACTAAATTTGATTTCTTAAACAAGGAAAGAGACTGTCTTTCCTTGTTTAAAGTGGCCTCTAAAGATAGCACTTGCTGTGTAACAATATTTTTGTCCCCACTACCTTTACATTCCCTCTTTTGTCTGTTTGCTCCATGGTACCAATACTTCATTACCATTTTCGTGTATAGATAATGTGGATTGTTTTATCATCTTCCACTTATTCTGCAAGCAGGGTTGAAATTATGTTTCAGGGATGACGTGACGATTAAAAGGAATAATTCCGCCTTTTTTAAAGCCTTTGATAATTACTTCTGAGTTCACCTGTTTCCAAGTTGTACACAAAAATTGGGAAAATATTGGTTTTGGTAGTTTTTGGCCTACATGCTGCCGCTGCCAGGCAACAAGTTTTTCATCCCATTGATCTTTAAAGGATTTAAAAACAGCCAGGTCTAGTAGCTGTAAAAGGTGGCTGGAATGGGGTGGCAGTTTTAGAATTATAATATGTTCTCGCATAGCGGCTTCTAACGTCTCGATATTTATATGAGTGGAATGTTCATCATAAATATTAATATTGCTCTTTCAGATAAAAGTGATGGAATTATAGTGTTTATGAAGTAATTTTTGAAAACGGCTTCTTCCATCCAACCTTTTTTTGTCGCTGCATAAACAGTACCCTCAATATATATAATCAACAGTACCCTTATAAATTATTAATGGTGGAGCTTTTTGGCCAGCTGCATTACACATAAGAGCAATTGTGGTATTTTCTTTACCATGAGAACTTATTGTTCTTGATGAAGGTGTATTTATACCTCCCACAACTTTTGTCTTCCTGAGGTCAATGCACAAGCTACTGTCGTCCAAATTCCAGATTCTCTCAGGTTTGTCGTGAAGATCATATTCGTCCATTATTGATTTTAATAAATCATAAAATTGGTATATTATAAAAGGATCAAGAGCCTTTTTTCGGGAGTATTCCACGTTTTGTGGAACTTTAATACTTAATCTATGTCTCTGTTTAAACCCCAAAAACCAATCTTCGGCTGGAACTCCATCCTTGAAATTAGTTTCAATATGTTAAGTCTTTACAAAATTTCCTACAATTTCTAATACTTTTTTTCTTGATAGTCCGTATCCCCATTTCTCCATCGTTTTTAAACCATTGGCTAATCTAACTTCGGCACCAATAGAAATTGACGTTGGACGTCCTGTAGTTGCTTTTACTGCCCCCCGTTAACCTTTTACACGGGAATGTAGGGTCACATATGGTATTTTGTATAATTTTGCGGCCTTATAAATTGATGTTCGACCTGCTAAAACATCAGACATTGCAGCGTTGAGATCAGCTGCAAAATATTTTTCTTCATTTGAAGTTTTTCTTTTGTAGCAGCAAACCATGGTATCTATAACAAAAATAAACTTTGTGAAACTTGCCCTACCAATGTTTAAATTTTAAATTCAAGAAGTTCTATAAACGGGGTAAATGTGATATACTAATGACACATTTGCCCCAATCTGTTATAATACATTTACCCCAACTACAAAATTCCAAGGGTCAAATGTGTTATAACAAAAATTTGAGGTTAGTGATAAGTTTTTATTTAAATAACCTACACCATAATGTTTTTCCAAACTAGAATAAACTACTATGTCAATTAAAATTATAATAATAGTCTTACTTACCGGAAAAATAATTTAATACTTCACGAACGGGGTAAATGTATAACAAATTCTGTGTTTAATTCGAACGCACTCGTCGGCTATCCCTACTCAACTAAAATCTTTTTTTGGATTTACATAGTTTCTAGTGGTGGCTCACTAGACTAACATATTTCGGGTTCCGTCTAATAGGTGGCACACTCGTAATTATTTTAATAGCCATTTTTAAATGCACTATTACAATTGCCCCATTATCACATATACCCCACTTCACCTTAATAAAATTTAGTGAGAATGAATATAATAATAAATAAAACTAAACTTAATAATACACCAGGTATCGACATTCTAGAAAAATATATGTTTTGAGAAGAAAAAACGAAATTGCTAATATACGAGAAAAAGATTGTGTCTACGTCATAGCACTCACAGTTGTCGCGGTAGCGTAATGCTGTAATTATATATTGCGTAGATTTATGGATTTTTCAAATAGAGAGAAGCAAGCAAAATTGGGTCAACTGTTTGCAAGAGTCGTGTGTACGCTTATAGAAAAACATTTAAAATCTCGGAAAATAAATATTGGCAGTTATTCTTTCAAACAATAAGGTCGACTATTAAAGACCTTTATGATATTTTCTTCAACCAACTTAAAGAGACAGAATATCAAAGCATCGCAGCTAAGTTAAAATTAAACTTAATTGACATAAGAACGGATGTGAAAGTAATAAAAAAGGAACAAAACAATACAGACAAAAAATAAGGGAATTTAAAATATAACTGGTAGAACTAAGGCAAGAACATAGTGACATTCGAAAGGAAAATAAACATATTGAGAAGGAACTGAAAGATTATCTGGAAAGGTTGGATGGAGCAGGAAAAGTAAATAATCCGATAACACAGGGAATGACAATAGACACTGGAAGTAGAAAATGAATAAAGGAAACAAGAAAATTTTATATAAAAAAAACTACATATTAATATAAAGATAGAAACAGCAGTGAGATTAGGTAATAACAATTTTAGTCAGGTTGCCAACTAAAGAGGAAAAAATAAAGTCATTAAAAACAAAACAACATGTAAAGTAGTAAAAGGAAAAAAATATATGTAAATAGTTATCTAAAGAAAGAGGAACTACAAAAATAACTCCAAATCGTGTCCACATTAGACCCCACGAACTCATTATAGATGGACGGGCAAAAATGGAATAAGAATACAAATCAGCTGGAGGATTCTGAAAGGATCTAAAAAAAAATGCCGAAGAGAGAATACAAGGAAATATTTGGCGACGGATATATATATATATATATATATATATATATATATATATATATATATATAATGGCTATACACCCCAACGTGGGGTTAAACCGCAAATGCTTTCTAGATCCTATTTCTTAAGTGGATCAGTCTTTTTTTTCGTTTATCTTATCTTCTTGACAATATCTCTCCATTTTTTTCTGTCTCTAGTTCTTCCTCTCCATTCACTGACTCCTGCCCTTTGGAGGTCTTCTTCAACTTCTTGCAGCCACTTTGATCTCGGTCTTCCCCTTCTCTTTCTTCCTCCTGGATTCCATTCTATCATTGCGTATGTCACTGCCTCATCGCCTGCTCGCCAGATGTGACCTAACCATCTAACTCTGCATTGCTTTATTTTAGTTACAATGTCTTCCTTAAGTTCTTCCTTAATTTCTGCATTTGTTCTGCTTCTATATTTATTTTGCTCTGTTCTGATTGGTCCTAGTATGGTTCTCATAATCTTTCTCTCTGCAATTCTTAAGTCTTCTTCATCTTTTTTAACCATCGTCATTGTTTCCCCTGCATATAATAATATTGGTCTAATTATGGTGTTATAAATGCTCATCTTGCTTTTTTTAGTCAGTGTTTTGCTTTTAAGTAATCTTTTGTTTGCAAAATAAGCTTTATTCGCTGCTAATATTTTTTCTTTTATTTCGGATTTCCTTTCTCCGGATTTACTTATTGTAACTCCTAGGTATTTGAAGTATTCTACTTCTTCAAACTCGGAACTTCCTATTTTGATTTTTTCCTTTATTGGTTTTTTCCCTAATCTTAATATTTTTGTCTTTTCTTGATTTAATCTTAGCCCCATTACCTCCCCTTTCTCTCTTATTTCTTCAAGCATTTCTTTCATTATTTTTCTGTTCTTTGCAATAATAGCAATATCATCTGCATATGCAATTATTTGACCACCTCTTGTTCTGAGATTTCCTTTATTTATATTTCGCAGTACATATTCTAATGCTAGATTAAATAGCGTCGTTGATAAGGCATCTCCTTGTTTCATCCCTTTATTTATACTGAATTCCTCTGTCTCTCCTCTTTGTGTCTTTATGCTTATTTTTGTAGTTCTCATTGTCATTTCTATTAATTTTCTGAGTTTATGTGGAATTTTTAATTTTTTAAGTGCTGTCATTAATACGTTTCTTTTAATTGAATCAAATGCCTGTTTGAAGTCTATGAATAACATTTCCAATTCTAATTTATACTCGTTTGCTTTTTCCATTATTTGTTTTATTGTGTGTATTGCATCTATTGTAGATCTTCCTTCTGTGAATCCACATTGGTACTGTCCTACTGTCTTCTTTGTGATCTTTGATAACCTCTTTTTTATTATTGATGTCAATATTTTATATGTTGTATTTAGTAATGTTATTCCTCTATAATTTTCACAGATTTGTTGTTCTCCCTTTTTATGTACTGTTATGATCTGTCCTACCTCCCAGTCACCTGGCATTTTCTCTTCTTTCCATATATTTTTCAATAGTGCCAGTATCTTTCCTCTTAGTTCCCTTCCCCCGTATTTTATTAGTTCCATATTAATTCCATCTTTACCTGGGGCTTTTCCATTTTTGCTTCTCTGTATTACTTCATCCAATTCCTCTAATGTTGGTTCTTTTGAAATTTCGATGTCTACTTCATTTGCTTCTTCTTCGTGTACTGTTTCCTCCTCGCCATGCATTTCTTCTTCTGTTGTTTCCTTCGTCAAGAGCTCTCTGTAGTAATCTCTCCATACTTGCTTGTATTCTTGGTCCTCTATTATCACTATTCCCTCTCTATTTTTTATTCCGTTTGTTTTGCCCTTGTATTTTTTGTTTTGTTCTTTAATCTTTTTGTAAAAACTTTTCGTATTTCTGTTTGTTCTTTCCTGCTATATTTCCTGCATTTTTTTGTCTACCCATCTTCTTTTATTTTGCCTTATCACTTTCTTGGCATACCTTCTTAATTTTTCATATTCTTCTCTGTCTTCCTCTTTATCTGTTCTTAGCCATTTATTTCTGGCTTGCACTTTTTTTTCTGTTATTTCTCTACATTCTTGGTTATACCATTCGTTTCTTGTTTTAGCCTGACTTTTACCTATCTGCATATTTGCACCTTCTTCTATTGATTTTTTGATCGTCTCCCATTCTGTGCTTATATCTTCTACTTTATATTTCTCTTTTATTTGAACTGTTACTGCCTCTTCATATTTTTTTCTTACTTCTTCATTGCTCAATTTATTGACATTCCACTTTTTATGTTGGTTTTTTTGTTTTGTTTCAATTTTAACTTTTTGTCTTAAAATGGCTGTGACCATGTAGTGGTCTGAATCTGCACACGCACCTCTGAACGTTCTTACATCTTTTATTGACGATTGTTTTCGTTTATTAATCATTATGTGATCAATTTGACTATATGTTTTCTGATCCGGTGACCTCCATGTTACCTTATGTATTTTAGGGTGTTCAAATTTTGTCGAGCTTATTAACAAATTTGTTCTTGTTGCTAGGTTACATAGTCTTTGCCCATTGTCATTCGTGTTTTCGTGTATTGTATGCTTTCCTGCAATTTGCTGTAAAAAGTCCTCTTTTCCAATTTGGGCGTTGAGGTCTCCCAGTACAAATATGACATCTTCTTTGGGTATTTTTTCTATCTCCTCTTCGACCTTATCATAAAAGATTTCTTTTTCGTCTGCATTGCTTGTTTCTGTGGGGGCGTATAAATTCAAGACTGATATATTAAATGGTTTGCTGTTGACTCTAACATAGGCCATCCTTTCGCATATTGGCTTGAAACTTATAATTTTCTGTCTTAGGTGACTAAGTATCATGAATCCCACGCCTTTTTGCCCTTGCTTCTTTCCTCCTGAATATAACATTGTAAAGTCTTGTTTGTCAATCTGTCCCTGTCCCTCCCAGCGTAATTCTTGCAGTGCTGCAATATCTATTTTATACTTTTTGAGTTCCTTTCCTATTTCTAGCATTTTTCCTGGGGCTAGCATAGTTCTTATGTTCCATGTGCTTATTTTCAACTCTTTATTTTTTTTGTTCTGTTGTCTTCGTCGTTTATATTTGTTTTCTTGTCCATTTTTCTTTATTTCACTTTTGTTGTGCCCGGGTTTATCTGGTTATTTCCTGTTTCTTTGCCTCGTCCGTCAACGAATTATGTATCCTCTCATCCCTTGCTAGTTTTTTGAACCACCTCCATGATGGTCCTCCAGTTGGTTGGTGTTTCTATTCCATCTCCTTTCTAGACCATCTATTATAAGTTTGTTGGCTTTAATTTGGACACGTTTACCTTTCTTTATTTCATCTTTTGCTATTCTTCGTATTTCCCTCTGTATTTGTAATTCCTCTGTCGTTAGATCATTGTTTATATATATTTTTTCTTTTTTTACTTCTTTAAGTGGCGACGGATAAGGCAACCAAATATGAAGTGATTACAGACTTATGTATCATAAAAGAAAAACAAAATAAGAGACGTTAAGAAAACAAATAAAGAGCTGAACAGAGCATATGGAACAGAAGAACGATGTTGTACCCAAGAAAAAGTTCAAAATTGATGAAGAACTCAAAAAGTATAAAATAGATATTACAGTACTGCAAAAATTACATTAGGAGGGGCAATGCCATATTGATGAACAGGATTTTACAAAGTGATACTCGGGAAGAAAGAAACAATATAAAAAGGAGTAGGATTCATCATACTAGAACACCTAAAAGAGAAAGTCATAGACTTCAAACCAATCTGTAAAAGAATTGCGTATGTAAGAATAAATAATAAACCATTTAATATAGAAGGAGCAAGTGGATAAAGGGGTTATGTAACATTTTTTGAAAAATTTACATTTTGCGATGAATAAAGGAGTTATGTGTATATGTAACTTATCACCATACATGGTTTTTCTCTATTTAATTTATTTTAGCAGATAGAGATAAAGTATTTTCCACCTAAGAATACCGCTCTGCAATTAAATGCTGGTAACTTTATTACTAGCAGACCACATAAGCGGCGATATATTTTACACTACCTTTATGAATAACATTTTACTGCTCTGTTGTTTCAATCAGCCCTGCTTAACAAGTTAAGTTTAATTATTTTAATATTTTATTGCAATAATACGAGTACGGAATATTTATTTAAACAGTGAATTTATTACAAGTTTTTTTTTAAATTTCTTCTGACGTATCGTATAATGTAGGTTTACCCTATAATCAAAGTTATGCCTTTACAAGAACATATTATTTGAAAAATAAGAAGTACCATATGTCATAATAATTGTAATCTCCTTTATACACACTTTTAAAAATATCTTTTTGTTAACGACACTGTTATCGACAAATTAGTTCAAATTCAAACTTGTCATCAGATTACACTTCTTTTTATTGTTAAAAATTAATTGATGGTCGTGGGTTGTATTGGTGTTATTTAATAATTTATCAAAATACATAATCAGCAAAAATCTTTAAAACATGCGAACGGTTTTTGCAATCACAATTAATGCAGTGTTTATGCTCATTTAGCATTGGCTGTTAATAACTTGTGTTCGATTGTTTCGTCTGTTGTACAAGCCTCGTCCTTTTTAAGATGTAGTAGTTGTATATACGTAGTGAAGCGGTACTTTAAAGTAAAATAAGTAATTTGAAAGAAAATAAAACACAGTCGAAACGTAGAGTTTTATCTCCAGAATAACGGCGTTTAGTTCTGAAAGTTTAGTTAGTTTAATTTAACAAGTTTGTGGAGAGTGCTGAGACATTTAGGTTTTCGATATAAAAAAAAAATAATAGACAAGTATTGTGTGAACTCTCTAATGTTGTTTCAAAACGGTGGCATTTTTTAAGAAAATACATGAACAATAAAACGTCTGATAGTCCGAAAGTTGTATTTTTAGACGAAACTTGGATTTTCGCTAAAGGAAATATGACAAGATCATCCTGGCAAGATGACACAACGAAATGTTATTCTTTCAGTCGTTCTGGTAATGGTAAAAGCTACATGATACTTTATGCTGGAAGTGATGAGGGTTTTATTCCTAACGCTACTTTAATTTTTTCGTCCACAAAGAATACAGGTGATTACCATGGAAATATGGATGCAAATATTTTTGAAGAATGGTTTGAAGAAAATTTGTTAATAAATTGGAGCGACCATCCATAATAGTGTTGGATAATGCATCCTACCACTCCAGAGTAGAAGAGAGATTTCCTTCAAGCAGCTGGACAAAAGAAGAAATAAAGTTGTGGTTGACAAAAAAAATTTATCACTGTGACATATTTTTAAAAGTTTCAGAGATGGCACGTGAAGAAGAAGGGATTTTGGAGGAGTTGAGAAAATTTTAAGAAAGCATGGTAGCATTTTTACCCCTGAGCAATATAGACAAATTCTTAGAAGAGCGTGCTTCACAGCTATCTGTTCGAATTGCCGAAACAACTTAGTCGGTGTCGGTAGACTTTATTGCACTAGCAATGATATCGAGTAATGTAGTGTGGAGTTACATTTCGTATTCGAACTTCGTGTCCTTTGACTCGCGCGCGAAAAACCGACACAGAGCGGAAGTAGGACGAGGAACTACCTGTCTACACTCTCGTACTCCCTGAACCTCGCGAGTAGTATAGTGGCAGCGTTACAATTTCATTCATATACTCTTCATGTGTAGTTTCTACTTAACTTGAAGTGCAATATCAATTTAAAACGTAACCGAATTGTAGTTTTTTTTTTAAATAAAATTAAATGCTATAAAACGCTTGAATAAGGGTGAGTAAGTAAAGAAAGTTGCTGCTGACCTAGGTGTTGGAGAAGTGACTGTGGGAGATTGGAAACGTAAACGAAAAGATATTGAACAATGGGATAATAAAAGTGTGAGTGATGGAAGTAATTTGTTGCGGAAAAAATTGAAGAAAGGAGAATACCAACGGACTTCTGAAGCCTTATTTTTATGGTTTTCTAATCTTCGAGGGTTGGAAAGTCCGATTAGTAGCCCCATGTTTCAAGCTAAGGCTGTCGAGTTTTACAAACGGTTTAAGGATGGCGAGGAAAATTTTACTGCAAGTGATGGTTGGCTCGACAGATGAAAGAAGAGATATGGAATCCGACAACTCAACATTTCGGGTGAAAAACTTTCGGCAGATCCATCTGAAATTGAGCCGTTTAATTTAAAATTGAGAGATCTCATTTTAGAACATGGCCTTACGTCAGACCAAATCTCGGAAACGGGTCTCAATTTCCGAATGCTTCCAACCAAAACACTGGCAGCCCAAAGTGAAAAAACTGCGCCTGGATACAAAAAATCAAGGAACGAGTAACTCTTTTCATGTGTAGCAACTCTTCTGGATCCTTAATATTAAGACCTCTACTTATTGGAAAATCGAAGAATCCAAGGGCTTTTAAAAATATTCAAGTAAACGCCTACCCACCATGTACAGGAATCAACGTAGTGCGTGGACTTGACAAATTTTTAAAGATTGGTTTTTTGAAGAGTTCGTTTGCGTTGTTGAGGCCTCCTTAAAAAAGATAAACCTACAAGAAAAACTATTCTTCTTTTGGACAACGCACCATCTTATCCAGATGCAAGTTAGTTGATTGGCGGTGACAAAGTTCTTTTCTTGCCACCAAACGTCACATCTCTCATTCAACCTCTGGACCAAGAAGTTTTACAGGCTATGAAACAGAACTGTCGTCGAAGGCTTCTCCAAGTGTTGTTGACCTGGTTGGATGAGGGAATGACTGTGATAGCAGCCCTTAAAAATATCACTGTTAAGGTTGTGTCTTACTGGATAGCTTCGGCGTGGGATGATGTGAGAGTAACAACTTTGCAAAAGTCATGGTGAAAGCTTTTTCAAATTAAAGTGAAAAATGATGGAAAAGTTAACAATAACTGTATTGCTGTAGTAGACCTCGTTAATCAGTGACACACAATGTCACTGAAGATGACACAGATGAGATAATCAAGAAAATATCTCACTCCGAAGAATTGAAGACGATTGGAGCTGCCCTCGCCTACATTGAGCAACAGGAAGAATCCAACCCCTACCGATGTCCTGCATCTTCAGCATTGACGCAACATCGTAGCTTCAAAACGAGGCCAGAAGTTGACACAGAAATCTATCAAAGACTTTTTAAAACATGAAGATGATTCAGTATGTAAATGTTTTCCTATCTATATATTTTAACTATGTACTCTATATACAGGTTTACATACTTCAATTGTACGTAATAAACTAATTACATATGTCATAACTTTTTAATTTATTTTAAGCAAATACTCGATCTCCGCATTATCAGAGTTTTTCGGTATCCGAGGTTTGCGCGGTCCCAGTTAGCTCGGATAATTGCGATTTTACAGTAGTTAATAAAAAAAGAACATTCTAAATGAAAAAGTTCCTTTTAGGGATGCTATTAAATGGATTCGTGTTGAAGAGTTTGGTAGCTACTTACATAAAGAATCGTAAGACGAGTATATCCATTTTAAGAAAGTATTGCTTTTCAAATATCCAACATCCGAAACCTATGTGACCCCAGCAAATATTGAATTCCTCAGAATTAGTAACAAAACAGGAAACATGGTTGAAAAAAAAATGCAAACATTCTTCAGCAGTTGCCGTTCATCCCAGAGGAACATCAGGGTTTCTATGAAAATATTATTCGCCTTGATGTTGAAAATACCAAACAACATAGACATCATATGAAATAAACCATATAGCTTTATTTCCGTTACAGTTTTTGCTTGTTTTGTTTGGAATACATTGTAGTTTTGGGTTTAAATTGTTTATTATTATACTTTCGTTAAAGTACTTAATCCTAATATTGTTTTATTTAGGTACATACAGCCAAAATAGTCTGTAGAAGAAGGGGTTATGTACCTTTGAACCACCATTTTGTATACGTAACTTAATGAAAGATACAATTTTAGTGCTCATTAAGATATTTGAACATTTGATTTTCCTAATAAAACAACTCAAAAGTAATAATGTGATTTCTTCTAAAAATGCCAACAAATCTTACATAAATCTAATTTACTCAAATATCACTTTTTGTAGCATAACTCCTTCATCCATTGCCCCTTCCTGTATTAAACTAAACAAGCAAGGCAGATGAAAAAAAAACTTGTTATGATAAGGTAGAAGGAGAGTTAGAGAAAACATCCTAAAATGTTATAATTGTAAAAAAGTGCATGTAACCTTGTGGCTAAGGTCTAGTGTTAGGGTTTTCAGGTAGCGGAAGCGCCCTTATGTGTTGTTGTAGGTACTGCCATGTGTTTTGGTCCTTAGGTGCTTAATTTTGAAACTGATTTGATAACAAAATGCAATGGTTTCACAAAGTATTTGAACTTGTTAGAAGTATGTAATGATAAACGAACTGGTTAGGTCAAAATTACTAAATCAACAATTCTATGGACACAAGTCAAACTACATTTTGACTTTGACATATTAAGATGAAATATGAATGCCCCGATGTGAGTTGTAACGATAACACTAATAATGATATTAATGATGAGTCATCTATTCGTACTTTATATTTATATACCATTTGTCAAAATAGCCCTGTCTTTTGCAATGTTATGCCGGCCACTCAGTGTGTGGCAATAAGTGCCAGATGAATATTGATGAGTTAAATTACAAATTTTATTAAGTGTAGGAAAAATTATCAATTATAGATTAAATGAAAGCTATACAATTAAGTTATCCCTGGATATATTTTTTTTAATTCTCTCACCTGAATTGTTTTCAGCACATTCATTAATGAAGTCTCCAAAATGTGGGGATGTAGATAACTGGCTTTCTTCACTAGCTTCAGCAAATTCTTCTTTAATTCTAGCTTTTAGTCCCATTTCTAATAAATAACAATTTGATCACATTATTTACCATTAATTTTTACTAATACTTGTCTTACCTGAGTTATCTTCTGATTCATTTTTGAAGTGTTCTATTGATATGGATAGCTGACTCTCTATATCTTTTTGGTTATATTCAACAAGTTCTTCCTTAATTTCAATTTTAAATTCCATAGCCGACATTTAAACTGAATAAATATATTGGAAATGTAAAAAATTATTTACCTAAAATTCACCAATTTTCCTTAAGGAAATACTAAGGGTAACCGGGGACGGTAAATACAAGTTAAATTTTGAAATATTTGTTATGTATGGCTTCCTACTCACTTTATAATGCTCTAAAAATGACGGATTCTGTATTTTAATGCATATTTTTTCTATAATTCTCGTTTAAAAATTGCGTGTTTTGACATCAATTTTCAAATATTTCGTCCATTTTGATTGAGCCACAGAACACTAATTACAATGAATTACAACCAGAAGCGAAAGCTTTGTCGGAACCTTTGATGTTGGGAGGACAGAAATTCAGAGTGACAGTGGCAATGAACCTACATTTGATTACACGAAGAAAAGTAGTGAGGAAGTCGTTCAAAACTGTACTAAATGATAGTTACACTGAGAAATGAAGTAATCATTTTTAAGTAATCTGTTTTGTATGAATTTTATTTTTTCTGTAAAATTTAATATAACATATATCAATTCTGAACTGAATTAAAAAGTTGTTAAGTCAAAAATATCGATTTGTCTTTTTTTTAACAAACAAATTAACGTACTAAAAGTATTTTAGTACGTTAAAAAACCGATTGAATTTGAGAGTTAATTTTAAAATAGAGATGAAAAGCTTGATTTCAATTACTTTTTTATCGTTTTTTTTAAGGTTAATAAAATACTTCATCACTAAATCTATATTTTGACTCAAGACTTTTTTACTTATCAATACAGAATTATACTTTTGAAATTTCTATTAACTTTGTCTTAAGTTGCTGACTTTTTTGTTTCCTGTTGAGGAATTTCTTTTAATGTGAATATCTATTAACCTCCAACACCACGATATTTTCGCTGCGCGTAAAAATTCTGCAGCTGCGGCTAGAATGACTGTATACAAAATGACCTTAGATTTCTTTCTATGCATCTGAGGTCTCTGAAACTTATGGTTGTATTGTAGTAAATTCAACTCGCCAGGACATATCAAATTTATGGTAGGAAAGGGTAAAAAGTTGTAATAAAACAGAATAATAAAAATTTATTGTAATTAATATACACGTATACCTCTTCGATTTCTCTTTCTGTGCATCTGAGGTCTCTGAAACTTCTGGTTGTACAGTACTACATTTAATTCGCCTGGATATATCACATTTGTAGTAGGGAGGGGTAAAAAATTGTAATAAAACACAATAATAATAATAGAAATTTATTGTAATTAATACTAATAATAATGTTTATTTAAGAAGCTTAGATTATAATATAGATTTACAAAAAATAAGCATACTTAACACTAAATAAATATGAAAAATCACTGAAATAGAGCTACCATAAAAGTAGCACCCCTTGTGTGTGATACTTAAAAAATATATGTGCAAAAAAGCAAATATTTAACAAATGTATTAATATAAACAGTTACATATGCGCACTTATATAGCATGTGACATAAATATGTCAATAAATTCAAGAAATATTGTAGTTGGTAAACAAGGTATATTTCGATATTTTTATTTATTACTATGATCAATTAATCTGCTCTTCGCATAATTGTGTTATTTTGTTTCCAACCCATTGTTTAGTTTTATACTGATATCTATGTTTTTTATAACTCTTAATTTGTTTTAAATTCTCCGGTAGACAATTATATCATTTGTAGCCAACATATTTCTGGAGTATGGATTTATTACATTTGGATAAAATTGCATTATTCCTTATATATCTAGTTTGATGCGCATGATTGCTAATGTATAATAGTATCCTTTTTTATTTCATGTATGTGTATAAGGGCTTTGTAAGAGGACAATTTACGTACAGTTAAAAATTTATTCTCGTTGTATAACAGTTTGCTGTATTATCTTATGCCCAGTTGCACCAACAGACTGTAAATCAACTGATTTGCTAACCGTCAATTCGACGATTTAAATCAACGATCAATGGTTATTTTTCAAACGAGTTGCACCATTCTAAAAAACTACTGGTTTACAAACCGACAATTTATACGTGGTAACATTGTACGTGTACTGATTATTTCGATAATTCCATTCGAATCGGAGTGTGATCTGTCAAAAATATTGTCAACAAAGAAAGTTTTGTAAGGTTATGCCATCGAGTTAGAGTTAGGGTTATGCCAATTAAATTGAACATTAAACCACTATACTGTGATTAAACTATTTAATAACATTGTCAAAGACCATTTACACCATGGTCTTTGAACATTGTTTTATTGCAATTTTGTGTGTGTGTGTAGTGTTACTTGAAGCCTTCGAGATGTGGCTATACAGGCGAATTCTAAGGATATCATGGACAGACAAGATAACCAACAAGACCGTATTACGAAGAGTGGGCAAAGAAAGAGAGGTGATGTATACCATTAAAAGAAGAAAGTTGGAATATCTCGGACATATAATGAGAAACAGCACTAAATACAGATTACTGAAGGTAATCCTACAGGGTAAAGTATTCGGAAAGCGAGGAATTGGGAGAAGGAGAATATCATGGTTGAAGAACCTGAAGAAATGGTTCTCCACAACAACAACGAATTTATTTAAAGCAGCAGTTAATAAAATAATTATAGCCAGAATGATTGCCAATATTCGGAACGAATAGGCACTGAAAGAAGAAGAAAGTACTGTTACTTAGGATGGAAAATAAAGGAAGCTATTTCTCTAGTTTAGAGAAAGATATAATTTTAGATCTAGCAATTAAATATAAATTTATTATAGAAAATAAACTTTGTAAATGGGTATATTTATTTAAAAAACCCTTAAAAGGGCCACATCAATAAAACAAACGTTTTCGGACCACACAGTCCATCATCAGGTTTTTAAAATCGAAAATTGCTAGGTCACAATGCCTGAGCCACCAAAATACTAGGGTAAAAACCCTTTAAATTACATTTAGTTATGAAATGTTGTACATTTTGTTGTAAAATAACTGTGATGTTCAGTATTATATTAGACTATAGGTAACACATGGCTCAATCTGGTTCCAGAGCCGGTAAGAGGGTACCTCTGCACTCGGAGAACAGCGTGGAACTCTTTGGAGTGGAGAACAGCGTGGAGTTACACGCAGTTCTCCGAGTGCAGAGGTACCCTCTCACCGGCTCTGGAACCAGATTGAGCCATGTGTTACCTATAGTCTAATATAATACTGAACATCACAGTTATTTTACAACAAAATGTACAACATTTCATAACTAAATGTAATTTAAAGGGTTTTTACCCTAGTATTTTGGTGGCTCAGGCATTGTGACCTAGCAATTTTCGATTTTAAAAACCTGATGATGGACTGTGTGGTCCGAAAACGTTTGTTTTATTGATATGGCCCTTTTAAGGGTTTTTTTTAAATAAATATACCCATTTACAAAGATTAACCTCTTTTTGTTATACGTGGTATACAGCCAGCTACAGGAATTTTTCCTTGTAGATTTTTTTAGAAAATAAACATTCTAAAAGGACCAACACTGTTTTCTTGCTTACTCGATATCTAAAAATAATTAAAATGCATTTCTAGTCATTCAGATAAATAACGATATATATATATATATATATATATATATATATATATATATATATATATATATATATATATATATATATATATACCTTGCTTTAAATTCAACTTCATTATATTTATTATACAAGCATTGCGATCTCTTACATATATTTGGTAACATATGCATTATATCTTCCAAATCGTCAGAAGATGAACTCAACGACGACGATGATGATAAATCCATTTCTTTTTATTATAATCTATAATACTTTAAATAAAATCTTTGCTAAAAACACTTAAATAATATAAACAGTGTAAAAGTGAGGTTAAAAACAGTCGATTTTTTAAATAACCGTAGCAAATCGGTTGGTTACTTTTGACAGATCAAAAACAGTTGATTCCAATCGAGTAATGGTTGGTGCAACACATTCTAAAATAAACGGGCAATCCAAATCAAAAAATCAATCGTTTATTTGTTGGTGCAACTGGACATTAATCTTTTTCATAAAAATCTAATTAAGCACTTCTGAATGTTTATAGAATGCAAGTAAATATTCCTTATTCCGCCCCATTCTAAAAGACCATTATAGGCATGGATAAACATAACCCGGATGGGAATAGAATAGAAATATATGCTTTATTGTCATTGAAAATTTTACAATTTTATGGACGAAGCTTACAAAGACTCAGAGGAAAAAGACAATAACAAATTGCATAATCAACCGTAGGAACTAATAAGTTTAAGCTACTTTGGGTAATGATGACCCACGGGTAAAGAACCATGGAACTGTACATTAAGATATTGTAATTTCTTAGTTATTAATTAAGAAACTCTTCTACTGAATAAAATGGTCTTTCAAATAGATAGGCTTTTATCATTTTACGAAACTTCGGGAACGATGTTGCAGATTTATGTCGTAAAAGGGTTTTTTTTGTAGAATATAATATAGATTTGTTTACTAACTGTGAACGGCATCGGTAAATAAACATCAAAGGTTGAATTTTCGTTTAGTAGTCATGATAAGGTCTTGCTGGAAAGACATGTAGGTATTTACGAACTAAGCAAACAGTTTCTAAAATATATAAAGAAGGAAGTAAAATCCCGTGATCTTTGAAGTAGACTCTGCAATGTGTTGTTCTTCTGAGGCCAAACAGATACTTTATTACTTTTTTTATTTAATAATATCAACGGATTGGGCAGCTGTACCAGAACCCCCAAAAGGAAGACCACATCGAAGATGAGACTCGAAGAAAGAAAAATATGCAATTTTGGAAGATTCTAAATTGATCGCCTTCGAAACAGATCTTATTGCATAGCAGGCTGAGGCTAGTTTGTTACTTAACAAATCGATATGAAGGGACCATTTAACGTTGCTGTCTCAAAAAATACCAAGAAATTTTACAGAATCAGCGGTACTGATCTGGCTGTTACGAGTTGAAGAGCTCCTTGATAGGATAATGCTACTGTTTTATCCAGGTTAAAAGAAAGTAAATTAGAGTCGGACCAGGTTTAAGCTGAAATGTTAAATAAGGTTTTTAAAATGGAAACTTTTAAATACAAACACATATAAAAAACAAAACGACTCAAAACAAGAATTAGAACAGTTTAAAAAATTATGTGACAAATTTCCTAATAAATTGTGAAATCTCAAGCACTGTTGCAGAAAAAAGTACCAAAGGCCAGAATATATTCAAAGAAATACAAACAATTCGCTTTTACATTATACTTTTTGAACCCAAAACTTAAAACTTTTTGAAAAAAATTCTTTATTTACCGACTAAACGTTGTTTGGAAGAAATGACTGGAAACATTGTTTGCAAACGTGGATTAACTCAGACCTCTGTATTTAATGCTATTCAGTTTAAAGTTAAGACTATGTCAGAATTGGATAAACATTGTATTATATGCATTTATGAAGCTGTACTTAAGTCAAATCTTTATTTTCATTTTAGTTGTGATGAAATTGTTGGATTCCAAAACATGGAGAAAGAAAAAAATGATCCTGCAGTTGCATAAAACTTTACAGTTATTATGGAAAGAGGACTGTTTCAGAATTGGAAACAGCCAATTGCTTATTTTTTTAATTCAGCCTGTGACGCGAACGACTTCACTAAAGTTCTCACTGAATGTGTTACCAAATTATCAGAATCTGGTTTACATGGTGACATTCTACTAACTGATTTAGGGTCAAACTTTATAAAGTTTTCCAGAAAATTAAATGTCACTGCTTAAGCTTATTTATTTTTTGATCCTCCACATTTACAAAAATCACCTAGGAATAACTACCGACGCGCATATTCAATCAACAAACTTTCAAAAAATGAAAGTGAAGTTAGCTACTCAAGTTTTAAATGGAACAGTTGCAAGCGGTATGCAGTCTTACATACTACCCCTAGTAACACTACTCCTTCATGCTGCAGGTATTATTGAAATGATAAATAAATTTTGATATATTCAGTTTCACCAATATATATCACCACATAAATTTAAAAATGTTTTTTTAAGATTTGGATTATCAGCTCAATTACCTCGACAAGATATGGATATTTTTGGATAACTTAAACATATGTAAAGAAAACATCGATGTATGATCAAGATCTAAACTTCGTACCGGTTGGATGGTGACAATAAAAAGTCTAAACGTTCTTTGGTAGCGACTGGAAAGGGCAGGATTTATTAACTTAAAAGTCAGCGAACAAATCAAGATAGTTTAGAAAATTATTTTCGGAAATTTAAGACCACAAGGGGAAGCTCTGTAAACTCTACTCCAATTCAATGTGAAAGATCATTCAAACAATTAATTTGTCTTAATTTTTACACTTGGAACATATGAAGTAAGGAGATGACTTAGGGATTATATTAACAGGTTTAAATAATATCAAACATAATATTTTCGAACTTATAAATGTTACAAAAAATATAAATACCGCTATATCCATTCCAGATTCCAACTACAGGTACAGAAAATGCCTTTACTTATATATGTGAATATTTGATCAAAAAAGCTTGACAAATGCATGATTGCGCTGTTTGTAATAAAGTTTTTCAAGAGGCTAAAATTAAAAATGACAGTGGTTTATTTACTAGACTAAAAGCATACAGTACTAAAAAAGTGTCGTGTTACATCTGTTCCGTGGTTGTGTGGATGCGTGTGTGATAAACTTATTTTCCACGGAAACAAAATAAAAATAATAATAAAATCGAAGAAAATGTAACAAAAACTGTTAATCTTAAAACGTAATTAATTCTCGAATGGAAGGTATTATTGTATATATCGCGGACTGATGCAAATTGTGACTGATTGATTACTAACCTAAACACACATCCTTTGTTTTAAAAGCCAGACTATAGACTCAAATATTATCGGCCTGTTCTCATGTGATGTCATTGCTTACAATAGAATATTTTGTTTTCCATACATATAAGACTTTCCGTTTTTGTATAAGAATTATTAACTGCGAAAATGTAAATTTTATGATGAGATCTGTTATTTAATTTTTGAATAGAAAAGTTATAATTATTCATAATTAGCTTGTCGCTACACAGTTTTATTAACTTTCTTAAAAAGGTAGAATATCTAATACTTATTTTAAGGAGATGTCAAAAGAACATTTTCATCATCCATGTCTTAATTTTCCAATATCGTACATTGTAAAACTATTTATCAGATCCTATATTATATTGAATCCTCTGTATTATGTTGTTGCCTTAGCAGCAATATTAATAAGTGCATAATAAATAATTCATAAATGAAGTATTCCTAAAAATTGATTTAAAAATTTGAATCTTAAAACAATAATAAGTGCATAATAAACAACATAAAAAAAATCTTGATAGGAGCCCTCTTAACTTAATCACTATATTATTTGCTTGAGTATATTATATATATATATACAGGGTGGTCCTTAAGTAATTGTACAAAAAGAAACCGCAGATTCTATACTTTAAAATATTACGATTTAAGCCAACTTACTTTAATAAAATGTTGATATTAAAAAAGATACAGGGTGGTAAAGTAGAAATTTAAAATTTCATTTTTCGCTATAACTTTCATGTTTGTAAACATTTATATATAAAAATTTACAGCTGGGTACTATTTAATATTAGAAATTATAATTTGATGAACACTTTGATATAGCTAATAGAGGGCGCCACATATGCCACATACGTCGCATACATTTGCACTTAACTTTTTTGTTCTTTAAGTTACCGGTATTTTTTATGAAAAATATTAAAGATACGTTATTTTAACAAAGAAAAGGTATACTTATTAATAACTTCAAAACTCAACAGTTTTCGAGATAATCGCATTTTACAAATCAACTGCATAATTCTGAATTAACGCAATTACTCCAGGCAATGAAAGAAAAATAGATAAAAACATCAATACTTCCGAATTTTGTTATAAAATACCTTTAATAAAGTCAATAATTAACAAAATATTAAATAAAATAAATATATCAGTAGGATAATTAATAGTAGGATCTGATAATATAACAGAATAATTGGATTTTACATCAAACATTTTACGTTTTGTATTAAATTGAAGTCATAATCAAAACATTTTATTTACAAACCAAATTAAGAAATAGTTAAACTAAATAACATTAAACTTTTTGTCAAAGTAAGTGTTCGATATGTCCACCATTTTCTTTAATTCATTTGTCAATACATTCCATAAAATATCGTCTCATATTAAATAGCATCATTGGTTCTAAACAAACTGCTGCAGTATTTATTATAGTTGTTTTAAGTATGATAATAAGTAATTTTTTGAAATTTTTATGAATTAAATAATTATATTATTATCTCACCACAAGAATATGACTACAACGAACAATCCAACGTTCAGGAAAGTGTATTTAAATACTGTCTCACTTCGCTTTCTCTGTAATGTAATGGTTTACCATCTTGTAGAAACCACATATTTCGCCTTACGTTTGATGACAATTCTTCCAATATATCAATAAAACCATTTTATAAAAAATGTAAATAAATCTCGTTATTCAAATTGCAAGGTAATTCGCATATCCGTAAAACATCATTCAAAATTCATATGTAAAATGCATGTCCTATGGTTTGGAACCATTGATAATTATTTTTTACGGATATGCGAATTACCTTGCAATTTGAATCACGAGATTTATTTACATTTTTTATAAAATGGTTTTATTAATATATTAGAAGAATTGTCATCAAATTTAAGGCAAAATATGTGGTTTCTACAAGATGGTAAACCATTACATTACAGTGAAAGCGGAGTGAGGCAGTATTTAAATACAACTTTCCTGAACATTAGATTGTTTGTAGTAGTCATATTTTTGCGGTGAGATATTAATATAATTATTTAATTCATAAACATTTCAAAAAATTACTTATTATTATACTTATAACACTTATAATCAATACTGCAGCAATTTCTTTAGAACCAATGACTCTATTTAATATGAGACGATATATTATCGAATGTATTGACAAATGAATTAAAGAAAATGGTGGACATACTGAACATTTACTTTGACAAAAAGTTTAATTTTATTTACTTTAACTATTTCTTAATTTGGTTTATAAATAAAATGTTTTGATTATGACTTTAATTTAATACAAAACGTAAAATGTTTGATGGAAAATCCAATTATTCTGTTATTTATCAAATCATATTATTTTATTCTACTGATATATTTATTTTATTTAATAATTCATTAAATATTAACTTTATTAAAGGTATTTTATACCAAAATTCAGAAGTATTGATGTTTTTCTTTAATTTTCTTTCGTTAACTGGAGTAATTGCGATAAATCAGAATTATGTAGTAGATTCCTAAAATGCAATTATCTCGAAAACTGTTGAGTTTTTAAGATATTAACAAGTATACCTTTTTTTTGTTGAAATAACGTATCTTTAATATTTTTTATTACAAATACCGGTAGCTTAAAGAGCAAAAAAGTTACGTGCAAATACATGCCACATATATGGCATATGTGGCGCCCTCTATCAGCTACATCAAAGTTTGCATCAAATTATAATTTCTGATATTTAATAGTACCCAGTTGTAAATTTTTATACATAAATGTTGACAAACATAAAAGTTATAGCGAAAAATAAAATTTTAAATTTCCACTTTAACACCCTGTATCTTTCTTAATATCAACATTTTATTAAAGCAACTTGACTTAAATCGTAATATTTTAAAGTGTAGAATCTACGGTTTCTTTTTGTACAATTACTTACGGACCACCCTGTATATATATATATATATATATATATATATATATATATATATATATATATATATATATATATATATATATATATATATATATATATATATATATATATATAACACTGTTTTTGATGGGTTGGAGTCAATAAAAGGGGCTATTTGTTGACTATTTTTTTACTCGAGCTTTCAATTGTGATTACAATTTTTATCAAGAGCTTCTAAAAAATACAAAATGTCTTACAAAGTTGAACTAGAAATAAAAAATTTTTTGTTAACTCACCAAATAAAATTAGTTTTTTATATAAAACTACTGCTTACATAATAAATACAAAAAATATTAATAAAAAAATGTCTTATTCTAATAAATGTCTCTCTGAAAAATTTAGATGAAGTTTCTTAAGAAAAAAATTGAAATTATAAACAAAAATAGAATAGCTACAACCAGCCTAAAATGTCATAAATACTAACTTAAAAATTTTTATTTTTGACATATTGTCAAAAATAAAATTTTGTTTAAAAAATTCTTCTTTGTTTAGTAACAAAAAAGAAGAAGATTTATTCACCATTGATAGATGCCCGGAAAAATGTAACAAATACATGGAAAATTCAAAATGTAATATTTTACTGACTGCATAAATTAAATAGAAATTATATAATTATAAATTTTGCTTAAATTTTGAATTTCTGACCTTTTGTTTAGATTGTGTATAGATTTATAAGCTATTACTCTAATCATCCAAATAAAATGAAAATGAACCTTATAACAGGATTAAAGGAACGTGTTTTAAAACTTTCTCATCCAGACTACCTACAAGAAGATCTTCATTTGTTAAAAAATATTTTAATTGAAAACTCTTATCCTCCTGATATGCTACATAGGATGCTTTTTTCTAATTTATTAAATATAAATAACTTAACACCATTTTTTGCTAAATCTCAAAACACTGTATCCAACAATCAAAACATATATTATCATTCACTACCTTTTATACCATCATTAACACCTAAATTAATACAAACATTAAAGGTTATTGACAATATAAAAATACCAACAAAGAACATCAAAACTATTTCATCTTTATATTCCAAAACTAAATATCCTATAGACAAATTAGATCAAACAAATGTAGTATACAGCATTGTTTGTACTCAGTGTGAAGCTGAGTATATTGGTGAGACTGGAAGAAATCTCTCTAATCGCATTATTTCTCACAAGAGTGATTGTAGAATTAAGAAACCATCTTGTGCTTTGGCAGAGCATGTAATAGACAAAGACCATATTATGGATTTTGATAATATTAAAATTTTATGTAATGAAAGTAATAAATTTAAAAGAACTTTTTTGGAAATGGTTTGTATTAGCAAAAGTGATAATAATTTAAACAAAAGGTCAGAAATTCAAAATTTAAGCAAAATTTATAATTATATAATTTCTATTTAATTTATGCAGTCAGTAAAATATCACATTTTGAATTTTCCATGTATTTGTTACATTTTTCCGGGCATCTATCAATGGTGAATAAATCTTCTTCTTTTTTGTTACTAAACAAAGAAGAATTTTTTAAACAAAATTTTATTTTTGACAATATGTCAAAAATAAAAATTTTTAAGTTATTATTTATGACATTTTAGGCTGGTTGTAGCTATTCTATTTTTGTTTATAATTTCAATTTTTTTCTTAACAAACTTCATCTAAATTTTTCAGAGAAACATTTATTAGAATAAGACATTTTTTTATTAATATTTTTTGTATTTATTATGTAAGCAGTAGTTTTATATAAAAAACTAATTTTATTTGGTGAGTTAACAAAAAATTTTTTATTTCTAGTTCAACTTTGTAAGACATTTTGTATTTTTTAGAAGCTCTTGATAAAAATTGTAATCACAATTGAAAGCTCGAGTAAAAAATAGTCAACAAATAGCCCCTTTTATTGACTCCAACCCATCAAAAACAGTGTTATATTTTTTCCAAACGAGTCACAAGTACTTCTTTTTTCTTATATATATATATATATATATATATATATATATATATATATATATATATACTAATAATAAAAAACTAACCATAGATAGATAAACAGGTGTTCTACAAGATTTATTGTAATATTGAACAAAGTATGATAAAAATTACAACAATTTTAAATACACAACGCAGAAGTATAGGGATATTTTTATAAATAGACGTATTTTCTTTATCTGTAATAAACTTAAAAAAGTAATACAAAATTTGTAGTTTAAATTGTTGTTTAATATGTCAAAAACCATAAATTGCAAAAAACAGAAAATTGGAACAAAAAAAAATATATTGCAAATCACGCATGTTTCATATACCACCATAAAATGTCAAAAATACGGAATAAAATTTAAAATAAAGTATGGCCACCACGTTGGTTTATCACAACTCTACATCTACTGTTCGTGCTCCGAATCACATTGTTAATGTCTGCTTGGGGTAGTTGTGTCCATTGTTCTCTCAGAGGCTCTTTTAATTGAAACTCATTGTAGATATTGCCCATATGTAGAGTAATTCTTCGTTGGAGCATGTCTCATACATGCTGAATGGGATTCAAGTCCGGTGATTGTGCTGGCCACGGCAATACATCAATATCTTCGTTATCCAACCAGTTTATTACAATGTGCGCAACATGTAGTCTTTCATAGACTTATGAGAAAGCCACATAGAAAAATAAGGTCAGTTCTTTCGTCAATCATGATTCCGCCCCATACCATTAATGTACCACCTCTGTATGCATACAGTTCTTGAAGATGTCGTAATCGTTCTCCATTTCCGGGTCGTCTTCAAACTCTTGTCCGATGACAATCTGGATGAAATCCATATCTAAACTCGTCACTAAACAAAACTGTGGCCCAGTCATTGTCAGTCCAATTCTGAAACTCTTGACACCAGGTTAATCTTGCAACGCGATTCCTCTAGATAGAGGTGAACATCTTAGTGGTCGCCGACTACGAAGATTGGCTTCATGGAGACGATTTCTCACAGTACGACTTACGACGCTTTGGGAGACACCCGGCTGGTCAGCAACAAGTTTGTCGCATACCAGCTTGAAGGGGGCCCAGAGCTCTATTCATCTCGTCCAACGTTAAATGTTGTTGTTGCATGGTAAAAGACAATATCTTTAACTTACCTATTAACCAAGAATGCTATCAGTTTTAAAATTTTTTTTGATAAGAAGTGAGTGTTCTGTATCAACAATTATAGTACAAGCAACTTTATATGGTCATGAAATTTCTGTCATTGGTATTGTCAGATTATTAAAATATCCTTAGACTTTTGCGTTGTGTGTATTTAAACATGGGATAATATTTTCAATTTTCTATCCCCCCTCTTTTAATTTGTTACTTTTCAGATCCGCGTTAAAATATTTTAAAGAATAAAATAACCGTAAACGAATTAATAATTTTATAACATATATATATATATATATATATATATATATATATATATATATATATATATATATATATATATATATATATATGGAAATGAATCACATGGATGTTTAAAAGGAACTTCTTTCATGACCCTAAGGTACGAGTGAGATATTTCACCTTTAGTTAATATTTCTTCAAATGAAGAACAAAACATTATTTCTAATTTATAAATATATTGTACGAAGTCCTCACTTGGAGTTCTCAGTCCCCCATAATCACATTTATCAATATTGTACGCTTTAAAATGTGTCAATAACAAACTACTATCTAGTTCTTCTATTTCTTTTGAATATTTAATACATATATGACAAACATGAATATTGAGAGCCTTTTTAATTAAATAACCACATACATATTGAAAGGCATTTTGGGTTGTTAGTTTTTCTGTTCTGTAGTCACAATCTGGAAGAGAAATAGCCTTCACTGGAGAGTATTGTTCACTACAAGTTTTTTTTACTTTTAAATCCATTAAACGTTTATCTAAATCATCTTTGCAATTCATTTTGTTAGAATGCATAAAATTTTGACAAAATAGTTTTTTAAATGCCCTCTGAAATTGTATGGTTGTAAAAAAGAAAATATTTTGTTTTTCGTTGCGTTGAGTTAGGTTTGATCAGGTTAGGTTAGGTTGGATTGGTCAGCAAGGTAGAAAGAAGACGGCAAGCTCAGGGGGGGGGGGGAGGAATCAACACCTTCACCTCCGAAGAAGAAAGCGGGTCTTCGGTCTGTGGAAAAGGAATTCAACTCCATGCGGGAGAAGGTGTTCAGGCTTGCACGCTTAGTGCAAGCCAATGTAAACACAAAGAAGGAGATCAAGGTGATCTCCAGGGAGCTGGAAAGGAGCGCTGACCGAGTTCAGCGTTCCTTGAAGGAGAATAAGAAGAGGGAGGCTATGTCAGCCGCTGAGTCGACACCCCTTCCAAGAAAAGTGCTAGGCTGCACCGTCAGCACACAAACGGTAGCGGTGCAATGTGGACCCTCGGTCGGCGTTCATGTTGGTCTGGTCGCCGAGCTGGAGGCCAAAGAGAGGGCTGCATGCAGTCGGGAACGAATGCTGGCAGCAGCCACAGATACGGCGGAAGAGGTTATGGACCTCATCTCCGAGGAATGGCCCGAAGAGCTCTTCACGGCGTCGAGCTGGAGCGATGTCGGGCTCTATGACTCACCCGGGGACGTGGCGGTCCTTATTACTAAGGACGCTGCCGACGCGGAGGTGGTGGCGAGGCTAAAGGAGAAATACCCAAATCTGCCTGGTGCCGTGGGGTCTGTCGTCGCCAGGTTCGACACCGACGGCAGACGGGAGTGCGCCGAGAGGTGGGCCCACGAGCTCATCGCCTCGGAAAGTGACGAACCTGCGGCAGTCAGGTTTCTGAGAGTTTTCTCAATGCTTGTCTGCCGCATGGAGCAACATGGGCGCAAGAACGTGGGGCTACATGCCCCGGCAGTTCTCGGTGAAGAGGTCACCAGGAAGCTGGTGGAGTGTGCGGCCCTTGGTAAAGACGTGACGATTACTGTTCACGGAAACAGTAGGAAGACGGCCACGGAGAGAACGCTCCGGTCCACAAAGGGGATCGTCCTTACACATAAGGAGCAGGGTAGGTCATACGCCAATCTGCTCAAGGGGCTATCGAGTGACTTGTCTGGAAAGAATGAATGTGTAGTCACTCGTTTAAGGAGAACGAGAGAGGAAGGGGTCGTCCTCGAAGTAGGGGGCGGCAGAAAGATGGCTGAGAAGCTCAGGAAAGCCATCTCCACCGGCGGCTCTAGCGCGGTCAAATCGGCCGTCGCGAAGGGTGGCAGCCGGATGAGGGGGTTTCTCCTGACCGGTCTGCATCAGATTACCCCGCCGGAGGACGTGGTGAAAAGTGTGAACGAATTTGCAGGTAACAGTGTTGCCTGCGAATTAAGAGGGCTTCGGCTTTCACGTGGGGGCGGCTCCGTCACCGTGGAAGTTGAAGAGAGAGTGGCCACACAGCTGATTGAGTGTGGCAAGCTCCGGGTGCCCAGGCATTTGGGCATCGAAAGGGCGAATGTAAGATGGAAGAGAGGAAGGGTTGTAGGAAATGCGGCAAGGATGGCCGTGTCTCCTAAAATTGCAATGAAAAAGAGAGATTCTGTGTGACTTGTATGCAGGGGGCCACTCGAGTGACAGTCGAGCGTGTCCAGTATTTAGACGTCTGGTTGACGAGGCTAGGGGTACGTCCGTTGGGGATGGCCCAGGGACCGGCGTGACTCTCTGTCCGAGATGGCGACCACTCGTTTTCCTCGACTGAGGGTCCTCCAAACTAACGTGGGCACGGCGAGATTGGCACACGATCTCGCTGTGGGGTTCGCCGCGGCAGGTGACTTTGACGTCCTTGTCGCGGCGGAGCCGAACCCAACGTTGGTGAGGAGCCGAGGCTGGTTCGTTGATAGCCTGGGCGGTGTCGGTGTGTTTATCCGGAACCGTCAATTGAGAATCCATGGTATCGAATCCCACTGGGGTTTCGTGAATGTAAGGTTAGAGAACATGAGTCTCCTCTGTTGCTATATCTCGCCGAATATAACAGCAGAGGAATATGGAAGAAGGCTGGACGAGATAGTTGGCGTGATTGTTGGTGAGCGGCCGAGAGAGGTGTTAGTGATATGGGACCTAAACGCGAAATCGTTAGAAAGATTATTAGATGATAAAAATATGGATAATTGTTTTTCTAAATCTGTCTGAAATAGCTCCCAGTCAGCGCGGCAATCGTTCCATTTTGTTGATGGATTAATTAGGAATAAAGAAGGGTTAATTTTAAGCTTTATTTTAACAGGAAAATGATCGAATCACAATGTGTCGGTATATACTGACCAGTTTATACGATTTGTTAATGAGGCTGAGGTGATAGTCAAATCAACAGCAGAATGATTACTACTCGCGGCGATTCTTGTAGGTGTTCTGTCATTTAGAGAAACTAATTCGAAAAAATCCATGCTTTCGACTAATATTCTACCATTACGGTCATCCGGGATCGGACCCCACATGTAATGGTGGGCATTAAAATTACCACAAAAAACTGTTTTATTATAATCGAATTGTTCAAATAAATGTATTCAATCAGCCTTTTCTACTCTGATGTCAGATGGTTTATATATAGACACAAAAGAGATATTAATTTTGTTAAGTAAGACTGCACACACTTCTGTTCCGGTATTAAAATTATAGTTAATGTTAATTATTTGATAATCAACGCCCTTTAGTATGAAAATGTCTATACCGCCGTAGTCCCTTTCACGGTATTTTGAAACAAAATTATACCCTTTTAATTTGAAATCCATTTGGTTTTTCAACCAAGTTTCAGACAAAATAATAATATCCACATGAGAATTATTAATATAATTTATCAGATTATCCCTATTACTTACTAACGATCTACAATTCCATTGTAAAATATTTAAGGAAGATTGAGTAGGTTAACTGTGCCTTTGGAAATTAATAATACGAGTGAATGCTTTCATTGTCACTCGTCGCTAAATCTTCCGTTTCTGTGTTATTACCTGTTTCTTCTAAATTATTAGAAATAAGTTTTCTTAATTCATTTTCTAAATTACATATAGGTTTAGATTGATTATTGGTATACATAAGTTGATTAATATGAGATATGACAAGTAATATAAGTTTCTCTTTGTAATCGATAAATTCGTCCCTGTAGGGATTGGGTATTATAGGATTCGATTTAGGGGTAGGTCTTTTGCTAGAAATTGAGACAAAGGTATGGGGTAAAATTGGTGGAGAAGTTGGTTTACGTTTATTAGTTGGAGTTGTGTGATTAGTTTTTCCTACCAGTTTATTTAATGTGTGTGTGGTGTGGTGTGTGTGTGTGTGTGTGTGTGTGTGTGTGTGTGTGTGTGTGTGTGTGTGTGTGTGTGTGTGTGTGTGTGTGTGTGTGTGTGTGTGTGTGTGTGTGTGTGTGTGTGTGTGTGTGTGTGTGTGTGTGTGTGTGTGTGTGTGTGTGTGTGTGTGTGTGTGTGTGTGTGTGTGTGTGTGTGTGTGTGTGTGTGTGTGTGTGTGTGTGTGTGTGTGTGTGTGTGTGTGTGTGTGTGTGTGTGTGTGTGTGTGTGTGTGTGTGTGTGTGTGTGTGTGTGTGTGTGTGTGTGTGTGTGTGTGTGTGTGTGTGTGTGTGTGTGTGTGTGTGTGTGTGTGTGTGTGTGTGTGTGTGTGTGTGTGTGTGTGTGTGTGTGTGTGTGTGTGTGTGTGTGTGTGTGTGTGTGTGTGTGTGTGTGTGTGTGTGTGTGTGTGTGTGTGTGTGTGTGTGTGTGTGTGTGTGTGTGTGTGTGTGTGTGTGTGTGTGTGTGTGTGTGTGTGTGTGTGTGTGTGTGTGTGTGTGTGTGTGTGTGTGTGTGTGTGTGTGTGTGTGTGTGTGTGTGTGTGTGTGTGTGTGTGTGTGTGTGTGTGTGTGTGTGTGTGTGTGTGTGTGTGTGTGTGTGTGTGTGTGTGTGTGTGTGTGTGTGTGTGTGTGTGTGTGTGTGTGTGTGTGTGTGTGTGTGTGTGTGTGTGTGTGTGTGTGTGTGTGTGTGTGTGTGTGTGTGTGTGTGTGTGTGTGTGTGTGTGTGTGTGTGTGTGTGTGTGTGTGTGTGTGTGTGTGTGTGTGTGTGTGTGTGTGTGTGTGTGTGTGTGTGTGTGTGTGTGTGTGTGTGTGTGTGTGTGTGTGTGTGTGTGTGTGTGTGTGTGTGTGTGTGTGTGTGTGTGTGTGTGTGTGTGTGTGTGTGTGTGTGTGTGTGTGTGTGTGTGTGTGTGTGTGTGTGTGTGTGTGTGTGTGTGTGTGTGTGTGTGTGTGTGTGTGTGTGTGTGTGTGTGTGTGTGTGTGTGTGTGTGTGTGTGTGTGTGTGTGTGTGTGTGTGTGTGTGTGTGTGTGTGTGTGTGTGTGTGTGTGTGTGTGTGTGTGTGTGTGTGTGTGTGTGTGTGTGTGTGTGTGTGTGTGTGTGTGTGTGTGTGTGTGTGTGTGTGTGTGTGTGTGTGTGTGTGTGTGTGTGTGTGTGTGTGTGTGTGTGTGTGTGTGTGTGTGTGTGTGTGTGTGTGTGTGTGTGTGTGTGTGTGTGTGTGTGTGTGTGTGTGTGTGTGTGTGTGTGTGTGTGTGTGTGTGTGTGTGTGTGTGTGTGTGTGTGTGTGTGTGTGTGTGTGTGTGTGTGTGTGTGTGTGTGTGTGTGTGTGTGTGTGTGTGTGTGTGTGTGTGTGTGTGTGTGTGTGTGTGTGTGTGTGTGTGTGTGTGTGTGTGTGTGTGTGTGTGTGTGTGTGTGTGTGTGTGTGTGTGTGTGTGTGTGTGTGTGTGTGTGTGTGTGTGTGTGTGTGTGTGTGTGTGTGTGTGTGTGTGTGTGTGTGTGTGTGTGTGTGTGTGTGTGTGTGTGTGTGTGTGTGTGTGTGTGTGTGTGTGTGTGTGTGTGTGTGTGTGTGTGTGTGTGTGTGTGTGTGTGTGTGTGTGTGTGTGTGTGTGTGTGTGTGTGTGTGTGTGTGTGTGTGTGTGTGTGTGTGTGTGTGTGTGTGTGTGTGGTGTGTGTGTGTGTGTGTGTGTGTGTGTGTGTGTGTGTGTGTGTGTGTGTGTGTGTGTGTGTGTGTGTGTGTGTGTGTGTGTGTGTGTGTGTGTGTGTGTGTGTGTGTGTGTGTGTGTGTGTGTGTGTGTGTGTGTGTGTGTGTGTGTGTGTGTGTGTGTGTGTGTGGTGTGTGTGTGTGTGTGTGTGTGTGTGTGTGTGTGTGTGTGTGTGTGTGTGTGTGTGTGTGTGTGTGTGTGTGTGTGTGTGTGTGTGTGTGTGTGTGTGTGTGTGTGTGTGTGTGTGTGTGTGTGTGTGTGTGTGTGTGTGTGTGTGTGTGTGTGTGTGTGTGTGTGTGTGTGTGTGTGTGTGTGTGTGTGTGTGTGTGTGTGTGTGTGTGTGTGTGTGTGTGTGTGTGTGTGTGTGTGTGTGGTGTGTGTGTTGTGTGTGTGTGTGTGTGTGTGTGTGTGTGTGTGTGTGTGTGTGTGTGTGTGTGTGTGTGTGTGTGTGTGTGTGTGTGTGTGTGTGTGTGTGTGTGTGTGTGTGTGTGTGTGTGTGTGTGTGTGTGTGTGTGTGTGTGTGTGTGTGTGTGTGTGTGTGTGTGTGTGTGTGTGTGTGTGTGTGTGTGTGTGTGTGTGTGTGTGTGTGTGTGTGTGTGTGTGTGTGTGTGTGTGTGTGTGTGTGTGTGTGTGTGTGTGTGTGTGTGTGTGTGTGTGTGTGTGTGTGTGTGTAGTTTTATTTTATGACTAGAGACATAGTCCATTAGCCTATTATGTTTTGAGTTATTAATTAATTTTTTAAACAATTGTTATAGAGAGAACCCGTAACAACAATAAAATCTTAACTTCTATTGACTTACATATAAGTACGTACCTACATTAATTTTTTGTTTCATTATATTTTTTTTAATTATTTTTTTATTTTATTTTTTTTTTTAATTTTTTTTTATTTTCTTTTTATTTTTTTTTATTATTTATTATTTTTTTATTTTTAGTTTTTTTTTTACTGGAAGGAAAAGGAAAATATATGCTTTTGCTGGTTTATTACATACGCCTAGGGGTCTATCAAGGCGATTTGCACAACACAAAATTAGACCACGGATAGAAAGGTTAACAACTGGGTTAAAACAAGGGACTTATATAACTAACTTTTTATGTTTGAAATATATACAATGTTACCATAATACATTTAGAAATTCAATTTCATTTCACGTACGTGGCGAAAAATTATTTCATAAATATGAAAGTTATTGGTGTTTATTAAATCTGATAAATTAAAGGGTCTTTTAATAAGAATTTTTTCCTTATTGATATACTCGTATATTTTTATTATAAATTGGTTTATACATCGTGTATTTAAAGAGCAATTTAAAACTAAATGCTCAATTGAGCCTTCTTCGCCACATTCGCAAAATGGAGTTTCAGCTAAATTAATTCTGAACTAATGTAACGGAGACAGAGCATGGTTAAATCTTATTCTACATAGTATTCTAATCATATCTTTATTAAAATTTGAGTTTTTGAACCACGTTGAGGACTGTATATTTGGTTGGTTTTATATCTTTATAATATAATCCTTTGTTGGATAAATTGTACATTGTTTGCCATGAATTTAACATTTTTTTCCTTAGATGAGAATTTATATCCTCAATTACACATTTATATTCTGATTCTTTAGATGGTTCATTATATTTAGCAAATTTGTCTACTATTTCATTATTTAATATTCCACAATGAGCTTTTATCCAACAAAACATTACATAAGATCCTCTTAATTTCATTGTACCCACCAGGTTTATTATTTCAGATAACACATAATTAAATCCAATATTGTTATATTTAGAAATATTTTCAATTTTTTGTATTGAGCTTTTACTATCATGGAATATAACGTAATTAGATTTTGTTCTTAAGAAATTACTAATGTATTTAAGTGCTTCTAATATTGCTATTAGTTCAGCGGTATATATCGAGGTTTTAATATTTAGATCTACTACTGTACTAAATTTTCGATCTGGATCGTAAAAGGCAGATGTAACCTTTAAATCTGATTTAGATGCATCCGAAAAAATATATGGGTAATTAGGGAACATAGACTTTATGTCAGCTTGGAACATGCTATTCCGGATATATTGTGGGAATTCTGAGTAGTCTCTAAGATATCCTACTTTTATGCTGTCCAAGTGTTCTAATTCTATTTTAAAACATGGTCATTCTCTTGATGTCGAAATGTCCTTACTAAGTTGTATCTTTACGTATTTGTACGATTCAATAATAGGAATTGTAGGCTTTTTTTGCCAATATTCCTTGACTAGATCGTAAATACTGAGCTCGAAGCATTTTTGGACTACCGGACTTTTCTTTGCATACATTTTTAATAAAAACTTCTCCGTTAAGTAATCTCTTCTGAAATTTAGTGGAGGTTCATTGCATTCTACGTTTAAATTTGAAATGGGTGTACTCTTAAGTGCGCCTGTACTTATTCTTAAGACTTTATTTACTAGCCTATCTTATTTCTTCAGGTGAGTCTTCGCTGCTTGACTATAAAAAATTGACCCATAATCTATTATTGAACGAATATAAGCTTTATAAAAGGTAAGCGTAACATATGGATCAGCTCCCCAACTTGTATGACACACTGATCTTATTGCATTTAATCCTTTTTCTGTTTTTGTTATTAAGCGGTCTATGTGTTCGTTCCACAATAACTTCCTATCTATTACCATACCCAAATAGTTAATGGATGATTGAACCTCAAAATTAACGTTATTGAATGCTATGGATTGTGGTAATCTATGTTTTTTGGAGAATATACATGCTTGGGTTTTCTTTGTAGAGATGCTGAGACCTATATTAAAATAATACTCTTCTATTGTCGAAAACATTTCACTCATTATATTGATACCTTGATCGATTTCAACTGTAGGTACATATATACACACATCATCAGCAAACTGTAGAACATTTCCTCTTGTATTAATTTTGTTGTGTAAGTCTGAGGTATAAATAAGATATAGTAAAGGCCTAAGGATGCTTCCTTGCGGTAACCCAACATTAGAAATTCTTGGATCCAATAGTTCATTATTGATTTGAAGTTGTAGATTCCTATTTGAATACAATTTTATTATACTTTTACCAAAGTCACTGGGTATTCCTATCTTTTCCATTTGTTGATGGAGGATATCTAATTTGATATTATCATATGCACCTTCTACATCTATGAATAGAGATACCAGGGATTTACGTTCAGAAAAGGATATATTAATGTCTAGGATAAGGTTAGCTATATTTTCTGATGTCGATCTTAGTTTACGAAACCCATATTGTGTATCACTAATTTTGTTATTTTTCTCTAACCATAATTGAAGTCTTCTCTTTACCATCCGTTCGAATGTTTTTAAAATACACGATCCTAACGAAATTCCTCTATATGAATCCGCTGAGTCTATATCTTTATTTGGTTTTAAAATCGGTATAATTACATAATCCTTCCATGAATCCGGAAATTCAGCTTTCATCCCTATTAAATTAATTATAAATAAATAAATATTTATTAGTAGTTATATAAATAAATAAATATCTGAAAAAAAAAAATTAATTATATTTAACAATTTTATTTTCTGACACCTTGGTAAGTAATACACCATTATATAATGGACATTGTCTAAGCCAGGAGCAGTATTTTTATGACACTTTAAACTATATTCTAGTTCTTTTAGAGTAAATTCATTTAACAAATAGTTTGAATTATTATTATTCACTTTTTTAGGATGGTTTACATTTAAATTTGGTGAAACCCAGGGCGGAGCTAACTTATTTAAAAATTCTTCAGTCCAATTATCTTTCTTTACTTGATTTTTTGGGACATTATAAGTATTTTTGATTTTTTAAATTTCTTTCCAAATTTCTTGGACCGGAGTATTTTTATTTAATTTATTACAAAATTCTCGCCAAGAATTTTTTTTTACTTTTTAATATTGTTTTTTTCTTAACTGCCTCTGCTTTCTGAAATTTTATGTAATTTTCATATGTACTATTTCGTTTAAATTCTAAAAAAGCTTCTTGCTGAAATTTTATAGCTTGTGCACATTCTGGGTTCCACCATTTTTTATTAAACTTACTATTGATCGTCATTTTTTTCTTAGGTATTGATAATTCACAAGCATCATTAATTATATTGATAAATGTATTATATATGTTATTAATATTTTCATCAGTATTTATATCTTTGGTGTCAATAGTTTCAAGAATCGAAGAAAATAACGACCAATCTGCTCTGTTCACGTTCCATCGGGTTCTCTCATTAACTATTGTTATACTATCAACATCGCTTTCAATTATTATTGGAAAGTGATCAGAACCTAGAGCTACATTTTTTACGTTCCAATCAAAACAGGAAGATATGTCACTGGAACATATAGTTATGTCCACAGCTGATTTATTTCTACTGTATAATCTAGGTATTATAGTTTCGGCCCCATTATTTAAAAAACATAACTCACAGTCTTCTATTGCCGTTAATAGACTAAGTCCAGCCCTATCATTCTGATCGCAACCCCATGCATTATGGTGACAATTAAAGTCTCCTGCCACCAAAAATGGTGTACTTAAACTATTAAAAAACTTTTTCCATTCACTCTCTGATACGTTTAAATTTGGTTTTGCGTACACTGAATATATATTAAGAACTTTATTTGATTTTAATTTGACTGTTATTGACATACTCATAACCTGATTGATTTTATGATGATTTGGATGACCTATGAACTGAATGTATTTTTTAGTTAAAATAGCTAATCCTCCATAACCATCATCTCTATCTCTCCGAAATATATTATAACCACTGAAATTAATATTATTTTTTTCTTTTAACCACGTTTCACTAATTATAGCTAAATCAATATTATTTTCAAAAATAAATTTCTCAAAATGACCTTTATTGTGTACAATGGACCTAGCGTTCCACTGTACAATTTTAAAGTTATTGAGTTATTCTTTAATACATTTTTAAAAGTGCTTATAATCATATCACAAACTGAGTTTATTTTACAGTTTTTATTTAAATTTGCGCTCATTGTTGATTGGGAATAGTTAGGGATATTTCTATAATTTTGATATACCGGTTGACTACTAGTAGATGGAGATGAAAGAATCTCCTTATGCTCGTCGGAATATCCTGAACGGGGATAATTAGGATAACCTTCTAAATTTCGTCTGCGTTTAACTGGTACTGAGTAATGAGTGCTTTTATTTACATTCTTTGTCACCGTTGCGTAACTATGATCATATTTTTTATTAGCCTCACTATAGGATAAATTTTCTGTGGCCATATATGTTTTAATTTGTTTTTGACGATGAAATTCTTCACAATTTTTCCTATCCGTTGCTTCATGACTTCCTTTGCATAAAATACATGATGTCAATTGCGAATTACAAGAATTTGTTTCATGTTCATTGCCACATTTTCCACATCGAACATTACCTCTACATTGTGCACTAACGTGACCATAACTCATGCATTGTCTGCATTGAATTACTCGTGGAACATATATGTCTACATCGTAAATAATTTTTTCTATTACTACCTATTTAGGTATCATTTGGCCCTTAAAAGTAACAATAACTGCCATTGTCGGGAGTAACTCACCATTTACCTTTCGTTTTATTCTCCTTACTTCATAAACTTTAAAATTATTTCCATATTTAGGTTTAATTATGTTTAATAAATCATCGTCTTTAATATCCTTGTCAATACTTTTTATTACACCTTTTTTGTATATAAAGAAAGTGGGTATATAAGCCTCGTAATTTTTTTCCTGAAATACTTTAGACTCGACTAATTTGTTTGCACTATTGAATGAATTTAACCCTAGAACTGCACACTGGGGTCTGAAAAACCCAGGCGCATGAATCGTTCAATGTAACTTGCGCATGTCTGCGTCTTTTGGCAATCCCTTGCACGTAAATTCAGTTAAGAGCCGACTACGTTGAGAGACAGTCGCTGCGCCGCGTAAGTTTGTTGTATAGTTTACTGTGACGCTTTTAGTAGATCTGTGGGTACTTCGGACCCCAGTGTGCAGTTAAACGGTGTTAAAATTTTGAGGTGATTTTTTGTTATTTGCTAGTATGGCAGATTCTAAGAGAAAATATCAGCGTCCACTAACCAGAAAAGAATTAGAGTGGGAAGCTGAAAACCTGTGGGCGAATGAAAATGAACCAGAGACCATCGAAGATGATTTTGGAGACTCATCAGATGAAGACGATCTTTATGTTCCTGAACATCAGTCTGACACTGATAACGAACAACAAAGTGACGACGATAATGAAGAAGAACAAACAGAACCCAATACCTCGCAAAGAAATATCGCCAGTATACTGGGAAAAAATGGTCATCGTTGGACCACACAGGCACCAGCACGACAAGGACGTCCAAGAAAGGATAACATCGTTTTACATTTGCCTGGTCTAAAAAATGAAGCAAGAAATGTTAGTAGCCCTGTTGAATCTTGGAATTTACTATTTTCTCAAGAGATTGTGGACATTATTGTGCTGCATACAAATCAAGAAATTCTTAGGAAGTGTCAGAGTGGCTTGCCGCAGAGTTACAAAAAAATAACCAACAACATAGAAGTCAAAGCATGTATTGGTTTGCTGTATCTCGCTGGTGCATTACGAGTCTCAAATTGTAATTTAGATGAGCTTTGGTCAATAAAATATGGCAATGGGCTATTTCGGGCAACCATGCCCCAACAAAGATTTCAGTTTTTAGCTCTTTGCTTGAGGTTTGACGACAAAACAGACAGAAATGCTAGAAAATTGGTTGACAAGTTTACCCATATTCGCCAAATATGGGACATTTTTATAAATAATTGCAAGCTATACTACACGCCCTATGAGAACTGTACAATTGATGAGCAGCTCGTGAGTTTTCGTGGAAAATGTCCATTCCGAATTTACATGGCCAGCAAACCTGATAAATATGGAATGAAAGTAATGATGATAAATGATTCGAAGACATTTTATATGCTGAATGCCATTCCATACGTTGGAAAAGTTGATGTTGAGAATAATGAGTCAGTTCCTACATATTATGTCAGAAAACTTTCTGAACCAATACACGGTACTCACCGTAACATAACAATGGATAACTGGTTCACGTCAATACCTCTAAGTGAACAAATGATGGAACAGTATCAGCTAACAATCCTTGGAACGTTGCGAAAAAATAAAAGGGAAATACCTCCGAAGTTTACACAAAAAAAAGATGTAGGCACATCCATATTTGCTTTCGACAGAAACAAAACGCTAGTTTCGTACACTCCAAAGGAAAATAAAGTGGTACTACTTTTATCAACTTTGCATCCTGATTCATCACTTAATACCTTGACCGGAAAACCAAATCTTGTACATTCCTACAATGAAACAAAGGGTGGCACAGACACCTTTGATCAGATGTGCCACTCTTACACGACTTCCCGTAAAACTAGACGCTGGCCTCTCAGAATGTTTTTCAATATGTTGGATGCTAGCGGAATAAATGCTATGGTTCTATTTTCACTTGCAAATCCCCAATGGAAAGATGACCGAAAACACGATAGAAAAACATTTTTAAAAGAACTTTCAACTGCATTAATTGAACCGCACTTAAGGGAAAGACTACAAGTTACCAATTTGCCAACAACCCTACGTGTAAAAATTAGCGAAATATTAGGAGTTGGTGTACCTCAAAGAGATAATTTTGATGTTAGTTTGCCTAAAAAGGTTAGATGCTGCTTTTGTCCTCGTGGAAGGGATCGAAAAACGAGTTCTGCTTGTTCGTTGTGCCACAAACCGTACTGTTTAGAACATCGGGCTCAATTATGTTATATGTGTCAGAACCAAAGTTGAAGTGCCTGGCTAAGAGTAAGAAATAATTATCTTGTAACAACATTTATATTTTATTTTAGTTTAAAGGGCTTTTAAGAGAAAAGTTTTATTTCACTGGAATTTTGTTTAATTTTTTTGGTCGTATCTCCATATTTTCAATAAAGTGTAATAAAAGCACTAGTTTATGTTTTTCCACGTTTATCAGATCTAATGAGAAATGTTTTTTTTTAATAAATATATTTTGAAAATAAGATATTGTTGTTTGTTGTTTTGTACTACATACCGCAGAAAAAAAATTCATAACATTTATTACTAAAAAAAAACAATTAGGGTTTTCGAGACCCCACTGTGCAGTCTATGTTAGATGAACGAACTGTGCTGTTCTAGGGTTAATTCGACTTTAACTTTATTTCTACCAGTTACAGAAATATTTAAAATGTTATCCCTGATCTCCGGTTCTGCGTTTAAAATTAATCTTGCAGTAGAAATTTTATGAAACTTACCTATGTTTTCTTCTTTACTTTGCACAAATACATAATATGGACCTTGGTCCGTTGAACTATATTTATTTTTTTGTTTTATTATTTTTTCAATACCACCTGTGTCGTCGCTTTTTCCATTTCCGCTAAATTCCATATTCACTTCATCTGTAATTATACTTTTTCCCCTATCAGGAGGTTCATATCTTCCGTCCGAATCCCCGATCATAACAATCAAAAACAAGTAAACAAACACTTAATGAAGACTCGTTCACGCACTGATAAGAACTTTACCTGACCACTGCCAAAAACGAACTGCCTAATTAATGTGAAATTAAGGACATTGTTAGACGTGGTAGGTAAGCTGGGAAAATTGTAAATGTTATTTAGAATAGAAAATCTACTATTAGTTATTATTTTTGCGTAGCTTGGATTGTTATGTAATTATGCTGCTTCTCTGAATGTTATATTTTCTGATGCCATTATTGCTGTGATTTACTTCTGTTACTCGTATATTGGACATTTTCTAGACAACGAGGTGTGATCGTTGGTTTTACAATATATGCAATGATTATTTTCATTACAAGTTTCTACAGTATGGATGGTGCCTGTACATTTTTTACATCTACTGTCTTTAGATTTACATTGTTTTGACGAGTGACCATATCTGAGACATTTATAGCATTGCACTACCGAATGTATATATGGATCTACTGAAAAATTGCATAAATTAATTATTATGTTTTGTGGAACCTCGTTGCCCAAAAATTCTACAATTATCATTTGTCTGGGTACTAATTGAGTTGCCATCGTTGTTCGTTATTTTCCGTTGCATCCTTTGAACATTTACCACTTGTCTCTCGGATATTATCGCATCCTTTAAATAATTCTCCGAAAAGAAAGTATCGACCATACGAACTATGCCCTTTCTATGTGTATAAAATTTTGGAATATAAGCTATAAGATCATTTTTAATTATTTAATCATGATTAATTATTTTATTTGCTATAGAATAAGTTTTAAAAATGACTTTTACCTTATTAATGCCAACGGTTTTTATATCAAGTACATCATTTTTAATGAACGAATCATTTAATAAAAAATGTCCTACCTTCATTGGAACTAACCTACCGATATTTTTATTTTTGTGTTCAATATATACAAAGAATGGAGCCTTATCGCTGGGTTTATAGCGGTTTTTCAAATCAATTAAAGTATTTACAGACCTGTTTATCATCCATGTTAGTTTTTTCAGAATGTAATTCATCGGGCGGTCTATAACCTGTAATAGCGTCTTCTTCCATAATTAGATTTTTTGGAATACCAAATTATGGACCTAATTTGCACTAAACAAATTCACAAAATAACACAATAGCGATCACTTTCAAACTCGCACCGAAAGCAATATCAAAACAAACCGTCTTCTAGGGCTATCGACACTGATGATTCGATCTTATTTATCTTAATAAATTCTAATAAAAACTACTAACAGTAAAATATACGGTAATAATATTTATGACTCCTTTTATTTATTTAAAAATAAAATGTATAAAAATAATAGCTTCAATCACTGTATAATAATTACATTTAAAACTCAAAGTCCCACTCAATGGAAAATGCTCCAAAATACTATAAATCTTATCACTATTAATTACTGACCATTGAAGGTTATGTTCAATAATTTTTAATGATCGTATACTTCGGTTATCTTGGAATTCTTCATTATTAGTCACAATATTTTCCAGCTAAAAAAGATTTCAGTGATATTACAATATAATAAAGTAAAATAAAAATTAAATTATAAATATCTCTTTTCGTCTACGATTATTTTATATGGCTATTTTTGTAAATTAACAAATTAGAGAATTTGAGAATGAAATATTTTTAAATAACCTAAGCTATTAACGTCAAGATATCAAAAAATCGACAACTTTTAAAAATCATGGTAAAGTTTAGTAAAAATTAGGAGACTGAAAGGATCAAATCATTTATATAATCATGTGTGACGATATCCGAGACATTAAACTCACTTTCAGTTACAAATTAGGCTATTTTATGTTCATTATATCATCCAGGCCATGGAGTTGGAGTGTCTCCATTGTAAAAAATGACGCGCACCTTACCATACATGCTATGGCATGCTGAACGAGCCATACAGTCTGTAGTCAACACCCCGAGGTATGAGCGCTAATGCAAGGTGCATTAATACTCATATGATTATGAAACGTACCTGGCGCATCATAAGGGCCTTCACAAATTACTCTTTTTCAACTTGTCTTGAGTGATATGTCTTTAATCTGTCCTATTAGCCTCTCTTGACTAACTCTTGTTTCTTCCGACCCTGAATGGCTATTAGGTTTCCGAAGGCAGACGAGTTACTATATTTCCTTCTACCTCATACTCAGAGAACTTCTGCTCATACTCTTCAGTGTGGTGAGTCATTCAGTGTGACGAGTCATTCACCGAGCGATTTTCGGTATAAGCAATCCCCCACTTACTGATCAACAGCTTCGGGCGGATGAGTTAAGTGGTAGGGCATCCTTTTGCCCTGAGGTTGTGAAATCGGCCTCGAAGACGGATGAACCAAATATTTGATCATCGGAATAATGATGGGGAAGTACAAGTAGGGAACACACTTCATTAAAGATTCACAGCTATACGCTCTAGTCAATCAGTCATGGCAATGCTCGATACTAAAATAAAATCCGGAGTAAGTCCTTCGATCGGGTTTCCGAGGAGGACAGTTTTGAGTCAATCAGTCATGGCAATGCTCAATACTAAAATAAATTCCGAAAAAAGTCCTTCGATCGGGTCTCCGAGGAGGACAGTTTTGAGTTTACCGAAAGATAATAAATTGAAGTGCAGAATGAATATCAAGATCTGCACATGGAATGTCAAAACTTTATACAAAGCAAAAAAATCCACAATGCAATACAAGAGATGAAGAAAATGCATATTGAAATCATGGAAATAGCAGAAATTGGATGGCCAGATTCTGAAGAAATACAAATAGTAGATCACAAGGAATATTACTCGGGAAAAAGTGATGGATCACATGAATATGGAATCAGAATAATCGTATTACCCAAGGTTGCCAAATATGTTATTAACTTTACACCAATATCAGAGAGAGTGATGTTACTACATGTAGAAGCCAGCCCTAATAATATAAACATCATCCAAGTCAATGCTCCCACTGCAGACAAAGGGGAGGAAGAAGCAATTGAGTTCTATCAGAACATCAACAGTGTCATACAGAAAATTCCTCCTGAAAATTGGAGCTGGAGATAAGACACAATACATTGGAGTACATTGACTTGGAGTCAGAAACAAGAGAGGAGATCTCCTAGAAAAATTCGAGACTCAGAACTAGTTTTCACCAACATATTCTTCCAATTACCACCTCGCAACTTGTACACGTGGAAGTCACCTAAAGACAGACCCGGGAGAATTATTAGGAATCAAATAGACTACATTTTAGTAAATAAAAGATTCCGAAAGAACTTTACATATGTCAAGACTTATCCTGGAGCAGAGTTGAAGACAGATCACGTTCCACTGGTGTAAGTATTTTGAGTCAAAATCAAAACAATGCAGAAAAGGAAAGCACAATCATACAACCTACGTATGCTGAAAGACATCGATACGAAGATGACAGTCCAAGATACGTTAAACGAGCAAGTAACTGCAATTACGGACGAACCGAACGAAGAACAAACGATCAAACATATTACAGAAATAGTGTAAAATGTAAAAGATAAACTCTTAAAGCCAGATAGATTAATGAAGAAAAAAACTATGGATGACAGATGAGATCGTGAAACTAATGGACGAGAGAAAAGCAGCCAAAAATGACCCAGACAAATATAAAACCATAAATATATTATTAAGAATGAAAATCAGAGAAGCGAAAGAAAAAGAACCAAGGGAAAAATGCGAAGAAATTAAGACTCGGCGGTCAAAGTACGATAGTCACAATGTACATACGAACGTTAAAGAACTCACAGTGGGACTAATATTTAGAAACACTATTTGAAGACCAAAGAGATAACACCTTTGAGCTAAAAGAAGAGGTAAATGATGGACCAAGAATATTACAGCAGGAATAATACAGTTAAAGGATGGCAAAGCGACAGGCCCTGATAATATACAAGCAAAACTACCCAAACTAATAAACAACGAATCAAAAGCAATAATCGCAAAGATATTTAACAATATATACAACTCTGGAGAAATACCAACAGTATGGCTGAAATCTGAGTGTATGGCACTTCAAAAAAAAACAAGTGTCAAAAAATGCGAAGATTAGCGTACTATAAGCCTCGTGAGTCATCTCCTAAAATTGTTCCTAAAGACAATTCATAAGAGAATCTACAAGCTGTGTGAAAGTCAAATTTTCCCCAACCAGTTCGGTTTTACAAATGCTGTTGGTACTAGAGAGGCTTTGTCCTCAGTCAAGTCTTATTACAGAGATGCAGAGACTTCAACTGATAATGCAAATAGTAAAAGAAGCAGAAATTAACAACCAAGATATGAAAATAATTAGAAATCTTTACTGGAATCGGACAGCAAATTTCAGAGTTGAATGTGAACACCTAACTATGTGAAAATCATGCGTGGAGAGAGGCAAGGCTGTATTTTGTCTCCTCTAATATTCAATCTGTACTCTGAAAGAATATTTATTGAAGCTTTGCACGAAACTGAAAAAGGTATGCTACTAAATCGTTACCGGCTTAACATCAGATATGCAGATGACACCATAGTATTTGCGGACAAATTAGAAGACCTGAAAGTTCTTATGAACAAAATCACGTATTAGTCAACAATATGGACTCAATATAAACGTCAAGAAAACAAAGCTTATGACAATTATCAAGAAAAGGATAAGAGAAGATCAACTCTACGTCAACCAATACCTTGTAGAAAGAGTGACTCACTATAACTACCTCGGCACCATAATAAATGAAGAATGGACCAACAACCAGGAGATTAGAGCACGCATCGAAAAAGCTAGCGGATGGGGGCCTTTTTCAAGAGTCACAACCTCTTCATTGATACAAAAGTAAGAATGCTGCGATGCTACGTCTTCTCCGCCATTTTTTATGGTGTTAAATCTTGGACCTTGAACAAAGATATGTGAAGAAAACTGGAAGCATTTGAGATGTGGCTATATCGGAGAATACTTAAGATCCTGTAGACTGACCAAGTCATAAATGAGGAGGTCCTCAGAAGCATGAATAAGAACCGAGAAGTTCTGACCACCATTAAATCTCGAAAGTTACGATTCTTCGGACGTATTATGCGAAACGAATCCAGATATGCTCACCTTCAAGCCATCCTACAAGAAAAAATATTTGAAAAAGAAGGTCCAGGAAGAAGAATAACATCTTGGTTAAAGAACCTCAGAATCTGGTTCAATACAACATATGTGCATCTTTTTCGCGCTGTTGCAGATAAGATAAATATTGCCATGATGATCGCCAACATTCGTAACGGATAGGCACATAAAGAAGAAGAAGATATCATTTATTATTTTGATAATTATTAGATTACAAGTAAGCAATGAAGCACAAAAATCAGACAAACGTTGGAAAATCGGCACAGTAAACAGATTGAGATGCAATGTTGTGCATTCGATTTGCAACTCCGCAAATATTGAATAAAATACATCCAATTTTGCTACTCGGTGTATCTGATACCCAGGGAAGATGGTATCAACGTCGTCTACTGGAGTTTTTTTGCAAATTTCATATAAAATCATTCGAAACTTGTTTATCGAGGATTTTCAAGGTCGCTGAACACGAATGACGAAGTCGCTGAGGTCAGCGAAGGTCTCCGAGTTACCTGGTGCTCAGGGCGGACGGTATCTACCTCGTCTCCATTAGTTTTTTGCAGACTCCATATAAAATCATTCGAAACTTATTTCTCGCGGGTTTTCGAGGTCGCTGAACACGAAGGACGAGGTCGGTGAGGTCGGCAAAGGTCTCTGAGTATCTGTTGCCCAGACGTCATTGTACTCACCTCGTCTCCGGGTGTTTTATTCAGATTCCATACAAAATCATTCGAAACTCGTTTCTCAGGCGTTTTCGATGTTGATGAACACGAGTATCATTTCAACGAAGGTAAGGAATGCAATAAAAATTTGATTAATATATGTATAAAAATTAAAAAGAAACTTATTTAAAAAAGTATAAAAAAATACAAACAATCATTTATTACTTATCGAATCAAAATAGAATTTTTCGAATTCGAACTTTTTAATTATCTTGCACGTAAGAAGTTTAATATCAAAAAAAACTAATGATTTTTTAATGTAATTAAATCAATTACTTAATACAACTTTTTATACTAGTTTTTTATTTAATAAATAACTTTAACAATATAAAAACAAATGCGACAAAATATAGTGAGCATTTGTACTATAGATCACATGCCATAAGTCAGTTAAAAAAATATCCGTAAGGGGCGCTTGTGTCGAGGTTTGATATTAAATCATAACCTCATATTATTCCTCAGATTCAGATATACATTGCAATACATTTTTTCCAATTTTCAGCCATAGTTTCACAGTGTTTAAAATTCGTGAAATTAGTAACTTTTTCAAACTTAGTTTGAACATTTTTTTTACCGCATCAACCCCTAGGGTTATTAGCAGGTGGTATATTTTTATTTTAGAAAAGTTACACTTAGTATATTATTAAAATTTACATAATAGTTTTGAAATACAAACATTTTATGTTATGTTACAGTTTGTTATACAGTTTACAATTTTTGATACAATTTATTATACTGATGTCTTCTTTAGAGTTTCTTTCAAATTGTGTTTTATTTTTGCTGTCGATCATGCTGTTGAGTACACTGGATAGTCTATCATTATATGTTGCACTGAAAATGGTATTTGAGAGGTGTGGCAAATCCGCTGAGGGTCCTTGGAGATGATATATCCATGTGTAAATTTTGTATGACCTAGCCGTAGTCTGTTAATAATTACTTGGTCATGTCTTTGAGCTGGGAGCGGTAGTAAAGCAGAACTAACATCTGGTTTGATATTTTTTAATTTTGTTCTGTTTGGTTCTATTTTTGTTGCCAGGTTTTGTTAATGTAAGTTTTTATTAATGTTTTTTGGTCTGAAATTGGTATGTTTTGCATAATAGGAATTGTCATGTTATTGATAGTTTCTGTTGCTGCTTTATCAGCTGCTTCATTTCCCTTTATCCCAACATGGGATGGTACCCATAAAAATGTTATGTTTTTACCACGTGTTTGGGCATTGTATTAGGGATGTGTAGTTCACCATCGAAATAGTTCTAATAAACGATTCTTTCAACTGAACTAATTGAACTAGTTCATTAATTTTCATAGAACTAGTTCACTGCAAACGAGCATTATAAATTGTGTTTCGACTTCTAAAGAAGAAAATAATGAATGAATGAATTAGAACATATATTTATTATTTTGTGAATGGATGGACTAACTAGTTTCAAAAAATGCCGATTAGCCTCAGATAACAGATTCATAATTCTTATGAATGTGACAATACCATAAGGTCTTATCTTAGTGTCATAATGGTTTGGATCTTATGCCCATGTATTGGCTTGGATGTTGCCATGCTGTCTTGTTTCTTGTATTGTAATTTTGAAATAAAAATTTTAGTTGCTAAAATGATTGAGGCATTTACATAAAATATAATTTTATTTAAAAGTGAGAATGAAAATGTGTTATTTAATGTTCCTAGAAAATTCACTGATTTTTTTTGTAAAGGTTCTTTTAGAAATGACCTAATTATAAATGCCTATTACTTTAAATATACGTAAATGTAAAAATAAATCATACTTGAACCATATTTATATTTAAAACGGTTAATAAAAAACAAATCTTAATAATTTTTTTTTAAATAAAAACTAACGAACTACTTGTACGGTAGTGAACTAGTGAAAGACTGACTGAAAGAAAGAAATAGTTCCGAACTACTTGTACGGTAGTGAACTAGTGAAAGACTGACTGAAAACCGAAGTAAACGGGCGGCCAGCGCCGAGCTTGTGTGATGATTGAGACGAGACATCTGGCAACCAGTTCTGTTAGGGTTGAATTTCGATGTCGGTCCTACAAATAGTTCTTTCGCGAACTAGTTCACTGAACTATTTCATTTTTGTGAAATAGTTCTGTTGAACTAGTTCGTCTAAAAGAACTAATAAGCACACCTCTACGATTGTATAGCATGTCTTTTATTAGTGCTAAATTGGCATGAGTAGGATACATCTGCTTAACACCATTTAAGGCACTCTGAGAATCTGATATAATAAGAAAATTTATATCATTACTGGTACATTGGTTCAGTGCGTTGAAGATTGCTTGCAGTTCTCCAGTATGTATACTACACTCCTTGGCTAGACGGGTGACAGAGGTGTTGTCTTCAAAAATAGCTGCAGGAGCTACTCCATTACTGCTTTTAGAGGCATCAGTAAAAATTAGTTTGAAATCAGGGTACCTGGAGATGGTAGACCGGAATTGTTGTTTTATTTCAGAAGGATTGTGTGAATGTTTGGGATAGTTAAGTAAGGTCAAATCTACTTTTTGTATTTGAACTTTCCAGGGAGGAGACTGGCATCTGTTTGTAGAAGTAGCTCTCAATTGATGTATATCGAATTCAAATCGATTTATTCGTTCATTGAAAGGTAAGTTTCTAGGGCAATAAGTTGAGTACAGATTTGGAGGGTTGCTTCTTATTAGGCTTGTTATAAACGGGTTCTCATTTGCACTGAGATATTTAGTAGCACAACACATTGAAAGATATTGTCTTCTGAGAGTTAATGGCGGTTCTCCTGCTAGGACTTGAAGGCTGCTAATTGGCGTGGTTCTGAAAACTCCGAAAACTAAGCGTAATGCTGTGGATTGGATAATGTCCAGTTTGTTCAATTGACTTTTAGTAGCAGTTTCCTAGCATATACATCCGTAATCAAGTTTGCTTCTGATTAGAGCTTTATATAATCGTAGTATAGTTGTGTCTGCGCCCTTTTGTGATTGGAAAAAACTTTTAGAAGATTTATTTCACTAGTGAAAGTAAGTAAAGAACGAACTCCTTGAAGTAACTACCACTAGTAAAGTAAAGAATGAACTACCACTATGCTTGAAGTAACTTAAAATGTATCGTCAGTGCTACCGACTTTTTTTTAAAGCTAATGCTAACTTGATGATAAAAAGGAGGTAAATTTAAAAAAAATTAAATTCTAGTAAACAAAATGTTTGAACCTGATCTTTGGTACCCAGGGTCCGGTGACTTTCGCAAACATGATATTCGTATAGCGATATTTTATTTAATATTTACCGAGTTATAATTTTTTAAATTTGCAACTCTGAAAAATGCATTTTCCAAATGCATATTTGTTATGCATAAATGCAATTTTCATTTTTTCATGATCGTACCACAGAATAATAAACAATCAATATTCCCGACCCTCCATGGAAAGTCAAGTACGCGCATTTCCTCCGCGCAGACGTTTCGCCATGTTTTAGAGGGAACCAGTTTTGTTTAATGAAAACTAATGTGGTGTACATAGAAAAATTAACCCGGTTTAATTGACTTATGGCAATCGTAGACATACTATGTAATTATTTTAACATTGTTAAAATATAATAACATAAATATAATATAATTAAACCTAAATATAAACAATTACATAACCTCACAAATCATATGCCTGTGTTAAGGCGGAGTCCCATGTATCCGATTTCCGACATACGAAAATCGTATGGTTTCGTAGTTGCTATTTGGAAGCTAGTCACATGGATGCGATTGTCAGATACGAAAATCCGTATAAACTGTTAACTGTCTATTTTTTGTTTATTGTTTGGATGTTTGGTGGTTTAGCTGGTAATTGCTGTTTTACCACTTTTGCGTAGTGAAACAGCAGAAGGGATTATTTCCGTGTGGTATATAATCCCTTCTCCTGCTTTCAATTACTCAGTTTATTATGGATAACGTAGAAGAAACTATGTAAATTATGAAATGTGCAATTACGCATTCTAACGTAATTGCAAATATTTATCAACATCATTTAGCTTCATTTCCTGCAAGAGTGCAATAGATTATTTAAAGCCCCTTGTGACTTTTTTTACTGAAATATTTAACTAACCCAATATTTTCTTTGTCGAATTGTACGTTTTGTTTTTTTTTTCAAAAAAAAACTTCAAAGGCGGCATCTGAGAAGAGTGGGCATTCTGATTGTTTATTATTCTGTGATCGTACTATCTATCTATGTAATTAGCCTTCTTCGGTCCATCTTTGGACATAGGCCTCCCCAATCCTTTTTTCATGTACTTTTTCATCTGTGAATATTGATCTAATATTGTATGTCCCTAATGACAGGTTGACGGATTTTTTTTATTTATGTTGTGCTCGTCTTAGTGGGTTTTTGTTTTTATCTATCAAAAGCGAATTATTGCCTCCCCCAGATACGGTGAGGCAGCCCTTCGAGGTGTGGGATTCAGAAATTTTCTTACCCACCTGGGGATCATTTCCTTTTGTTTTATTATTCGCCATGATAAAAGTGGGGGAGAGGGTAATGGCAGTTAAAACACCACGCTTGCTAGGCGGGTTGGTTATGTATGTTGGTTATGTTGGTTATTATCGTACTAGTTCACAAAATTTCCTGATACTCTCACGAAACAAATGCACTAAACTGCATCTTAATTCGTCTTACTACGCCGATTTTCGAGGTTCATTGCTTTATTTCCTCGATTAAAGGCCTATTTTCGGAGATAAAGAGGAGCAACTAAAACTAAGAATAAGTTTATAGAAAATAAATTAAAAGTCAAAAAAGTTTTAAAAAAGTTGTGTTTAACTAATGGCGACACAATCTATATATATATAATATATATATATATATATATATATATATATATATATATATATATATATATATATATATATATAAAAGAAAGTCGTGTTAGTTACACCACTTATAACTCAAGAACGGCAGAACAGATTTGGCTGAAAATTGGTAGGGAGGTAGTTTAGAGCCATGAGATGGACATAGGATACTTTTTATACCGTTCGACAGCATTCCCGTGTGACTTGACATGAAACGCCAGTCACTATAAAACGTGGTATAACAAAAAAGAATCAGACTTGGAATATCAAAACGCAAATGACAGCTATGTAATGACGTATGGATGACAATTTGATATTTGTAAGAAATCAATATTAAAACTATTTCTATTAAATAAATGATTAACAAGTGAATTGAAGTGAAGTGAAGTTTAATTAATAATGCCGCGACCAAGACGATCGAATCTTTCCCGACAAAGCCGTAATGCAAGAAGAATACAAAATACTGCAAATGAAAGGACTGAAGAAGAACAAGAAATTGCACGTGAACAGCGCCGCCATAGTATGGCTCGACTTCGTGCTTCTCAATCACGAGAGCAAAGTAAAGCAGCCCGTGAAACAGCTCGGTTGGCAATGCAGAATCGTCGAGCGAACAACAGAAGGCAACAAATAGATAATTTGCGACGCAGAACAAGATATTTAGCTGATTTGAATCGAGCAGCGTTTCGATACGATTGCAGCAATGATTACAGCTTGCATCCTAGCGTTTGCATTAGGCAAATGGACATTGTTTGCGAGTATTGTGGTGCATTAAAGTTTTCCGGAGAAACGCCTGGATTATGCTACCTTAATGGTAAAGTAAAATTGCCAGTGTTGACTCCGCCACATGAGCCATTGTACCTATTCATTGCTTTGTGGCGAAACACAAGAATCACGCCACTTTCTTGCAAATACTCGAAAATACAATAGTTGTTTCCAAATGACGTCATTTGGGGTAGACATTATCGAAGAAGGAGGATTTAATCCGACATTTAAGGTATTTATTTTTGTACTTACATAGAATGTAGTTAAAGAATAACTTACTTTATCTATTGGTATGCATTATATTTGCTAATACTGAACTCTACTCTCCCACAGAAAAAGTGTTTATAACCCAGTTAATACTGTCTGGTTTTTATTTTGTAGATACAAGGACAGATTCACCATCGAATTGGATCATTACTACTTTTGCGAACATCATGCGTTGGTCAGGTTGTTTAAAAGTGCTTTAGAGCGCATGCCAAATGATGACTATAAAGTTGTCATCAAAGCAGATAAACGACCATCTGGAACACACGAACACACATTTAATGCTCCAACAGTAGACGAAGTTGCCATCCTGATTGTTGGTGAACAATTGGAAAAACGCGATATTCTGCTTACACGTCGAGATACTGGACAACTGCAACAAATATCTGAAACTCATCGATCATATGACGCATTGCAATACCAACTGATGTTTTGGCAAGGAGAAGATGGATATTATTTTAATATTAAAATGATAAATCCATTGAATGGTAAAGTATCAGTATCTTAATAAGGGTTAATGTCTGTATTATTTTTCTTTGAAATGGTTAATTATCAAATTTTTAATTTCAGGTGAAGAAACTACAAAGAAAGGTAGCTCAATGAATTATTATGCTTATCGTTTGATGATTCGTCAAAATGCTGACAACTATTTGCTGCGGTTTCGTCGATTGTTTCAGCAGTATTGCGTTGACATGTATGTAAAAATAGAAACGGAACGTTTAACATTTATTAGGTTGAACCAAGCCAAACTGCGTTCTGAGGAGTACATCCATTTACGTGATGCAGTTCGTACTGAAGGAAATGCAGCTAATATTGGTCGATTAACTATTCTGCCGGTGACGTACATTAGTAGCCCACGTCATATGCATGAATATGCACAAGATGCAATGACATATGTTCGTCATTACGGCCGGCCAGATCTCTTTATTACTTTTACCTGTAATCCAAAATGGATAGAAATTACTCAATTGCTGCTTCCCGGACAAACATCAAATGATAGACACGACATCACAGCACGTATATTCAGACAAAAAATTCGGTTCCTTATGAACTTTATTGTTAAACAACGCGTCTTTGGAGATACTCGATGCTGGATGTATTCAATCGAATGGCAAAAGCGAGGACTGCCGCACACACACATTCTTATTTGGTTAGTGGAAAGAATTCAGCCTGACCAAATAGATGATATCATATGTGCCAAGATTCCTGATCATGAAGTCAATCCAGACCTACATGATGTTGTTACTACTAATATGATTCATGGACCGTGTGGTGCCATCAATCCCCAATCACCTTGCATGGTCGATGGAAAGTGCTCTAAACGATATCCACGGAAATTAACGGCGGAGACTGTCACTGGCAACGGTGGGTATCCGCTGTATCGGCGTCGATCACCAGATGACAACGGCGAACTGTCACAACGAAAGTGAAAAGAATGGATTTCGTTGTCGACAACAGTTGCATTGTTCCATATTCGCCACTTATTTCTAAAACGTTCAAGACACATTGCAACGTTGAATACTGCAATTCAGTTAAGTCTATAAAATATATTTGCAAATATGTCACGAAAGGCAGTGATATGGCGGTTTTTGGATTGCAATCCTTAAATACCAACGATGAAATTTCACGCTATCAAGTTGGTCGTTGTGTGAATTGTAATGAAGCGATTTGGCGTATATTCGCATTTCCAATTCACGAACGTCATCCTACTGTTATACATTTGGCGGTGCATCTGGAGAATAGTCAACGAGTATATTTCACGGCTCCGAATGCTACGCAACATGCTGAAACACCTCCAGCAACTACATTGACCAGTTTTTTTGCAATCTCCCAAAGCAATCAGTTTGATGTGCGTTCTACTGATGCTCTTGGTCGTATGTATACAGTTCATCCAAAGAATGATGAATGTTTCTATTTGCGGTTGTTGCTGGTAAATGTGCATGGAACTTATTAGAAAACGATACCCATTGGGATACGACAATCGCTGAAGCCATTATCTCTGCATCTCCAAGTCAGATACGCACATTATTCGCTATCATAATTTCGACATGTTTTCCATCAAACTCATGTAACCTGTGGCACAAATACAAGGATAGTATGTCAGAAGATATTTTACATCAAAGTCGTGTCAGTTGCAGAAATCACGATATTGAGACGAATGAGGAGATATATAATCGTGCTTTACTCTTGATCGAAGATATGTGTTACCTCATGTGCGGTAATTTATTAATCAGGTTAGGAATGCCAGCGCCACATCGTGAAATGAATGACGCATTTAATCGAGAATTGGAACGGGAACGTGAATATGATCACCAGGAATTAGATTTAGTAGTTCAAAGGAATGTTCTTCTTCTTCAGATGCAAATCCACTAATGGATGTTAGCGATCACATTTTCCATTAACTCTCTATTTCTTGCAATATGTATCAGAGATTGTATGTCGTTAATCCCTGTCCATTGCCTTATGTTTCGGAGCCAGGACATTTTCTTGCGTCCCATTCCTCTCTTGCCTTCAATTTTACCCTCGATTATAAGTTGGAGGAACTGGTATTTTTCATTTTGCATGATGTGACCTAGATACGCCGTTTTCCTTTTCTTGATGGTTTCGAAAAGTTGGCGTTCTTGGTTTATTCTTTTAAGGACATCTATATTTGTGATTTTCGCTGTCCATGGTATTTTTAGGATACGGCGATAAAGCCACATTTCGAAAGCTTCCAATCTGTTTATATCTCTCGTTTTGAGTGTCCAGCCCTCTACGCCATATAGCAGCACTGACCATACGTAGCACTTAGTAAACCTTAGTCTCAGTTGAAGATCGAACTCAGAACAAGTCAGTACCTTCTTGAATTTTACGAAAGCTTGTCGAGCTTGCTCAATGCGACATTTTACTTCCCTGTCCGATGCCCAGTCTTCAAAAAGCCACGATCCCAGGTATTTAAATTTACTCACTCTTTCTATGGATTTACTATTCAGTGTTATGGTGGAGTTTTCAAATGCATCCAAGTTTCTGGAGATGATCATGAATTTGGTCTTTTTGGTATTAATCTCTAGTCCCATTCGCTCACTGTATTCTCCGATTATAGTGACAAGTTGTTGAAGATCGACTGTGTTGTCACAAATTAAGACACCATCATCAGCATATCGTATGTTGTTGATCAATACTCCATTCACCTTGATTCCCATCTCTGCATCCTCCAAAGACTCTTGAAATATGGCTTCTGAATAAATGTTAAATAAAAGAGGGGAAAGCACACATCCCTGTCGAACGCCTCTTCTTATATGTATGGGCTTAGATATAGAATTGTCTATTTTTAGCTGTGCCGTTTGATGCCAGTACAAGTTTTCAATGCATCTTATGTCTTTTTGGTCTATATCAACTTTCTTGAGAATCTGCATTAACTTGTGGTGTTGGACACGATCAAACGCTTTTTTGTAATCTAAAAAGCATAGGAACACATCCTTCCTCTGATCGTAACAATTTTGGACCAGTACCTGTGTTGCTACTATTGCTTCTCGTGTTCCTAAACCTTGCCTAAACCCGAACTGGGAATCACTGATGTCCCTTTCACATTTTTTGTATAATCTTTGATGTAGTATTTTTAAGAATATCTTTAAAGTGTGACTCATCAGGCTAATGAGTCTGTGATCCTCACATCTTTTTGCATTGACTTTCTTGGGCAGGGGAATAAAGGTAGAGCGTAACCACTGTTGAGGATAGCAGCCAGTTTCATAAATTAAATTAAATATTTTGTGAAGTGCTGAAATTCCCCTTTCATCTAGTAATTTGAGTATTTCTGACGGGATCTCATCTGGTCCAGGTGCCTTAGGAAGGAATGTATCCCTGTTGAATTACCAACAAAAGGAAGTTTATGATACTTTAATGAAGGCAATCGCTGATGAAAATGGTAGTTTATATTTCCTAGATGCCCCTGGTGGAACTGGCAAGACATTCCTTATGTCATTAGTTTTAGCAACTGTTCGTGCGAGATCCAACATAGCGGTTGCAGTTGCTTCTTCTGGAATAGCAGCCACATTGTTAGAAGGATGCCGTACGGCTCATTCAGCATTCAAATTACCGTTAAATCTTCAAACTATTGAAGAACCAACGTGTAATATTGCAAAACACTCAGCAATGGCCAAAGTTTTAGCGGCATCGAAAATCATCATCTGGGACGAATGCACAATGGCGCATAAACGTGCATTAGAAGCACTTAACCGAACATTAAAAGATTTACGCAATGACTCGAGATGTTTTGGAGGAGCAATGATTTTACTGTCTGGCGATGTCCGCCAAATACTGCCAGTAATTCCAAGATCTACGGCTGCCGATGAAATAAACGCTTGCCTCAAATCGTCAAATCTATGGCGCTATGTGAAGAAACTGCAGCTGACAACAAACATGAGAGTTACATTGCTTAATGATACATCTGCTAAAGATTTCTCGGAGCAATTGCTGACTATCGGTAATGATCAAGTACCTGTCGATTTCTCGGAGCAATTGCTGACTATCGGTAATGATCAAGTACCTGTCGATGAATCGAGCGGATTAATATCATTTCCAAATAATTTCTGTAATTTTGTCTCATCAAAAGACGAACTTATCAACAATGTATTTCCAAATATTATTTCTAACTACAAAAATAATGAATGGTTGAGTGAGCGAGCAATTTTAGCGGCTAAGAATAAAGATGTAGATGACCTGAACTACATAATTCAAAATAAGATCATTGGAACAATGCATTCATTCAAATCTATTGACTGCGTCACAAATGAAGATGAAGCCACAAACTATCCAATTGAATTTTTAAACTCTTTGGACGTGCCTGGCTTACCACCGCATAATTTACGCCTAAAGGTTGGCTCCATAGTAATCATGCTTCGAAACATAAACCAACCAAAACTGTGCAACGATACGCGTTTGGTGGTTAGTAAATTAATGAACAATGTAATTTACGCTACGATAATGATAGGAAAATTCAAAGGTGAGGAAGTTCTCATTCCGAGGATCCCGATGATCCCAACCGATATGCCGTTTGAATTTAAAAGACTTCAATTTCCGAAACGTCTTGCATTTGCCATGACCATCAACAAATCACAAGGCCAATCCTTAAAAGTTTGTGGTTTAAATCTAGAACATTCATGTTTTTCCCATGGTCAATTATACGTGGCATGTTCACGGGTCGGAAGACCATCTGCGTTGTTTGTTTTTGCGCCTGATAATAAAACAAAAAATGTCGTGTATCACAAGGTACTTAAGTGAAGAGCAACCTATGTACTAAAATACAGAAATAATAATGAATAATTAATGTAGTTATTTAATTTTTTTTTGTATTTTTTCCAAAAAAAAAACAGAATCTGCTTATTTATTGCCATTAAGGCGGAACAAAGTTCGCCGGGTTAGCTAGTAATATATTAAAATGGAACGTACACAAACAGTTAAGGGGGTTTAAGGGAAGAAAACCTCCATAAAATTATTATGGAGCATACAAATATCACTGTTATTTTTTTTCCTGAAGAAGATATTCCTGAACTAAGAAAGCCACATTTCTAATTGTCGATTTTCAATATAAAATCTCTAACAGTTTTCGATACATTGGAAAAAATCGATTTTCATTTTGTAACTTTAAAGCAATGTAACTTTTTTTGTGCACATTTGTACTAAGGTAAGTTAAGTTAAATCAAACTATTTGTGGTCCCAGTATATGTGATTTAATTTATAAGCTTCCTTTTTGTTACACCCTCTACCTATATATTTGTTACTTTTTAATTTAAAATATTTTCAGCAAAACTTACCTGCTCAAATTGTTCTTGCGTTGTAATTTTATTTTCTAATAAAATAATAAAATCCGTCAGACTCACTATTTTACTATACTTATTAATAATTATTGATTTGGTTAATTCTAAAAATTGTAAAGCAACATCTACGCCTTCCTTATTAGACAACACTGACTCGAAAACTTTTAGTGCATCGTAGGGTACAATAGGTGATTGTTCTGATGCAATTTCCTTTAGATAACTGAAAATAAAAAATATGCATTACATCGATTTGCCATATTTCTTTGTTTGGTAGTTCAATTAGACCCATATAGTTAAAATAAACAAGTAGCTTACCATCAATATTTATATGCTTTTTTATTTAAAGATTTGAATTATTGGTCATACAGCCAACCACATATGATTTACAGGATTAATTTGGTAGTATTTTGAGTAAATGCCTTGCTTGTTACTAATTAATATCGACTTCATTGTCATGCCTTTACAGAGAATACATTACCTATTATACCCGAACGACTGTGGTATACCCTTGAAATTTTGGCGCTCAGTAAATTAAAAGTATTATCACAGAATAATAAACAATCAGAATACCCACTCTGCTTGTCAAGATAAGTACGCGCATGTCGTTCGCGCAGACGGAATCAGCCATGTTTTAAACGGAACCAGTGCTGTTCAGTGACATTTCATCTGGTGTACATAAAAAAATGAACCCGGTTTAATTTATTTACAGATATATCAAAAATTAAATCGAGATAAAGAGAAGTAGTGAAGAGTAAAAATGAGATGTGGGATCGAAGATGTGCAGAGGAGGATAGGTATATGGGTGGAACAAAAGTTGGGCAAGCTTGGAAGGTGATAAAGTCTTTTCGGAGAGAAGGAAAGGAAAAATCTAACTTACAATTTATAGATCTGAAACAGTGGAAACACCGTTATAAGGTCTTACTGACAGAGGATAGATGTAAATTCCAAGAGATCGAAATGGAAGAAATATCCGAATACACACAAATAATTGAGATAACAACTATTTAACAAATGCTTAAAAGGACAAAATATCCCTGACGATTAGAATATTGGATACATCAGCTCAATATTCAAGAAAGGGGATAAACGCAAATTTTCTAATTATAGGGGAGTAACTGTTACCAACTCAGTGGGGAGGTTGTACGGTCGAATAATAAAAGAAATACTAGAATCAGAATACAAAGATATAGAAGAACAAAATGGATTTCGTGCAAGAAGATCGTGCGCTGATGGTATATTCGTTCTGCAGCAGGTAAGCGAAAAACGGAAGGCAAGGAATCTATCTACCCACCTACTGTTTGTAGATTAAGAGAAGGCATATGATACGGTACCTTTGAAAAACCTGTTTCAAACATTGACGAAAGTAGGTCTCAGTAGAGAGTATGTGAATGCTATCGCAAATATATACAAAAATGCAAGAAGTGTCGTTAAAGAAGGAAACTTTATGTTGTAAATGTGGTAAATGTCTAAGAACTTTATTTTTCGCAGATGATCAGGTAGTCGTAGCGAATGATGAGGAAGACATGGACTACATGTTTAGAAAACTAAAAAAAGAATATGAAAAATGGGGCCTCAATATGAATATGTCAAAGACAGAGTATCTTAAAATAGGAGATGACGAAGAAGATCCAGAGTTAGAAATTAGAAACACAAAAACATGCAATGAATATAAATATCTCGGATTTATTTTTAAACTAATTTCTAAAAAGATTACTTACAAAAGAATGGTATTCATAAACAACGATGACTTCCACGAAATATAAAAAAAATTAATATCGGCTTACAGTATTTTTATTATTCGTTACTACAGACATTTATTATCCTGCTGATTATGGTAAATATGGTAGCCCAGAGCAGCCTTGACAACATAAATGTCGGCAACTAGGTCCTTATGGGCCTACTCTGTATGATAGGGGTAATAAAATGGAGCCGTCTTAGAAGGTCTAAGTGTCTGAACGGCTCATAAATGAACGCTCTGCCCCAATCTACCATAATCAAAACATACCATAGACATATAATACTAGTAGACTGAGTACTGCACTACAGTCGCATTCCCCAGTGCGAAAGAGAAAACTGACGCGAGGCATTCACTGTATCTCTTTCTGATTTGCCAAGTTTATCGACCACGTGACCTAAACGATCAATGAGAAGTTCACGTGGTCGATAAACCGGGCCCAACAGAAATATATCCATGGACTGCTTTGATTCAGTTTTATCTGTCACACTGGGGAAACGGGACTGTATTGCAGCGCTTTGTTGTTGTAAATACTTACTTTTCCAGAATTGGAGGGTCAACAAAACAGCCCAAAGCCCTTAATATAGATTCTTGTTCTACCCTCGATTTTAGTTGTTCGTAGTGAGCCATTAAGAAGTTAAAATCATAAAAGACATTACCACTAGTGCGTACTCCAAAACATAGACCTATATCTCTCTCGTTGTTGTTCTGGAAACTTAAGATAAATTATTATATTAGCTAAATGTTAGACATAAAAGAGATATATATATATATATATATATATATATATATATATATATATATATATATATATATAAGCTAGGTTTATTACTAAAGAATTAATATTAAACTCAACAGACTTCCGGGTTGAACCGCGTCGATTATCACTGCGCTGTGCTTTCGACATCCTAATGCATTGATTAGTGATAAGTGTAGTGGTGTCTGGGAGCTCGGGAGACTGAGATCTCGGAAGCTCTGAAAGAAAAATCAGAGAGGATGTCAAAAGCTCGGCGCAGTGATAATCGACGTGGTTCAACCCGGAAGCCTGTTAAATATTAATTCTTGTAATAGTATTAATCTTATCTTTGAGTTTAATTATACTACCCGCATATATATATATATATATATATATATATATATATATATATATATATATTTATATATATATATATATATATATATATATATATATATATATATATATATATATATATATATATATATTATATATATATATATATATATATATATATATATATGATATAAAATTAGTGTTTCTTGAGTTTAGGTTCTATAAATAGTTCAAAATTGAGTTCATTAATGTCAGTGTCCCGTTTTATGTTTTAAATCTTAATAAAGGAAAGGCAAGGGTTTCCTGCCGAAACGTTGATTTATATGGAAAATAAAATCTAGTTCCACATGTAATATAATTTATTGAACCTAAACCCAAGAAACATTTATTTTATATTAAATATAGTATGGTTCAAGAAACTCAAAACTATAATATAATATATATATATATATATATATATATATATATATATATGATTTCAGTTGTTTTCTCAGTTTCTCTGTTTCAGTTCTCCTGAAACATCAAGACGAAGCGCAGAACTAATCTGACTTGACAATGGCAAGTGTGACCTTGCCGAAACGTCGTCAAAACAATGGTTTTTCTAAAAACCAAAATTACTTCAAGCTAAGTTACTTTAAGCTAAACCCTGTAAACAACTGAAATCACATATAGCACCCGCAGAAATTTCAAATATATATATATATATATATATATATATATATATATATATATATATATATATATATATATATATATATTATATATATATATATATTATTGTGATATTTCAAGTCTTGGTGCGCCAAGCAATTAATTAGCTAATTAATTAATTAATTAATTAAAATTATTTAAATGATATGATTATGACTCTATCACACTTTTTAATTCTCTTATCTCAGGGTTAAATTCGTGCTTCAATATCTATGCTATTACATGTGAAAGGTAGGTCCAAAGAATACCGGAATAATAAAAAAACACATATGATATAACACTATATATTGAAATAAAAATAATGAAATAATTCACACTCAAATGTTTTCAATAAACAAAAATCTCATATAATGATTCTCAAAATTTTGTTCCACGTACGTGAACCTTCAAAATTAATGGTACAAACAATATTAATTAAAATCTCAAAATCCCAAATTATTCTAACTCTCCTAATCAAAATATTTATATCCTTTCTAAATTAAGTGTAAAAATTGTGTTATCAATAAAAGAAGAACTGCAGAAAACAAAAATATATCTCTCTGATGATGAGTGGTCCAAATCCTTGTTCCTTGTAGACTATATTATCTACTCTCAGCCGCTCCCTAGGTAATCAGCAATCTTACAACAAATTATTGCAAGTTTATCGTCCTTAATGATCTCCTTCAAATGCACGAATCGTTCAAATTATGGTAGCTTCTTCTTCTCTCAATAAACTGAATCTCTCGTTGGCCTGAGTGAAAAATGACTCTTGGAATATCTTTTCTTTACGATAAACTGAATCTCTCGTTGGCCTGAACAGTGACTCTTGGAATATAAGTAGAAAAATATGACTTACAATCTTTTACTGGATCAGCTTCTGTCAGATACACTAACTACACGAAAACTCACAAACTTTCACTGCTACTGCTTCCTACCTCTGGGAAACTACCCGAGAAACAACGGCAGTTCGCCTTGCACCCTTGGAAACCAACTGATTATCTTTTCTCTCTCCAAAATCTAGCTAAACTTTCATTCCTACATACCTATCCCACCTTTTTTAATCTCCGCCAATCAAAGCCCGTCACAATTCTTCCCATTTTTTCATTTCGATAACAAACAAATTTTTACCTATAATTATAAATTTCCTAAAACTTATTTACAAATAATATTTTTCTACAATTCTTAAAAACTAACAAAAACCTCTTTCTATAATCTATTCTATTGTCCTTAATCAATGCCTTAATGTATTTGGAAAAACCCGGTTCAATTGTCTTTGGATTTTACTTAAAATTATGCGGGTCCCTCAAGTATATTGTAACAAAGAAAATAATTTATGCATAGCTTACATTTTGTTTAATACAGGTAATCCAAGAATTTAAAGACTTTCCTTCTTCGAAATGTTTGTTGGTTATTATCCTACTTATCTGAATTATTTTAATGTTTTTGAACTTTGAAATATTTTAAACAAACCAATATTTTTCTCGATTTTACATATCATAACAATATATATATATATATATATATATATATATATATATATATATATATATATATATATATATATATATATATATATATATATATATATATAAATACATAATATATATATATATATATATATATATATATATATATATATATATATATATATATATATATATCATCATCATCATCATCATCATCATCATCATTATCAGCGTATTCTACCAATTATGGTGCAGCCTCCTTTACATAGTCGTTCTTCATGTCTGCCCACGACTGTCTAATATTCGCTTTTCTGTGCCATGTTGTACCGGCTTGTTTCCTTATGTCATAGTCCCATCTTAAATTTGGACGTCTTCTTGGTCTCTTGACGCCTCTTGGATACCACAGAGTAATTCTAGTGGACCATCTATTGTCAGTTCTTCTTGCTAAGTGTCCCGCCCACTGCCATTTTAAAGATTTTATTCGGTGGATTACATCAGTGACCTTCGTTTTCTGTCTGATCCATTCTATTCTTTTTCGATCTCTCTTGGTTATACCTAACATGCATCGCTCCATTGACCTTTGAATGACTTTGAGTTTAGCTATTATATCTTTCTTTAGTGTCCAAGTTTCGCAGCCGTATGTCATGACTGGTAGTATACATTGATCGAATGCCTTTTTCTTCAGGTGGAGTGGCATCCTAGATTTGAATATAACTGAATTTTTACCAAAGCTGCCCAAGCCAGTTTCATTCTTCTGTTGATTTCTGGGAGTAATGAGCCAGATTTATGTATTAATTGTCCCAGGTATATATACTCGTCTACTGTCTCCAGTGCAGTATTATTTATTATTACATCTTGGACATCCACTAGCTCGTTGTACATGGTTTTTGTTTTTTGTCAAGTTCATTTTTAGGCCAACTTCATTGCTAGCTGCATTTAGGTCGCTTATAAGTTCTTGTAGTTCTGCAGGATTTTTAGCAATTAGAACGATGTCGTCTGCAAATCTTAGATGGTTGAGGTATTCTCCATCAATGCATAGGCCTTTGTTTTGCCAGTTCATTTTGCTGAATATATTTTCTAGAGTTGCAGTGAAGAGCTTTGGTGATATAGAGTCTCCTTGTCGGACGCCTCTAGTAGTGGGAAATTCTGGAGTGTTTTCATAAATTTATATATATATATATATATATATATATATATATATATATATATATATATATATAGAGTGTGTATAACGGACGCTAAGAATGCAATTCTTTGGAGGGTAACTTTCGGGAAAGCGTCAACAAGGATCAGCTAGAGATGGTATAAGCCAGTTTGGTGTAGAATTTTATTCTAAATGTGAAATTTTCGGTGATATGTTGTCACCTTCATCAGCACCTAAATGAAAAACCTGTTTAGTACAAGTGGTGGAAATCAACATTTAAAACCTACATTGAAAATGTTCAATTGGTCCTAGTGGTGAAGAACACTGTCACAAACATGTTAAAAATATTAAAAAATACATTTAAAAACTTCGAATAAAAACATTACAACACAACAGGGTATTTTTTCAAATACAAACACAACACAAAAAAATCTAAATTTAAAACCTACAAAAACTGCAACTTCATGTTAAAGGTAGAAAAGAAGAATTATTCTTCTTTTTTGATGACATATTTCTGATTTCTGTCAATATCCGGGTGTCATATGTAACGAGGTTATAATTTTCACGTTTGCACCTCATGGATATGGAAAGAAAGAACCCAAGGAAACTTAATCAGCAGGGAAATGAAGTCTTTTCTCAAGTACAGGTAGGTAATCTATGCTTGTTATGATAAGTTCCCTACATTCTCCAGTTTGTTACATCTTGTCAAGTCCTGTTGAAGTAGAAAGGAATAAATACAACTTAAGTTTTCAACATCTTTCTTACAGTTCATAGAAGAGCTGCAGTTATGGATGTAGCACATTTCTATGAAGTTTCTCTTAAACTGGTTGTCAACCCTCTTTAGTACTTGCACATTTTCATAGTTAGCAATATGTCCAGTATTCTTAATATGTTGGCTAAAGGCTGTGCAGGTGGGCTTCCTCACTACATCACTCTTGTGCAAAGCTATTCTTTTTGAGAGTTTCTGGCTGGTTTGACCGACATACACTTCTGAACAAGAACCACATGGAATAGAATACACTACATTGAAGTTATCCAGTTTTTTAACTCTTTCTGTCAGGTGAGTAAACATTTATGAATGGGTAAAATATTCTTCCTTGTTTATTGCTTTCTTGTTTATTCTTCTTTCTAATATTTTTTTTCTCTTCCAATCTCCAATCACCATATAAATATTATAATTTTTAATTTCTTCCAATCTCCATATACATAATATAATTTTTAATCCTGACCTAATACTCTCTTTTTTACACTTTATAATACTACAATACTACATATATAGATATATTATATCTACTACTTTTTTAATACTTACTTACTTACTTACTTACTCCGTGACGTTATAACCCTTCGTAGGTTTTAGCCGACTCGACAACATGCTTCCACTGTTTTCTGTCTTGAGCAACCTCCCTCTAATTCTTCACGCCCATAGTGCTTAGGTCTCCTGCTACATTATCTCGCCACCGGAGACGAGTGCGTCCGCGTGGTCTCCTTCCAGTTGGGACTTCCTCCCACACCAGTCTTACTGTTCGTTCGTCAGAATGTCAGAATGTTTTTTGAGGTGTCCTGCCCATTGGAGTCTTCTGGACTTTATTTCTTTTATGATGTTGGCGTCTGGGTAAAGTTCTTCGAGCTCTTTGTTAGTTCTTATCCTATATTGTTCTGATGCTTCATCCAGCACAGGACCAAAGATCTTCCTTAGGATTTTTCTTTCCCAAACAGTCTCTCTTCGTTTGCTTTTGTTGTTGTCCACGTTTCGCTTCCATACATCACAACGGGTCGTATGATAGTTTTATAGACTGTATCTTCGTACGTCGTGTTAGTTGTTTTGATTTTTTAAGGTATTGGAGGGCATAAAGACATTTGTTGCCGTCCTGAATCCTGTTGTTTATTTCTTGTGATCCGTTATTGTCTTCAGTTATTGTTGTTTCAAGATACTTGAATTCTCTAACGCGCTCAAAGTTAAAGTCATCGATGGTGACTTTTTTTAATACTGAATACTCTTTCAACACTGAATCCCGGATACTGAATACCTTATGCTTCAAATCACATCGTATTTATAGATATTTCAATGTTCACGAATATTCTCGAAAGAAAATAGGTTCGAATCTCTTATATTTTGTAAATATTTCAAAGTTCACGAATATTCTTCTACGAAAAGAGGTTAAATTCTTTCTATTGACGTCTTATTTTAAACTTCTAGATAATTCTTTACTTTTCTATCGAGAATTTTATGGAAATTTAGGCTTTTCAGATCAGAATGTAAACTTATATATAAATTAAACATCTTAAATTAATAAATAACACTATTTTAATCCGTAATTATTATTTCAAATGTCCACTTTATGTTCCATATCACTCTTATACACAAAAGTTTTAACAACCAAACTTATTTCAGTGTATTTTTGGGTGCCTGTATAGATGTCATAAATATATCTATTTATAATATCATAATTATTAAAATAACCAAATACATTGCAAAATAAAAACTTTTTAAACAAACTATTATGCTAATTTCTAAAGGTTGCCCTCATATAAATACTTTTTATAATATTCTCTAGTATATAACTTATAAATTATTTCTTTAATCGCCATTTAAGTTCATTCTAGGTAACTAAATATTTTAATTTCCTCCTTTCATCCGATATTTATATTATCTTTATATATATATAATATATATATATATGTATATATATATATATATATATATATATAATATATATATATATATATATACATTTATAAAAAGTATCTATAGCGGCAAACACGGCGCATGAACTAAGTAGTAGCACATGAGACAGAACTGACGCTAGCCACACAGAAGATATATTCTTCAAGGGTCCAAGAGCGAGAGAGCATATCCCCTTCACATTGGTAGGGAAAAGTATCCTACCTGTCAAGAATGTCAAATATTTGGGAGTAATACTAGACACCGAACAGAGCTTCGGTGAACATATAATATATGCTGCGAAAAAAAACAGATCAAAGAATAGCAGCGCTAATAAAGATTATGCTAAGAATAGAAGGTCGAAGACAGATATAAGGAGATTTGTCATGGAAGTGGTCCATTCTACCACACTATAAGCAGCATCAATATACCAGCAGATAATGCGTGAAAAAAATACAAAAGAATTCTGAAGAAAGCTCAGAGAAAGACCTAGCTGAGGATCGTTTGTGATATTTGTTTGTTCAAGACGATTTCGACAGTTGCCTTGCAAGTGATAGCAGGATTGCCACCAATTCACCTAGTAGTGAGAGAAAGAGCAATCACGTATGGTATGAGTGAAAATAAACAAGCAAGCAATAGAAGGGTGGCCAACGCAAAATGGCAAGAAGAGTGGGAAAACGAACATAGGGTTTAATGGACAAGAAAACTCCGGACTTGAGGGACCAACTACTTCTTCATACAGTTATTTACGGGGCACGACTCTTTCAGAGCACATCTGGTAAGAATAGGAAAGTAAGAAGACGACAACCCTGTTAACTGCGAGGTTAACGACACAGGGGAAAACTGTGTATTCGGTTGCAAAAGGTTCACGAACAAGAGAACGGAGCTATTCGAAAGGGTGGATGAAGTTAGAGCGAATAACATAATAGAAGTGGAGAGAAGACGAGAAAATGAGTAGAAATAAATCCTGAGTGCAATAACCTTCTTTTTAAGGTGTCGTGCATTTCTGCGTAGGCGTCCACCGCACATCGTCTTGTCAGGTGAGATGTTAAATATTCAGGATTAAATAATTCTGTTTTTAGCGGCATTGCAAAGCATTTCATAGCTGTGGATTGTTGCTCAGTTGCTGAAAAGTGTATCTTTCTCCTCGTAATATGTGCCCCAAGTATGCAGTCTTGTTACTTTTTATATAACTAAAAAGTTCCCTATCCTGTAAGCCTCTCTTCTGAGTACTTCCTCATTTCTGACCCTGTCCGTTTATGATATTCTGAGCATTCGACGCAGGCAACACATTTCAAACACTTCAAGTTTGTTATTGGAACTGGCCTTTAACGTCCATGCTTCCATTCCGTACAGCAGAACAGGCCACACGTAACACTTAAGCATCTTGTATCGGAGGTTGAAGTCCAATTTGCGATTAGTCAGAAACTTACGAAGCCTCAAAAAAGCATTTCTGGCTTGTTCAACTCTGCTCTTTATTTCATTCTCGAGGTCTCAACCTTCGTTCAGCAAACAACCCAAGTATTTGAATTGCCTGACCTGTTCGATTTCTTCTTCAGAGACACATATCTTTGCGTTGTGGTAATTATTTCTACTTATAATAATTGTTTTTGTCTTCTTGATATTTATTTTCAAACCCCGAGCTTCACTTGCAAGAGTTAGATCATTTAAACAGCATTGAAGATCTTCGATGTTATCTGCCATTATGGCTGTATCATCGGCATACCTGATGTTATTAATAAATATGCCGTTAACTTTAATACCCTTATTAGAGTCTGCCACTGCTTCTGCGAAGGCTTTTTCTACGTATAAATTGAACAGCATTAGAGACAGTATACAACCTTGCCTTACTCCTTTTTTAATGCAAGTTAATGTATTTAAATGCAATTTAGTGCAATAACTAGAATAATAAAAAGGAAAGAGATCAAGGGAACGAGAGCAGACATACATAAACGCAAAAGGAAAAAAACCAAAAGAGAAGCCAGCTGCACATGCGTGTTAAGACGGTTTAAACAAGACTAACAAGACTCGAAAATGACATCATTGTTTGCGTATCGACAAGACTAAATAAACGACAAGAATATTATGAATAATTAGGGCGATACACTTTTATTTAAAATGTCTTAGGCTATAAAATAAACATCAAAAAAAGTTACCTTTTCCCTTTCGCGTCCCCTTAGCTCTTTAACGCGATCTTCCAGGGATTTGCGGCCCACACTTTAGTAATTACTGCTCTATACATTCTTTGGATATGTAAACGATAGAATGTACATAATCTAAAAAGGATAGTTACTTACTTTTTTGAATTTTTGTATTCCTCAAATTTTAATTTGGCACTATTCAAACAATCCTTATCGCCTAGAGAACATTTCCAATACAATATCAAATGTTGCTTTATAATATCTACGTGTTTGGAGCTTTTTATGTCAGTAACAGATGGAAAAGCTGCATTAATTAGTGTTAAAAGTTTTCTCTAAAATATAACGAAAGAATAAACTATTTTGAAATAAAAATTTTTGGTAATTTCATTATTCTATAGAACCTATCAGAATTTTTTGCTTGATATGTTTCATTAAAAGAGCATTGTTAATAGAATAGCAATATTGCGAAATTGTAAAGCCATCCAAATTGGATTTTAAGCTGAAATTTCTGGTTAGAGAAAAATTAGGTACTATCAACTACTGTTTTGCAATGTCTTCAACCCCCTTAAATTTTTCTTATTTCCCTGGAGTAATATCTTAAACCTAAAAGAGAAGTTAAAACTACTTAAATAATAATCCTTTACCTTTAGTAGCACCTTTGTTTTGTCATTTACGTGTTTTAGTAAGTATGACATTTTTCTTAAAGCTGAGACCCAAGGATAATACTCAGTTTCATACTTAAGATAATCCAGTAATTCAAAAGCCTTATTATAATCGACTTTGTCAGCTCTAGCTAGAGAAAATATGTCGTCGATGAGTTGTGCTCTATTTAAGACAGGTATTTTTGTTTCTATCGTGTCCATGTAAGGTATTAATTATTCTAGTCCACAAAACGTCATCGTAATTAACCCTATAGTAACCTATTAAATAAAATGTTTATACATTGTTAATTAATTCAGACGAAATCAGTCATGTTTTAAACGGAATCAGTGCTATTCATTGAAATTTTATCTGGTGTGCATAGAAAAACTAACCCGGTTTAATTTATTTACAGCAACCATAGACATAAAATGCACTATTGTATTCGTACTTTTAGTTAAACAATAGATTATAGTTATTTATTGTACAAGACGATAAAATTATACTTCATCTTTGAGAGCGTTTTTTAGCGTCGAGACATCAGTCGAGACGCTAATTTATGCTGGAGAAGATAATGCGTTTTTATCGTCGTGTGCAATACAACACTTTTTTCCATAGCAAGACTTGAAGTTCAGGTGAAAAATAGAATTTCAAAGAAAATTGTAATTTTTGGCACAAAAATCGCAATTGTGTTGCTTCGTTGCTAGGGATATGAATTACTCTGTCAACAAATGTCAAACAAATGTTACAGAAAATCAATCCAGTACTTCAAATCAAGTGTTTAAGCAAACGAGTACAAGTTGTGATGCTCCAAAAATATATATTTCTAATAATGTTAATTGTAAAATTTCAGTTGTTTTTAATCCTTAATGTGTTTGAATTTGTAAATTTTATTGAATAAAAAAAAAGTTAAAACATTTTATCTACTCTTGCTGGTTAAAGTGTCACTTTATCTACCCTTGTGGTTAAAGTGATACTTTCTCAACTCAAAACAGTTATAGCAGCACTTAAACATTAGCTATGGAAAAAAATTATTTTAAATTTACTAAATTATTAATCTCTAAAAATTTAAATTACAGTTCTGTCGTAGCTTGTCACAAATTCTCAAATTACAGTTCTGTCGTAGCTTGTCACAAATTTCTCAATCGACTTGTATCCGAGTCTATGTTTCCGTTTAAAATATGGCGATCGCGTGCTGACACACTTCAAAGGCGGTAACTGAGAGTGGGCATTCTGATATTTATTTATTCTGTGGCTATGAATAGAAGTGATATAATAGCTTTTATGTCATGACTTAAATGGAGATGTTGCTCATACTGCTAGCTGATCGCTGCTAGAGCTTGTTTCGAGCTATGCGATACCTTCTACCTTTATTTCATTATTAATTTGCATTAACCTTTTTCTTGTTGTTTAAAACATTATAAAACGTTTGGTAT